>VYXF01000793.1:25922-54085 GCA_013397295.1 Polioptila caerulea
TTTTTTTTTTTTTTTTTTTTTTTCTGCCGTATTTCTTGTGTTGTATTTGCTTTCTCATTCCTTTCTTCAGTGCTGAAAATATATTTTGGTGCTATTCCACTTATCTAAACAGATTTAAAGCTCTAATTCAATTACAGAATAATGTGGGAGTATGTCTTGGGAATATAGTATGCTATTATACTGCTGAATGTTTGGGGATATGTCTTGGGTTGAAAATTGAAAAATTGTCTTTATTGCACAGTGCGCTACTCATAAACATTCTGATGGGAACAGGTTGGTAACACAGAATAGTGCACTAAAATAACATTTTTGTCCTTGTGGGGTGTGTTTCTATACAGCTGCTTAATCTTTATTGTGTAATTCTTAGATAAACACATACGAGGAGAATTTATTTAACCATGTACTTAACTGATTCAAGAACTGGAAGTTATTTCAACTATTGGCTGTTTAGAAGATGGATTTGTGTACCAGAGAGTGACTCCAAAGGAACACATCTGGTCTGTTATGTCAGGGGATGACTAATACAGTTGTATTTGGTTGATGAGGCTATAATTAAATGTCACATCCGGCAGTGTACTTAGGTGGGAGCCTAGTGAATCACAAAGTTTTGGTTTTTTTTTTTTTTTAGCGAGAGAACTTTTAATTAATTCAAGTCCTTTTTGTGATGCACAGCATAATAGCTAGTTGCAGTTATTCCAGGAGACTGGAAATGATTGTGTTATCTTACTGTTCAGTTTTGGAATTCACCTTCTCTTTTGTAGTAAATCAGAAGACAACGTTACTGGGAGACGGAAGTAGTCAAGTAGCAGGAAAGTAAATTGATTCCTTGAAAGGTAAGTAAGAGATAAAAGAGAGACCAGAGTTTACTTTTCTCCTGAGCAGCCTAATACTAGGACAAAGAGGTCTGTTTTGCCCTCCCAATCTTATTTTTTATGTGAGAGCAACACAGTAATTGAATCATTGAAACAAGAAATCAAGTCCAAATTGTTTTAACCTAATTGTGTTGACATTGTGATTTACTAGTTCTGTTAACCCATGCAGTCTTTAGAAAGAGACCCAGGTTAACTTGCTTGACTCCTGATCATGAAAGAATCCAGTGAATGCCAGGGTAGGTGCTGAGATGCATAAAGAGGTGCTGCTGTGTTCAAAATCCAACTCTTTCCAGCTATATTTTGGGTGTCAAGTGAGTTCATGGAGGAAGAATCCTCTGTAATAGTAAGTGGGAAATATGACAGTACTGGAGAGATGTAGAGGAGTCTGGGAAGGAAGACTGGGCTTAATAGATGGTGATTGAAAGGACTTGTAGAAAAAGGAACCAGAGTGTGTGTAGTCCCATGAAAGCTGTATAATGAACTTCCTGATTCTCTACCCTCTTTACGGTCTGATTATAGGCTGTTTCTACTTATGCCACCTGGAAATACTTGTCAAAAGATGGTCTGTCAATCTGAGGACCAATCCTACACATGCTTATTTCTCTTCTGCATCTGGCACTGCACCCTCTGATCTGTAGATGAGAAGTGTGAATGACTTTGCATTCATGTCATTGCTGGTTCATTCTCACCACAAACCATCTACCTGAGTAAAGATGGTTGCCATATCCCTTCTTTTAAAGAACAGAAGGAAACATATCAGGTAGAGTTCACATAAAGAGAGTAACAACTCAGAAAATGGTGCAGAGCAAATACTTTCCAATATTACATGATCTCTGTTCCTCTTGGGTTTATCCCCAGCTGGCAACTCAGCCCCATGCAGCCACTTGCTTTTGCTCTCTGGTGGGATGGGGGAGAGAGTCAGATGAGTAAAAATGGGTGAGCTCAGGGGTTGAGATACAGGCAGCTTAAAAGAAGAAAGCAAAAGCTGAACAGAGAAGCAAAAGAAAGGATTCCTTCACTGTTTCTCATCGGCAGGCAGATGTTCAGTTGTCTCCAGGAAAGAATGGGTTTCGTCATGTTTGAGCATGTGTAATAGCTGCTTTAGTTAATCAGGAAAACAAATGCTATGACTCTGAATGTGCTTCCCCTCCCCATTTCTCCTTCTTCCCCCAGCTTTACATGCTTAGCATGATGCCCTGTGGGATGGAGAAGCCCTGTGATAGCTGGAGAGTGGTGCTCTGGCTGTGTCACCTCACAGCTTGTTTTTCCTCAGCCTCCTTCCTGCTGAGGGAGAGCCTTGGGACTGTGTAAGCGCTGATGAGCAATACCTAAAAGATTCCTATGCTATCAGCACTGTTTCCAGCACAAATCCAAGCCTAGCCCTATACCATGTGCTGGGAAAAAAATTAACTTTATTCTGGTCAAAACCAGCATGCAAGAATTTATCTTGCAGATCGTTGGATCTGAGGTTCCATTCTTATAAAGTTCTTTTGACACACAGCACTCAGTCAATAAATTAGGATTCTTCTCTGAGAATCACCTACTTTGTCTTCATATACAGTGTCAAAAGTTTTAATGTCTTAACATGATAAATGTAAGTTGCTCTCTGTAACTCTCTGAAAATAGGTTGTAGCAAGGTGGGGATCAGTCTCTTCTTCCAAGTAATTAGTAGTGTAACAGGAGGAAATGGCCTCAAGTTAAATGGCCTCAATCTAAACCTCAGGAGAGGTTTAGATTGGACATTAGGAAAGCTTTCTTCACTGATGGAGTAGTCAGGCATCAGAACAGGTTGCCCAAGGAAGTGATGGCATCATCAACTCCAGGCGTGTTCAGAAGGTGTGTGGATGTGGCACTCAGGGTTATGGTTTACTGCTAAATGTGATGGTGTTGACAGTTTGGCTTGATGGTCTTAGAGGTCTTTCCTAAGTAAAACAATTCTATGATATGATTTGCAAATTGGACCGTTCAAAAAAAAGATGTATTGATTAGAATGAGGTTTATTTTCAAACAAATATGGGAAAATACTAAGCAGCAAATTAACAGAATTCATATTTTAATGAAATGGGTTTATTCTTTTTTATTGCAGGAGATTTAAGCCAACATAAGTGGAAATCATCACAAAGCTACAGAAGATGTATGCAGCTATGCATTTTAAGCACTCAGTATGTTTTGAAGTAAAGTCCTCTACGTTTGAAAAAAAAATGCTTTTTTTGAAACTACTCATTTTATACAGATGATAATATGATATATTGTATTTAGACCTTTATCTGTAACATTTTACTACTAGCAGGTGTTCTCCTACATGCTTAGTGTTAGTTTATGATTGGTGTGTTTGATTTTTATCTCACAAACTGGAACTAGTGTTGTGTTCAGTAGTGAATAGTTAATATAGAGTAGGCATATTATCTGAGTGTTACAAAACTCATATAGAATCAAAAAAGTATTTCCACTAAAGAAAATGCCTTTTACTAGCTGATGAAGCAAATGTGATGCAGCTGTTTTTACCAAAGAAATGGTGAAAGGGGACTCTTTATCAGGACTTAAATAAAACATTAAGGGAGTTGCAATTTACTCTGAATAGTAAAATGTCTTCATTCTCATTTCTACTATATTGCAGTCCTTAGTAGGCTAAACATTTAGATACCATACAGCTCAGATATTTCAGAGCAGATGAAAGAAGTATTGGGGATACAGTACCTTCTCAGACTATAACTGCAATAATTTCTTAGGCTTGAAAAAATTACTCCACTCTCTGGGCCTGCAAGACCATAATTTATGTGGAATGCTGAATTTTCTGGAATATAACTATATATGCTTCTCATGATACATACTGTCTAGTTGGTACTTGAGCTTCTTTCAGCAAACTGTTGTTTCTTAAACTCCTTGAAAAGCACACAGCAAGGCTTGAGCAGCTAAAATTTTTGGGACAATGGGATAAAGCAGCATGAATACCACTGCTTTGCTTACACAAAAATTTTAACACTGGTGTTAATAGCTTTGGAGTACTGCTTTAGAAGAGTGAGTTGCCATATTATCGTTTAGTTACATTATACCTTCAGCAATTGAAAAATGTCCAGCTAATAAGAAAATGGTTCCATCAGTTGCCTTTGTTTGAAATATTTAAAACTTCAATTTTGAGAGGAAGAGGTAAAGTCTTCAGAAAACGTCTTCTCCATAAAAATAAAAAGAAAAAGGTGGCATTTTCAGACTCTGTAAGAAAATGAAATAAGAAAAAAAAGTACACAAAACTTCTTTGTACTGGTCATTTTTCTTCGATCATAAAGGGATGTAGAAAAAAACAAACAGATAAAAGAGATTTAATTCCCTTCCTTTATTTTTCCTATTTTACTGTTCCTCTGGGTTTGAAAAATACCAGAAATTCTAGCACTGTCTGTTTTGTTGGAAATGGGAGACAAAATCCAGCCTGATGCATGCTTTTTTGGTTTTCATAATTCATTTTCCAGTTTGAAGAACTACAAAATAAAGTCCAAATAAGAAACAATGAGATATGAAAACATTGGGTGATTGACTGTAAAGAGCGAGCACTGATAAAGATTCCCCTTGCTTAGACACTGTGTTTATTGTATTTTGCCTTGGAGTTTCTATGCACTTTTAAAACCAGAATGCATCTACAGTTTTTTACATGAATTTCTCACTGATATAATTGATATTTTTATTGTAGCAAGTAAATGTGGGCATTTTTAAAACGTTTACTTCTGTATATTGTTTGGCACATTCTAGAGTTTATAGTAATTTGTTTGTTGCAGGCAGTTAAATAGTAAAAGAGGTAGCCTTACTTAAGAGATCTAAGAATTAGATTCTGAGTAAAGCAGCCTTAATATATTTTGCAATGGAAATTAGGCTAGATACTGTCTGGAAAAAAGCTGGGCACTTAATCAGAAGTGGTAACAATCTTTCTGCCTTCACTTAGCCTTCCTACCTGATCTTGCAGTTGATCTATAAAGTCTTGGCTAACATAGGCAAGTCATACAAATAGATAGGTTTTCTGGTTTTGTTTTTGTTTGTTTGGGGTTTTTTGGGGTTTTTTTTGGTTTTTTGCATTAGCAGGGAAAATGTGGATTAAGCATGGATTTTAGAAGCAACACATCTTAGATCTATCAGGCCTATATTAGCTTTGTCAGGCTGACTGCTGAAACTGTAGCTTTGCATTGACCTACCTCTAGCATGTTCTGCTTGTTTTTTCTGAGGTGTTTGGTGGTTATTTTTAGGTTGGTGAATAGCTTTTCATCATTATAAGTTTTGCCCTATGCATATTCTCCTGGGTTTCAGAACTTCCGTGCTTCCCTGTGGAGTGGAATAGCAAGTAACATTAAATGGTAAATATTAAGTAATTTGCATAATTAATGGTCAAATTCAAAGGCATAAATTCTACTTGTCTATGTCCAAATAACACAAGGAGCTCTGGAAATCTTGACATTTTTCTTTTGAGATAAGTGTTGTGTATTCTCAGAACATTCCCATTGCACCATTGCAGTTGCTTTATGATCTTAGCATTGAATAGAACAAAAAACTTGGTAAAAAAAACCCAAAACTATAGGCAGTGATTTTTTTGTTGTTGTTTTTTTTTTTTAACTTCACTCAAGCCAGGAGATACAAAACAATTGTGAAATTTCCTTCAAGCAGCAGCTGGAGCTAAGTTTAAGGATACACAAAATTAGTTTTAATAACAAAACATTAATCTGTAATAACTGACTTACGTGGGTTGACCAAATCTTAACAACTAAAACTATTTGGCAATCTTGTCTTCCAAAACTTTTTCCTTCCTTGCAAGAGGGAATATTTTACTGGATTTTAGATCAGCAAAAGCCTTATTAGTTTCTTAGAGGAAAAGGTTGAAATCTGCAAAAGAATCCTGAAGGTCTATTTCCTAAAGCTTCAAGCTGCTTCACTGCAAATTCTTCCTGCCCTTAGGTCCAAAGTAGATACAAGCAGCTGTGAGATCAAATTTCTAGTGAAGATGGACAAACATTTAGAAAGCCTGCAAACTGCACGGTCAAATAGAACTACATTTATTTTTCTTTAGTATGGAGACTTAAGCATTACCCTGCAGTTGTTCAACAAAATTGGTTAGCTGTAGGTCCTTCGACACACATAATCCTGGGGAAGAGAAGGAAGACTCCTCAGTATTGATGTTGCTACTAGAATCAGCTTCCCTGTGCCTCTAACTCTTTTTCAGTCAGAGAAAGATTTATATTTTGCCTTTGAATTGTGCCTCAAAACCTTTGAACAGTGACTGCTGAGGAATGAGAATTGAAAAGAAACTGATTGGTACCTTAAGGGCAGGGGAGGCTTTTGAGATGAGTGGTGCCCTAAGTGTTGAGCTTCCCCAGCATGTGCTGTTTGGCCACAATGGGCCACATGATGATTCAGTTCTATCTGAAAGCTCCCCCGAAACGGGAAGGTGCAGGTAGTGAGAAAGCAACCAGCTGAGAATGTTGTAGGGACATGGGAAGGAACTGCATTCTGTGGGGGTCCTGAGGGACAGGCAGCAGAAGCTGAGATGACTTGCAGTTAGACATTTACAAAGAAGACTCAGTGGAAATCTGTAGGAGAAAACATGTTTTCAGTTGTACCACTCAGATTGTGTAGGAACTTCTGTACACCAGCTGAAAACAATCTGCTGTTGCTGAACGCTAGAACACATGAAAGCATAAAACTAAATGAGATGTCTCAGAAGAGAGCTAGAAGTTACATGCTCAGAAAATATGTCTGCTAGTTTAACAGTTTTTTAGTCTTGTTACTTCATTTTACTAGAATGAGCATAGTTCTTTGTGAAAAAATAAATCAACTTCCAAACTTTACAAGTTCTAATTGAAGGTCTTGATTAGTCAAAATTTACTGTTGTCAGTTGAGTTCATTTTTGTAGTTATGTAATGTTTGTTCTGTCATACCCAAAATTACTTCCTTACAGAAACTTCATCTGACTTCATCTGCTTTGTTTTTGCATTCAGCTGTATATTTAATCAAAGAGATTTTGGGGTTTTTTTTATTACTTATGATAATATTTCTATCAGCTGACTTGATGAATTATATTCAAATTGACATTAAAAGTTAACTGTGCCTTGAAGGAAGAACTTTATTTACTGTAGTTAATTTTGTTTTTCTCTTTTGCAATACGTTTGTTAAAAATTTTCCTCTTAAACTTGACAGCAAAATCTGTTTTTCTAGTGAAAGACTACTAAGCCTAATGCTTTTTTCGCGCTTGCTGTATTTTACATTCTGATTTTATATTCTGTGCTCACTCAGCTGTTCCATTGTACTGCTTAAGCAAATGGAAATACCCTCTGTTTGTTTGATATGTATCAGATAATGAGGATGGTAGTTATGAGTAGTATGAATTTATATGTGTTCTTAGAAATAATTTCAATAAATTTAACCATGAAGTGATTGTGATCTTCTGCCTGGTGTCTTTGAGAAACAAAATCAAATTCCCTCTTTTTAAAATTTTTTTTTTCTATTTCTCCATATCCTCAGATTATTAGACCCAGACTGCTCATTTGCTTGATCTCCCAACCGTCTTTACTTAAATCTGTAACCTTCTAGGCGGATATTCCCAAAAATAAGTAAAATCTGAGTAATTATTGCACACATTGCATCTGGCCTAGATTCATCCTTTGTAACTTGGACATACAAGTTGCATCCAGTGTTTCACTGTTAATGGGAGGTGATGCTAAAGGGTATCTTCCAGCAGAAAATCACAGCCTAAATAGAATCTGGATTAAGCAGATTAAATATCACCCTGTATCAGTCCTAATTTTTTTATAAAGCACAAGTTATCAAAACACATTTACCTGGTATTTGTCTTCCCCACCATGAAGATAAATCTCTGCACTTGCCTTGGAAGTTGAAGTAAACTCAATTGAAGTAAACTTTCAAGTCAATTTTTTCCTTCCCGTTATCAGTTGAAGGAGGACCTAATGACATTTCATTAGATTGCCACCTTCTGTGATCATAAAGGCATAATAGGACATTTTGTTAGGACATGCACTGATGGTGCTGTGTTAAGTAATGCATCCTTGCTCATTGCTCTCTTTGCCAAAAGAGCTCAAATTAGACAAATAAACCGCACAGCAGCCAGTGTATATTTGGTCCCTCTTTTGGCAGCTGCTTTGAATGTTTGTGAGCTTGTTCCCCCTAGCAGAGGACAGTTACCAGGCAGGCAGACCTTTGGAAGGGGATAGATGCCATTACCTGTGTTTCCGCCACTTGGAGTTTTCTGTGCAGAAGGATGAGTTGGTACAAAAACAGGAAAGACTGAAGCCAACCACTACCAATAAATGGTCACATCCTGAGTAGATGTAGGTTGTGCAGCCAAGACCACTTGGTGGACAAGTTACTGCAATAGAGTGAATCTATGTGTTTGTGGTACCAAATACTTCCATATTGTCTTTTTGAAAAATCTGCTATTTAAAGGGCACCATGTAGAGAATGGAGAATAATAGCAGAGGTAGACAAAGTTTGGAGTTCTTCCAAAAGAGGGGAATAAGGGAGTTTGTATCCTTTGCTCTTAAGGGTCATGAGTTGTCTAAATGCTTGAGTTCTTCCAAAAAACATAAAGGAGAACATGTAGAACAGTATTGTTTAAAAGTGCCAAACAATTTGACTGCTCAAACACTTATCATGGATGGGAAAGAAAACATCTCCCCAGTGCAAGTACAATAGCAATAGCCTTTCCATATTGCAGAACAACTGTTGTTGACTCACTTTAATTTTGTTTAATTTTGTTTCTGTGGATAAAGAGCTGGTAATCATGTCGGATGTTTTAAAATACATTGACCTCTATGTTACTTAAAATCCTAAGACTGTCAGACAAAATAAGGTCATCCAGTTACCCTTTGAAACTTGGAAATTAGGATTTTTTTTTTATAGTAATGTTCCTCTGGGTGAGCTGATCTCTTGCCACGTAGCTCAGCCATTGCATGCAATTGTTCATCAGAACTTGCAGGTTTAGGTGCAGTGGTTCTGCTCAGAGAGTTCACACAAATCTCTGTGACCACTAACTCTTATGACTCAGAAATGAAGGAAAGAAGCAGTAAGAAAGAAATCCAAATCCCAGAAGATAAAACCAGCCATTCAGAAAAGCTGAGTGTGTGAATCGACACAAACACTCAAGGACAGCTATTAAACTACTGGGAAGAAGCAGAGAGCAGATTCATTTCATTACTCTGCTAACCGGGCCAGGCAGCAGAGACACGCAGGGGCTTGGCTCATCCTAGCCGACAGTGGGGGTGCCCTGCTGCCTTCCCTTATATAACAAAAGGCTTTGCACATGTGTGAGTGTCTTATCTCTCCATGTGATTTCTGCTTCTCAAAGGATGAGCAGCAGTAGGCGTAGGAAATGGGAGTTTTCCCACACTGACAGTTTTAGCATTCCTGGCTGCAAGGTCACTTTGAGCAAAACTATTCCTTCTTCCTCACCAAGTCTTCCAGTTTTAACCCACACATTGAATGTATGAAAAAGTTCTTATTGGGCTTTTTCCATCCATGTATGTATATAAACTACCTAGAAAATGCAGTGCAAAAAGCACAGCCTACTTTTGGAAAAGTAAATAAAAGCATTTCTGTCAAATCAGTTAATTTGGGAAAATAAGCTGCAGGATCAGTTTGTTACATCAGGCTAGACAGAAGGGTCTGCATATGTCTGTATGCTCTGGGATGTCATCATTGGGAAATAAGACACAATACTTAGATGCTGTTCAGGTAATTTTCACTTCTACCATGCCTCAGATTTTGACAGTGCAGACATATGAACTAGTGAATATTCTGAATATTTTTTCCTGTAACCCTTCAGAGTTCCTTACCTTTGGAAGTGTTTTATGTTGCTTCTGGCTTTCTGGCATTTCTAGTTAAGAAAAATGCAAAGAAGAGAAGAACAGCTTTTAGGCTAACTCACATATTGGAAAGAATTACATCAGCTGCTTATTTCAGCTTGTAATGATAATGGAGCACATCCAATCTAGGACCCCAAGGATGACATGCTCACTTTATTCAACAGGAGCAAAGTTGTTGTCAAGTTACCTGTGGGCTACTTTGGGGCACTCTTACCTTACTGCATGCAAAGGAAAAGGCCCTGGTAAATGGTGGAATAAGGGGAAGAATTGTGGCTTTATAACGAAGGGAGAATTTACTCTAAAGTGCTGTGCAGTAGTCACCCCTGTGCAAAATTTTAATGCAGAAGATGTGACAGTTTGCTACTGGATAAAACAGATACCAAATTTGAACAACAGGACAAATATTTTTTCTGCAACGTCTTACATATATGGTAACCATATACATTAGGTGACAGTTACAAGAATACACTGGGAAAAGCTATCTTTGCACAACATAATGGCCTTTTCTAAGTTCATGGTCATAATATGTATGTTGAGCAACAGAAAACCAAACAGAACAACTGTGTATCATTTGACTTTTCCTTTGAATCTAGAAAGTTTTTATATATGCTTTTGCAAGATCAGAGATATCCTTTACAGAAACTGGACGATGTGCCTTTGATCTTGTCCTCCCTAGTGACCTCACCCCCAAAAAAGGAGTGTAAGTTAAAATACTCTGTGGTGCTTATCCATCACAGCATGGACAGACCACACTATGGATGGGCCGTGTGGCTGGCCTTTGTTTCACCAGCTATGTACAGCAAGCAAGAGAGCATAATCTGCAGGAAAAGGGAGGAAAATTAATGTCGCCCTCAGAACATCATGAGTGAGCAGAGAGGCAGAAGTGACAGGATTTCAAAAAGGAGAGCCAGCAAGAACAAGCATGAGCAAAGATGCATGCCAAAGAAATGGAAGGTGTTTGATAGATTTCCAGGGAGATGAGTAGCAAAAGCTAACACTGGTGGTGAATTCAAGCACACTTAGCAACAGTTATTTCAGAAAAGTGTCTTCCTGTTACCAAAGAAGCACAAAAATGCTAGAAAAAAATAAAGCAGGTAAGACATCTGGAAAAACCTTTCCTTCAGATCAGAGCCTGTCCTCTTCATTAATAATTAAAGTTTGGAAAACATCTGGAAAGAAATCTTTCGGGTAATAGGTCTTCATGCTTAGATTTATTGATACATCAGTAAAAAGTAAAATCAGCAGATGTGAGTATTGATGAGGATAGTACACTGAGGAAGAGTCTGTATAGGAGCAGTGTCACCACAATGCATAGGAGTTTTTTCAAGGAAACCATAAACTCATGGAAAGAGTGAAGTGGTGCATTCAACTTCCAAAATTTTTTTTACAAGGTCCCATACTAACAGTGTCTGAAAATACATGGGGGAAAAGCAACTGACCTATTGTAGAACAACAGTTGATTTAATAAGAAACAGAAAAAATTGAATAATGTACAGGGATCAACACTGAGATCCATGATGTTCAACGAAGTAATAAAAGCAAGAAGGGTGCTTAGTGAGCTGGTAGACCACTGATAGTTAACTGTGAATTTGAAAATTAGTACTCAGAGTTGTAGAAGAAAAACATTTCCAGCAAGATTAGATGGCAGATAACAGAAGTTGATAAAAAACAAAAAAATAGCTAGTTTACGTACAGATTGTTAGGTTGTAGTTTTCCCACGAGATGTCATTAAACTGAGAACTAACTGGTGCAGCATATTATGAATATCAAAGCTTAGACAAGCTTAAAAAGTAATTATGTAAATTCACAAATCAAAAGTCTGCCAATATTAAGTACTGATTAGAGCTTTTGTCTCAAGGACATTCTAATCCAAGGATGGGTCAAATCGTGGCAGATATCCCTGAAGCATATCACTGTGTGCCTGCCATACTCTCATACCCTTTCTGGTGATGTGCTAGGGGCAGCAGAAACATGCTGAATTTTCTCTCGTTCCCTTACTTCAGGGTTAATGCTGCAATAATTATAGAAAAACTGCATAGTACAGATTTCTTTTTTTTAATATTGTTTGTCACCACTTAAGACAAAAAGACTCTTTAGATCAAGAAAAGCTAAGGTACAGTTTGTCCATTTTTAATTTTTCCCACTGAAAAATACCATCCAGAAACCATTTATGTACCTTAATAAGGCACCAATGTTTTTATTAGTGTAAGTATGATTCTTCACCCGTATCGCTTTGTACTTTGGAGTTTTTCATAAGAGGAGAAGAATAATGTCTCTTCATAAGGAGAGACAATTGAAAGTATATTGATTTTCTTTTCCTCAATAATATTTTTTATGTTGGAAGAGCTGCATTAGGGTTACATGCCCTAATACATAAATTCATAATATTACATATTAAAATATATATAATAGAATATTTATAATTATTATTACATCTTAAATACATATTAAAATTACATAATATAAAAATATATGCCCTAAGGCATAAATTCTGTGCTTTAACTGTTGTTGGGTAGCTGGCTTGTGGGGGTGGTTTGACCCTGGCCAACAGCCAAAAACCCACACAGCTGCTTCCCTGTGAGACATGGAAGAAATGGAAGGCAGGCAAAACCACTCTGGCATCAAGACAGTGACACTTTAATGGAGGAAGCAAAGGCTGTGCATGCAAGCCAAGCAAAAACAGGAATTCATTCACTACCTGCCACTGGTGGGCAGATGTCCAATTCTTCCTGGGAACCAAGGCCTCAGGGTGTGTAACAGCTGCTCGAGAGGGCAAATATCATGTCCTCTGTCACTGCTCATATATTTTCTGTAATTACTGGAGAGAAAGATGCTTTATGGGGTGAAAAATTCCTTTGGTCAGTTAGAGTTGTCCTGAATAGGTGGCCTTCTAATGCCTGCTCACTTTGGATTTACTCTCCGGGGAGTCAAAGAGCGCGAAAGAGAAACCCCTGACCCTGTGCAAGTTTTGTTCAGCTGTGCCCCAAACTCTGCTGTGTTGTCAGCCCTGTTCTGTCACTCAGCCACAATTTTGAAGCAAGCACTGTATGGGCTGCACTGAAGGACATTGACTCATCCCATCCAGGCCCACTACACCAGCATTTTACAAGGTTGAGTCTCCTTTCCAACACTGGCCCAGAAACAAACCACAAAATCTCTATTTTTTTCCTACGCAACTGTCATAAACTTATCAAGCTTCTTGCCAATGAGTTAATTGACTGTAAATTTCTAGCAGGAGTCAAAAAGGCAGAGGCCAAAGTAATGAGAGCAACTATTTAAGCAATACAATTCCTTCCCTTCTGCTGAAAACATTGAATGTAAAATATCTCATTCTTTAAAGCAGATATCCTTCTATAGTTGGCAATCGGTAAGGCAAATATACTTCTTTTGGGATTTTACAGTTTTTCAAATAATCCGTATTTGCTACTGGTAATTTTCAGTATTTTAGGATGTTTCTGGAAGTAAAGACTTTTCATGCAAGACGAAGCAGCAATGTAGTCAGATTCAAGGCTGTTATTTGCTTTTTCATCTCTCTTCCACAAATCTTAGCAGAAGATGATATCTAATCTTCTACTTCAGGGTCCAACTGGGAGATTGATCCTTGGTCCATCATATATAGTGTAAAATTTCATAACTGTCTTTCTATTAATCAAAAAAAGGGCTAAATCTGCACAAAAAAGAGCTAAATAATTATCTATATATGTGAGAGGAAATAAAGCAAAATAAACTTCTCATAATTTTGCACTTTACAAATGGAAATTCAAGATTATAATTTCATTTAATAAAATTATTTGTAAAAGCAAATTAGCTCACATTGCACTGTGCTTTGAAGGTGTGCCTTGTAACTAGCCATATATTTATAACCTATCTGATTAGAGTTAGATCAGAGTGAAGGCACCTAAAGGCACTGGTGTAGAATGTTTGGTCATTGCTGACTAGAACTTGGACATCAAAAAACTGATTCAGGGTTGAATCTGGTGGTGTCACTCTGCTGACTCGATTGTCAATCCAATTATTTCACTGACTAATGTAGCCTATATTTAAATTAATTTATCCAGAAAAAAAGATCTTGATGTTGTTCTTATGGAGAAATGGAAGAACTGTTTCTGCCAATACTAAAAAGTCACAAAACTTCCTTTCCCCTGCTCACCAGGAGCCTGAGTAACAGGCTGACTCCCAACCTCTGTAAAGGAAATTCTTGTAGCAAAATACTGAAAGCTACAGAAGGGCACATAGTAAACTCTGTGCCCCAAAATGCAGGGACCAAGTGAGGCAGCTGGGAAGTTATTTTAACAGGGGGAAGCCAATCAGGAAACATTATAAGGCACTTGATGTGAATTTGTCAGGAAATTATTTATTTAAACTCCTGGGAAATTAAAGAAAAAATACCAATGTAAGAAATTCTACATCCTGTTTATCAAAACTTGATAACTGAAGTAAAAATATTACTTCCTCGTCAGTACTGTTGCACCAATGGCAATAAAGAAATAGCTGGTAGCACATGCTGTCATTCAATTTCTTACTGAAACCATCCAGTATCACTTAATTATAAAGGGTTACTCATTATCACTGGATGGATCACAGAGACATGATCTGAAGGCAAAAATGCAGCCTAGTAAGAGACATGGTGCAGTGGTTTTACCAAACCACTGCAGACAGAGATTGTTGCTGAAAAGAATATAGCAGAAGAGATTTCTGCAAGGAGTCAATATTAACATAGCATTTGAAAAAAAGGTCCCGTAAGGGGAAGTGAGATTTCCCTGCAGTGGTTTGGTGAATGATTGGAGATCCCCAAGGGGAAAGATTATGGGCAATGGCAAAATTATGGGCAATGGCAAAGCACCAACTTATTGAATCAGAACACGATCATGGTCTCTTACTTGGTTATCAATATAGTACTAACACTGATTGCTTTCTTTTGGGGAATATTTTTAAGCATTGACCTGAGGTCCTAGTCCATTTAATTTCCCCCCTTGACTTATTGCAAGTCAAGTTAAAGCCATTTGGCTGAGTTATTAAGTTCCAGGTCATGTTTAAAAGAACAGTATTTTTCCATTACAGCAGTTCGTAAGCTCTCGGAGTAAAGGTCCAGAACTGACACAGCTGAGTCAACCAACCAAAATCCCATCCTGCTCTATTCCCCCTGCACTCACCACCAATTCTATCCATAAATGGCCATGATGATAGGAAGCATTTCAATCCAGGATAGACTTTCTTAAGACTTCTAGCAAAATCAGTACATAGGAAAAATAATATGAAGTTTTTATTAACTAGCTAATCCTGGAATGCTTCAGACACTTCAGACTTACCTGTCCATCCATTTCAGACTGTGAAAGAAATTGGGTGCAGGTGTTTGGCACCTGTGTCTCAATCTGTGGAACCCCATGTTGCTTGAGAAGTTCAGTGTGGGTCACATGGAGCACTTCTGTGCCTGCCACATAGCATTGGACAAGGTAACGATCACCACACATCACTAGAGATCTTCACATTCTCCGTTTCCTTAAGTTGTGAATATTCATTAGGTTTTAAAAGAGTGTTCGTAAGGGATTCTAAAAATGATTGGCATTGATTTATTTAGTTCAGCCCAAGTCAAAAACATCACTGGCCAAATACCAGCAGTAGAATATTATGATTACCAGCATTAGGCAGTTGAATGGTATCGGTAGAAAGCAATTAGCTATCAATATTTTAAAAGAAAACGGAGACTGTAGGATTGATACTGATTTTTCTCTCTCCACGCCTGCGCTGTCCGAGCTACAGGAGTGTTTGGGAGTTTTGCAAATCTTCCCTTTGGCCAGAAGATGTCACTTTGTCACCATTGTTTGCAGGTTTGGCAGGAACTGCTGTCGGTCCGCAGAGACCTACAGGGCCCAGAGCCCTGCCACTCAAGGCCGGCGGCCGCAAAGGGGTGTCCTGAGCACAGGAATGTCCGGAGCACCAGGATGTCCTGAGCACAGGGATGTCCTGAGCACAGGGATATCCTGAGCACAGGGATGCCCTGAGCACAGGGATGCCCTGAGCACAGGGATATCCTGAGCACAGGGATGCCCTGAGCACCAGGATGTCCTGAGCACAGGGATACCCTGAGCACAGGGATATCCTGAGCACAGGGATACCCTGAGCACAGGGATACCCTGAGCACAGGGATACCCTGAGCACAGGGATACCCTGAGCACAGGGATATCCTGAGTGCAGGGATATCCTGAGCACAGGGATGTCCTGAGCACAGGGATGTCCTGAGCACAAGGATATATCGAGCACCGTGGCTGCAGCCACCAATATGAAGCACTCATCTGGGCCTCCTAACAGCAAAGATGAAATGGCATTCACACTGCAAGTGTGCTCATCATTCTCATTCCTGATGCTTTTAAGGAATGTTACTCCTTTCCATCCGAGAATTAGGTAATATTCCTAAATTTCTGCAACCATTTATTAGTCAGTTTTCTTTCTACCAGCATTTGGTGACATGTACATCACAGGAGATAGGACTGCTTTCTGTTCAAAAATTAAGTTACTTAAGTTTCTGATATGTTTTGTTTTGTTTTAAACTACAAGAGACAGTGCTGCTTCTGACAACTAACAGATTATAGGGAAGTGTGAGACCAAAGGCAGCAATGTTACTGAGAAGTGAGTGGGAAGGTAGGGAAGAACACCAGTGGATTCTCAGACCTGATGTTTTCTTTCCTGATATTGGGCACTTCTGTCAGCCTCCCATCTTAGACATCCTACTCTGTCTGTATTTCAGGAAGAGACAGTGAGATATGTGTGCAGTAGCAGCTCAGAGTTAATGTAGCCATAAAGCTGCCCTCTGTCTGTGAAGCAGCCTGAGCCAAAGCACTCCTCCGAGTTCAGCATCACGAGTAAAATGCTGGAAGATAGCAGCAGGACAAATCTGGACAACCTCTTCTTCACTGGCTTTTTTAACAAGGAAGGACAAGGGTGCAATGCTCGAAACATTGATTTATATCAGTTGTAAAAGGTATAGATCTCTTTTTCCCTGGCAAGGCTCTACTTATTTCCACAAATGTTTTCCAGCATCACAGATTTTATTCAAAAGAAACACTCTGTGAGTAGCAGATCTGTGCAAACAACCTTGCAAATGTTCTGTGGAGCAGCAGTTTTTTAGATAATCACCTTCTGCACAGCCTTCACACAGTCTCCTTGTCAGATCCTATTAGAATCACTGTGAATAACACTACTGTGTTATTCCAACATTGTAACTCACTGTTGTCAACCATGTTAGTTCATAACACACTATGCCAACACAAAAGACATGACCTTCCAGAATGGAGTTAATGAAGCATTAGGCAAGCACAATAATTCTGTAAAAGCAGAAATGTGTAATATATATAATATATGCAGAAAATCACTGCTTGGTAGGCTTTCACTTATTATGATACATCACAAGAAAATGGCCACCTATATTTCAATTTAGGGACAATAATAAAATTCATTGAGTATGTTTGATCCTTTCCACTGTGACAGAAAAAGTGGCAGATTCTTTCTCTATCTCATACCTATATAAAAAGTTATCAGGGAGCTCTTGTAATTCACTATCTATCTTAAATAATGCTTTATGGAAATCTTAAAAAGTGTGTAAAAAGGTAAAAGGAATGCATTGCACTTATGCATCTTACTAAATACCAGATTCTCACTACTTTTCTGGAGAGAATGAGGATTTTTTTTTATAAGGTACAATAGGTCAGATCAAAACATCCCATCAGCGTACTCAAAATGTATTTAGAGCCCAGAGCATCCCACTAAGGAGGCTGTAAAATGAGAAAGCCAGTAGTTCTTGAGGAGCTCTCTGGAAGTTCTTCCTTTCTGGTTAAGATAGCAGCTGCAAGGGGCTGCCAAAACGTGTCCACTTTGCAGCTGTCTGAGTTCCCTGGAAAAGGGGCTGTTGCTGGGTTTGCACTGCCTGGCTTAATTTGCTGACAACTGGGCAACATAATTATACCAATGAATATCATGTGAACTATATACATTTTCTAGTTTGTTGGCTAAGAAATACCATTATGTCAGCCTATATCCTGTGAACAGGACATTTTTTCTACTGTGTTGACTAAACATGTGTTATTATTTGAAATAATTCTTGATTATTTTAGCTTTATTTGGGCTTTTTTGTTTTTAGTCTTCAACATCTCTAGTTCTAAAATATTTATGGATTTTTCTTTGAAAGTTTGCTTCATGTGCTTTCTTCTCAGTCCCTTGAGGGACACACAGTTCTCTTCCTATCTGAAGATCATTAACATGCCTAAGAAATGAAGACATAACATGTCTATTTTTTTAATACAGCTTTTGGTTTGGTTTGGGATGAGCATCCTGGATAAAGGTCGGAATATACTCCTTTCTGGCAGAGAATTGAAAGTCTCTGCCAGCATCTTTTCCTCTCCTCCCTCCTATTACAAACTCTCTTGTGGCAATCTCAAAAGAAAAACAACAACCAAAAAAAAGTGGTAGTTTTAATGATTTAGGTAATTTAGATGTCTATCACTTTAGATGCAGAAAATATTTCTTTGTAGGTAATATTGATGAGCAGTGGAAAATTAAGAAAGCAAGCTGGAAATGCATATGAAATATTTTTTTTTTTAAAAGAAATGCATATTATAAAGTGAATATTGGAGGACCATACTCTGTTCTGAGATATGGAATATATTAATATTTTGTTTCCATTAATACCACACAGGTTTGCTCTGCCAGGTCTTATCTAGCTAAATACATTGTTCACAGAATAAGCTCTCCGACCTCCTGTTCGTCTCCCAAATATAATCAGATATTTCTGCCTTTTATCGTATGTCTACATGGGGATTTTGTTTTTCACTGGTGATTAGGCCAGGCGGAGGTTAATGAGGAACAGTGTGCACAGAATGTGACCTTGCAAAGCTGTTTTATCCCCCAGCAGCTCACAGAAAACAGTCCTTTCTGGTTTGCAGTGAATCGTTAATTTTAGCTGACAGACCTGAAGGCAGCATAGACATTAGTGAGCAGCCTGCAAGCCACCTCTCTCTGCTGACCTAACCAATGAAATCACTCTGATTGCTACTGTCTTCTTCAATTTACCAGCAGTTCAGATAAACTCCTCCTCATCCCCAGAGACTGCTTTTAAAAATGACCCTAATCTCACAGCAGTATCGAATATTGCAGCTCTATGTTTGTAACGGACTCACAGATGTCCAGCCTAATATACAAGAGCAGTAATTAATATTTTATGTGATTCATTAGCAATTAAAAAGGAAAATATCAAATTGTTAATTATTTATTGAAGAAAAGCTGAAGTTATTCACCAGCTTGAGGTTTTGGGATTTTTTGGGTTTTTTTGGGGGGGCTTTTTTTTTTGGTACTGTTGTTTCTCCATGAAGAAACAGAAATTGAACGACGAATAAAGGACTTTCACCATCATTCTGTCATTTGCACCACTCTCACTTATAAGTCCTGATGTCTCATATTCTCTTCCTTAGTGTTCCACTAGGTATCATATTATCTGTATAAAAGCTTTAATAAAATTTCAGCATTAATATGCATGAGACTCACTTCAGGTAGCACTGACAGCTGCAAGTAATGTACATTGATTACACCACAGGATTAATAACTTTCTCAATCCAAATGAATCTGAAAAGGATGAGCTGTGACAGGAAGTTGAAATATCAGAATAAGGACGTTGTTTTACAGCTGCAGAATCGGTATGATCAGCTGACAGAGATCTGTTTCATCAAAAAAAATTCAGGTAGAATATTTCTAAGTGTCCAGATCAAGTTGTCTGTGTTTTCACCGTACTTCCATTTCACCATTATCTTTTCTAGTCCATGAAAAATGGAGTTTTGTCTCCATGGGAAACATTGTATTATTTCAGTGTAGATAGGGCAGTAAGAACAGATATGTCTTATTACAGGGTCAGGAAGAATTAGACTGTGGATACTGCCAGTTCCCAAACGCAGAGGTTCCTTTTTCCTTATGTCCTTCTGCCCAAATTAAACAGATTAACTTAGTTTAAATGAATGTCTGAGTTCATCTCATTGACAGCTCTTGCAGTTATGCATTTTGAGTATAATAGCAACAAGTTTCCAGGTATCACTGTCTTCAGTGTTTCCTAGTAGAAATCTTGATGTGCCCTATGGAAGTATAGGTGGTTCCTAACGCACCACAATGAATTTTTATGTAAATTTCTTTGAGGCATGTAACAAAGAAAGGAGACGCTGCAACATCCAGTGCTGTGAGAGCTAAACCCTCCTGTAGGTCTGAGCTGCTTGCACTTCTGTGAAGGCAGCAGGAGCTGTGACACCAGGGAGTGCTGTTGTGGAGGTATGCTGAGATATGACATGCTGCTGTGAGGGGATGTCATGTCCTGGTCATTTGTTTGTCATGTCTCTGTCCCTGCCTGCTGGGTCTGGGTAGAAAGTTCGTTCAAGTAAAAGGGAAAGAGGAGCTCTGGCTCCAATGATGATATATAGAGCTGTCCCTGCTCTGTGCAGGAAGATGAAAATAAAGATGATAGAAACAAGTCAAATAAGTCTGCCTGTACTCTAGCTCTACAATGAGTAATGGTGTTCTTATACTTTACTTGATAGAAAATGTTTATTTCAGGCTTTTAAAGCTTGTCTGTAATGCATACTCTTTTTCCTTAGGGAGCTCAGTACATAAAGCTATCCTTTATTATTCTCGGGGTAAATTTCAGTTTTTGAAGTGCCTGAAAATCTTCAGTTCAAGCTTTCAGGGTCCAAGGACTAAAGCAGCAATAATCATAACATGGGGTGCCATACAGGCAATTTTGTCCTGAGAAGTCTTAACCAGTTTGCAAATGAGAAAAACATGGAAGGGAGCCTGAGACTCTGGGCTCCTGCTGTTAGGCAGGGGATGGCTCTCTAGCTCTGATGGCCTCGCTGCTGCAGTTGGGATGGTCACACATCCCTTTTCTAATGTGACACTTCCTGATCCCCCAGGGCTCCTGCGAGCTCTCAGGAGGACTGTTCAGAGTTCATACAACAATTTTCACCTTGCTTTGCAGGGTTAGTTTTCTAGTGTCTGAACTGATTAACAAGGATACTGGTCTCCAAAGTGGGGTTAATTGAAAGAAAAGTCCTGGTTTTCAGGTTTGAGGGAAAAATATTTTTTGTACTTTCAATAAAAGAGATTTTAGAAAACCAACTCAAAATTTATCTTAATCTCATGCTTTTTAATCTCTAATTTTATGCATGCCTTATAATGTGCATAATAGTACAACAGTAAATATATATAACTTATTTAAAAAATGAAAATATATAGGGGTGTGCTAAAAATATTTTTAATAATGGAGTGATCAAAAATTTTGAAGACTGCTGCATTAGAGAATCAGCTTATGAAAATCTGGGTAATGAGGGTACAACTCATGTGGAGGGGTTGGCACTCTTCTTTACAGTAGCTGGTAAAATAAGCCCTCAATTGTAATTGTCACCCACCACTTCCTCTTCTCATAAGTTAGGTTAGCAGAATTAACAAAACAAAACAAAACAAAAGGAGTCATATCTGTGGCCTTGAATTTTGAAATTAGACTTCTCAGTGGCAATAACCTCTAACAGAATAGTTTGACAGACATGTGTGAAAAAAAGTCTCTTAAATTTTCTAGCATAAATACCTAGAGCAAATGAGCCAAAGATTTTTGTAGTATATATTCAAATAGGCTTTCAAATGCACCTTTATTTCTAAAATGATGTTGTTTGTTTCATTTCAAGCTTTCAGGCATCAGGTCACTTGTACCTATGTGGGCATTGTCATTCTCTCCTCTCTGGCCTGGATCTGCTATACTTGGAGTGCATATAGTTAAATTGACAATAAATTAATGTTTACAGATGTTATCCTCTTGAATTATATTTAATACTTGGACTGGAGGAATCACAATACAAACTACAGAAGACATAATAATGTGAAAAACTGACTCAATGGCTTCACAGCATTTTATGAATGTGATTTTCTACCTGAAAAATACAGATGGAATTGTAAATACTAGGCAAATATTTCTCTAGAAAGCTAAAGCTAAAAAAAAGACTAATGCCTACACAAATATAGAGCAAAACCTTAGAAACAGTACGATTAGGTGGATAGAAAGAAAAGGGATTTTCCTGTATATTGAGAATTGAGAAAAAAATATATTTTTCTGAATTTGGATTTGTACATATTCTAGTTCTTGCTAGACTTACAGATAGGTTAAAATGTTTCCATTAACTTCAAAATCTTGGAAGAAATAATACTAATGGCAAACTGTATTTGCCAGATGAGACATTCTACAGTGGACAATTCTCATTATAAGAAAAAGCAACGTTTGCTGCAGTAATTCTAAAGGGCAGGTTTTTTTTAAAGACATTACTGTCAGCATCTACGCTTCACAGGCAAGTGACCTGGCAGAGAGAGGAGCACATGTTGCTAAAGGGATTTTTCAGTTAGGAGACCTCAAATTAACTATACTGTCAGCTCCTGCATCAGCTAGAGGAATATGCCCACTTTAGGGGTCAACAGTCCAAAAAATTCTGCAGCCTTTAGAAGGCAATCATCATCCAAGATGTCCCTGATAAAAGACTATGATGCTAATCTCAGCTTTTATGTTTTCTTCATTTTTGCAACAGCTTACAGAAAGTAAAGACAGAGAAACTAAAATGACAAACCAAACCCTCAAGAGTGCAGATCCCAAGGGCTGCATAGATCAGTGGGGTCCATCTAATGCATTATACACACTCTAATACCTGGCTGTAGTGGATGCCTAAGTAGGAAAATTAGAACAGAATGAGCATACTGTAGTTTTTTCAAATGCCCTCGTAACCTTCAAAAACATTCAGGTCTAGGGCTTACTGACTGAATGCAATGCATCTGTACTAACGACTTGCAGAGGATTTTCTTCCTATTGCTTTGATCATAAACTTATATAATCCATGCAAATTTTCTCTCTCCATAGCAGCTTATGGCAGCTAAGTCCCATAGTTTTATTGAAAATCATGCAAAAGACCTCCACCTCTGTTCTCAGTCTTTCCTCAATGGCTTCTAGCTTTCTAGCACGTACATTGGAAAATATATACTTACTCTCATGCAATTCACCCTCCCTCCTGATTTCACAAACCCACCATATGGTCTCCACAAGATGGAGAATTTTAGGCTACTTAGCTGTTCCTGATATACCCATTCTGGATTTCCCAGTAAGAAAATATTTTCAGGAGAAGTATTTATGCTTTAGTCCACAAGCAGCTGTTAGTAGGATTTGCTGGAGACCTATATGTGAAAGTTGAATCACAAGTGACACAAAGAAGGCAAATACAGAACAACTGTTTGCAGTCTCTTCCAGGGTCACTCTAGACAATTGCAGCTGAGCTTTCAAATTTCTTGATTCAGGATACTGCAGTTGTTAAAAGCTTATGCAGGATCCGTAAGAGATGAACAAATATTTGTCCAAGAAAAATACATCAAGATGGTATATCTGAGACAGACGGACCTTTAGTTATAAACATTGGGAGTACACCCTGGGGAATTGCTACACAGTCTTCATTCCCCTTCTCCTTCACTCTCCTCTGTGTTTGACACGATTTATTGCTTTGTCAAAAGATGAAGTTGCTAAGACAGAAAGATATCCTTGTATCTTTTCTGGCTATTTGTCTGTCTCATTCTTTTAAACAGTTATTTCTTTAGAGAAAGAAAAACCTTTTGATAACCTGTGATTCAGAGTTATAGGCTCTTTGGGCCCTCAAATAATTTTGAACAACTCACATGAGTTTAGTAAATAGTGATTAATTCTGACTGATTTTCTTTTGTTTTCCTTAACTAAAGTATGCCAAACAGGCATGGAGCAAATGCACTGAGTGATTTATCAAGGGCAGTAAAGGTCAGGGCCTAATGCATCATTATTTTCTTGCTTATTTTTGAGAACAGTAGGCAGAAAGCATCAATAAGGTTTAAATAATAATAAAGCAAATAAGTTGAAAATTATGTTCCTGTCTACATTTGTGTCTTATCTGTGCACATTGTGTCTTATCAAGTTTATCTCAATAGGAGGGAGATCTTTCCTCTCTAGAAAGGTTTATGTCGGAGCTTTCTTTTTGTATATCCTTGTTGAGTCATTAGGTGACCAGATGGCTCCTACAGATTGAAAGGTAATGGAGAAGCTACATAATAAGGACTGTAAACATAACCCTTTAGTTTTCTTTTCAATTTTTTTTTCAATTTTAATTCCTTTCAGCATGAAGGCTAGATTTACACACTTTGGGGATCAGACAATATTTTTATGCCCTTTGCAAAAACAGCAAAGAAAGTGTAAATCTTTAATTTATCTCTCGACAGTTCTGCAACTAGGACAGCAAATTGTCTAGACATTTGTATTTTTTCTCTTTCTTTTGGAATCTCTGTGTGACTCAAGCTCAAAAGCAGAAGCAAACTACTTCAAACGAAACACCTGTTTAAAGGATGATGTTTTATAGAACTTGATGCCTTGAGTTTTAGCTTTCATATATTTTAGATTCTGTACTGCCTTAGTGTGTGACTCTGAACTTCATAGTTCCCCTCACAGTTTAGTCAGACAAAACAATCCTCTTCTAGCCTGAGAACCAAGGACAGCCTCAGGCCCAAAAAGTGTAAACAGCGAATTCAGGGGAGCAATCTGGGAGGATGTGACTTCATAACCTGCAGCTGTAATTGGACAATTAACCCAAATGTGTAAACGGACCAAAACTTATAAATAAGTGTGAAAACTTGTGACCCATTGTCCACCTTGGGTCCATCTTGGGTGTAGCCATGGCTGGGCTCTTGAACTGCCCAAGGTGTATCTTTTGAAGGCCTTTTAATAAATACCTACTTTATTCCTTTAACACTTTCTAGCCTCTGTTCGTAGGCTCTCACAGCCATCAAACTGAGTCATATTATTTGTCTTGTTTTCGAGGAAAAGATAGAGTGTGCTACAAACATGTCTGGTAATTCTGCAGAACTAAGTATTTTAATAAGACTCTCCTATTATATTCTCTTTTACTGGGAAGTATAAGATGATGAGGTAAGAAATCTGAGAGGAATATTACTGATGATTAAATGTCCTTGCAGAGACATGTATTCTTACAATGAAAAAAATGCAAAGAGAAGGCCACTTCAGAAGGAATTTTGGCTAAATGAAAAATAAATTATTTCATATCAAGTAAAGAATTCTCCTCCCATAGTTTCTCAGTGGTCAGTGATAAGTAAATAATCTAGGTGTGACAAATGCCTTTATTTATTTATTCAAAGAAAATATTAACATACAGTGCAAATTATGTTGAAAAGGTCTGTCTGATATGAGACAGTATAATTACAATTAATTTTCAATTAATCTCATTAATAGACAAATAAAATGACCATGATTTACACTGAACAGATTAATGGTCAAATGTAAATAGGCTGAGGCTTCTGCTAAAAGCAGCAATACTGAAATAGACTGTGAGGGCTGAAGGCTTTCTCTGGAAAGATAGCATAACTAGAAATATTTCTGAAATACAGAAAAACTGTGTGAACTTTAGAAATGAAGTAACATAAATGTTATAATATTAAGTGTGAAATGTACCGAATCTCAGAGGAATGGTGTAAATAGGTGTTTTGGATTTGCAATTGGGAATTGGACCTAAGATACTAGGTCTTTAATTGTTCTTTTGGGATTGCAATAGGATGTTTTTTTTATCATGGACTCTAAACAATCTAAGGCCTCTCTCTGTGATTTAGAAACCACGTTTCCTATTATAAATTCTGATTAACCCTGAAGCTTAAGTGTTCCTGACTTTGCTGTTGGTTTCCTTGGGTCTCTCTTCTGTGTCTGACTAACAGCATGACTTCTGGTTCCACCGTTTCACCAGCGTTTAGGGATCTTCCAGCCTTTGTTTCTTCTTTTTTCTTCTCTGGGGGTTATTCTTCCAGCTTTTTGCTGCTTTTGTTTTTTCTTTATTACTTCAGGGAGGTCCTAGACCCTGACTTCTCTTCACCACGGAGCACTAGTGTGTGGGAAACCCCTTTGCTTTTCTAAGTTCTTTTCAGGGTTAGGATTAAAAGCACAGGAGGCCAAGTTCGTGTTGGGACTTTGTTGTTTATTGTTATGTTATCTAAGTTACAGCCTCACTGACTGTGAGTGCTTCTGCATGCTATGTCAACAAGGCAAAAATGGAGCTCACAGAGAGAAGCTTCAAGATCCTTTAAGCCTCAACTACCCAGTTATGAGATGCCAAGAAATTTATTTTAATTTTAAACCAAATAACCAGTCCCCCATGTCCTGCATTGCGGAATTTCTTAACCAATCATATAAAATCACCCAAATTTGTGAAGAAGAAGGAGAAGAAGAAGAAGACTACACCCTAAATCCTCTATCTTGTTACATACACATTCTATTACCCAGCCAAAAATTCTAAATTTCTCACCCTGCAATATAACACACTTCTGCTCAGCTACAAGTGCACAGACTCAGTACTATCACTACGTTTAGGAAGCCTTTCCCAAGGTCTCAGGCCAAATGCAGTAAAATTTTGTGGATCATTCCTTGTTAGCACAGAAAGTCTGAAATCCTCTGTGTCCCAGGTTCCAACACATAGCTTTATAATATTTTCACTGTCGGGTTAGAATAGCATGAGCCCAGGTAGCCAGTAGTATAAATGTTCAGATGTCTGCTAACCAATAATGCACGTGATCAATTCCTTAATACCAACATCAGCTTTTTTTCCCTGAGACAAGTGTTTGTATAACAATTTCTTCTGCAAAACTGTTGTGCTTCTGCTACATTTTACATTTCAGAAACATTGTTACATCTTTCCTGTCTCGAATGAATAGTCCTTTATTTTCTAACTAAAAGCTCTTTGTTTTCTTTTCCTACACTCCTATGTGATAGGGACCTAATAGCTGGAGAATTACTTTTCAGGAGAGTACCTGGGAATCCTGGTGGGCAAAGTTGAACAGAAGCCATAAATATTCAAGCAATGTTTGAAAGTTTGCATGAGAGCAAGCAAAGGCACTTCAGCTTACTGAGTTGTAAGAAAACACACAGAGGAGGACGAAAGAGTCTTGAGGTATTAAAGGGTAGCTGCCATTAAAATCAAACTTTTATGAGCTTTCCAAAGAGCACAAGATCCTACCAGGAGCCTATCTGTTCAGTCACACAGTAGTACTTCCTCACTCAGTGGCCAATGTGTCACATAGGAAAAGTGTGAAGTGTCATGTTCAGAGAATTAAATCAATGGATATACAGATTAAGGAACATTACCCTTCTAGCCCCTAGACAATATTTTCTTTTCTGTGTATCTGTGGTTTGGTTTTGTTTGTTTGTTTGTTTGTTCTTTTGTTTGTTTGTTTTTTTGTGTTATGGTTTTTCAAGGAATGGAAACCATGCAGTTTTTATGTTTCACCCTTTCTCTCCTCTGAGAACAACCCCCAATTTTATTGTCCTAGTTACTGTAAGTAAGCTAGGTAAATAAGCAAGATTCTAATTTGATTTGTCCAAAACCATCAGCTGTATGCAAATAATTAATTAAAAGTTTGCCTGTTCCAAATAAAACAGAAAGTAAAAGTTTCCTGAGAAAAATCAGGTTATGTATTTGGTCAGTGCCTAAAACCTGATCTTATCTATTTCTAATCCTTGTGGTGATACTTTATTCTAAAATGAAGTGAAAGTCTTTGGATACCTATGATAGAAGCATAAAATCTGATTTCTTGGGCAGAAAAAGAAACATATTTTGGTAAGGGATATTGCTGCCTCCTAATCAAATGAATCCCCATATGAACACCTGGGGGCAGTAAGTCTTCACTGGTCTTTCTTAACTTTCACCTCATACTTTCTCAAAGCAAGACAAAAAGTAAAACCTAAAAAAAGAAATTAATAAGTTTCCAATAGACATTTTTTAAACAGGATAAAGGTTTGCAGCAATCCCAGACACAACTACAGGTTGGAAGCAGAGGTGATTGAGAGCAGCCCTGCAGAGAAAGATTTGGCTGTGATGGTTGATGAAAATCTCAACATGAGCTTGCAATGTGTGCTTGCAGCTCAGAAAGCCTAGGCTATATCAAGAGTGTGGCTAGCAGGTGAAAGAATGTGACCCTTTAATTTAAAACCACTACTCATTGTCCTATTTAAACAGGCCCTGATAAGATATGTGTCCTCATCTTTCTGACCACCCTTCTCTAAGTATTCAAAGACCACAGTGAGGTCTCCCTGGAGCCTTCTGTTTCCAAGATGAAAACCCCAACTTTCTCAGCCTTTCATCAGTGCAGAGGTGTTCCAGCCTTCTGGTGATTTCTGGCCCCCTCTGGACCTACTCTAGAGGGCCACATCCTTCTTGTGTTGGAAGGCAAAGAGCTGGATGTAGTAATCCAGGTGATGTCTCATGAGAGCAAAGGGGCAGAATTACCTCCCTCAACCTTTTGGCCATACTGCCTCTGACGCAGCCCAGAACAGACAGTGATAAATGAAATTTAGAAAGAAAATGGAAAA
>VYXF01000793.1:67886-98175 GCA_013397295.1 Polioptila caerulea
TTTTTTTTTTGTTTGTTATAAAAAAAGAGGCAGAATAAAAGATTGCATGTGTGCATTTGTATAAAGGGTTCCATACTATTGCTTGAATATCTGAACCATAAAGCCATCAGAAAGGCAAAGCTGCATACCACACAGGTAAGGCTTCTGAGTACCTGCAAACTTCATTGGAAGAATAGGTAATTTTTCCTTATGTCTACAGACTTTTTCTCATTTGCACACAAGCACACCCACAAAGCATATATTATCTACTCTTTGTAGTCTGTGAAGAGAAAAACATAGATTAATCAATTTACATTCCTTTGCTTCAAATAAGAGTAATTACATAAAACTGAGAATTGAAAAAGAAGTTTTTTCCCTTCTGTTTTTTGATACAATAAGATACAATTAGCAGCAAAGTAAAATATAATGGAATATTATTTCATTTAAAGCAGCACAGAATTTTTGATAATTCATTCTTTATCATTGGGAAAAAAATAAAATCAGCTATCAGCCATGCTGCCGTGAAAGTTATATAAGTCTCAAAATATTATTAAGAGCAGGTAGAAGGGGAAATATACACAAAAACTGCAGAAGGACTGGATTAAATTCTTCAGGCTGAAACACTTTGCAAACACATTATTATCTCCTTCACAGCTTAAAAATAGTAAAGTAAGTCAAGATCCCTTCCATGAAACTGAAATTTCTTGGTTTGATATGAAAATTCCTCCATTTGAATTTCAGGCCTCCTTTGAAAAAAGAGATTCTTCTATGTAATACCAAAAATGATCATGTAAACAAATCACATGTAAATATCTCAGATGTTTTAATATGATTTTTTAAAATTCAGATTTTTGAGAAATTTTAAGAAATGACAGATTCTTTGTAGAATTGGAACATAGTATGATGTCTTATCAACAAAGTATCCACTATTACTTTATTTAGTACTTTCAGTTAGAGGTGACTTTTACTTCCACATCTCCTCAAAAAATGTTTGGTTTTCTTAGCCTTCTGTTTTCCAGTGGGCATATTTCCTCCTTGTAATGAATAAGTTATCTTAATTGGAACTCTTGTTATTTCATTGCTTAAGACTCTCTAGAAAAATACCTTCTAACAGAATGAGGTCAAGCAACCTACAAGGACTTACTTTCTGCCAAATTTTTCTTCTCTTAAAGCAACAATTTTAAAAGTTGGTGGGATTTTTTTTTTTTTTTAATTTTTAATTTTTTTTTTATATTGGGTCAGAGTACTGGGCCCATCAGCATTCTCTGCAGCCAATTTCAGGAAAATATTTTAAATAATTTTTGAGTAGTTCAGTAATTTCTCACATAATTAGGATAAGCTCATCACGCATTCAGGAAAAATCACATGGTACTTTTAAAAAGGTCATCAAGAGGGTTTAGTAAAGCCTCAAGCACATGCTACTATACTGTCACAATTATTTGCTGTCTCAATTTCTTTAAAATTGAAAGATGATCTGCAAAAATGCAGTTTCCAGAGCACTAATTTCTCTATAGAATTAATTCTGAATAATCTCTGAATATAAGAAACACATAGGCAAGTATTCAGAGAGAGAGAAAGAACCTGTTATAAAAAGGTTTCTGTAAAAATAATGCAAGTGTTCAAATACATGGTCTTCTAGAGACTCCTTAATATAATTCATTATTTTTTTCTCTCTTTAACATTTTGAAGGTTGAGAATAGAGCAAGGAATAGACATTTCACCATCATTTTTAGGATTACTTTTCTATTTACTCTTGGAGATTCTATCAGCAAAAATCATAAGGACTTACTTGTATTGAAGTGCCCAGCAGGCAGACTTCAATTATATCAAGCCAATTGCAAACACATGCCTGTTTTAGGTTTAATGCCAGCAGCACTTTATAGTGGTCTGAAAATAATTTTTGTTAAATTACGTTTGTTTTGGTGTACCCATGTTTATTTATATTGGGTTTTTAAAAAATACATCCAGTTTTCATACCCAAAGAATTAATTATATATTTCAAGATGCCAGGAAATCGGAATTAGATCAGCAACAAAATGATTCTGGCAAGAAGATCAGGACCTGGCTTTGGCATAGTGGTTGAAGCAGCCTGAAGAAAACAAGGTAACCATCTGAGAACAAAATGCTCCAATAGACTGATTTCCCCCCATGACATTGTACCTCTATCAGCTCCTTAAAAGTGGCAGGCATCAAAATTGATAGAAAAAAAATCAGTAGGTTTGAGTCTTGCAAAACTTTGTTATCCAGATATACTATTTTATATAACCATTTAAGGAAAAATAAGTAAAATATTTTCATGGTCAGACTCTCCTGATACTAATTAGGGGCAGTTTGCCTCCTTTTGCTCCACTGTCTTTAAGCAAAACAGTAAGTAGGTAGGAATAGCAGTAACCATCAAGCTACAGAGATGACCCACCAGCATGTCAAACTGGGGCAGGAAGTCAGTTCTTAACAGTACATTAAGAACTGTAGCAAGAGAAAAAGGCTATTTTCTAGCTGCCATCAGAGTGACTCGTGACAAGTTATGTCCACTGAGTCAGTTCCAGATTTGCCCCTCTAGCATGTAGCTCTTGTTGAAAGAGAACTTGCAAATTTAACTCTGCCAGAGTCAGGCAGGTGATGAACTGGGTCTTTTCTCTCATTCCACAACCTTTGCAGGTTCAGAAACACCCACATTTCCTCAGGTACAATCCAAAGACCTTATAACAGCCTCCTTTGACAAATAGGAAGACCCTTTAAAAGGAGGAAATAAAGAACCAAAATATCAGCAAGAAATAAATAATTAAGTCATCATATCCCACACTGCAGGATTAGGCGCTAATGCTCATATTGTGGAAAAGCTGTCCTACAGAGATATAGCCATGGTTTGTTAATGTGAACGCTTTCATCTCAATGCATACAGACACTCTGAATTCAGTCTCCTCTTACACTTACTTCATGTCTGGCATAATTCCCAGGGCTTCAGTTTTCCTTTTGACAGCAACGACTCCCAGATCATCAGCTTTTCTAAGCACTATTTATGTTCATCTTTTGACATCGCATTCTAGATGAGATATATATATTTTTTTAAAGAATCTACAGTTACTTCATTCACCATTTTAAGCTTAGATCCAGAGGAGGTTCATTTTAATCTAACCTTAAAATTTGCCTAATATTAAAATTTTATATGGTTAATTGTTACATTGAATAATTTTTTTGGGGGGGAGAGGTATGAATATGATGAATTAAAAATGTACTACCAAGATGATGGAAATTCTTGATCAAAAATCACATACTGTAAGTAAAGTCTGAATAATTCAATAGATTATCTTTTAACAAAGTACTTTAATTTTGTGTAGATTGAGTCCTGGTCAATTGCAAGCTGTTATAACCAATAGTATTAGTTCAGTTTAGCAATCCAAATAAGAATGTTTAATAACTGGTTTTAGTAAACTCCTATTAATACCAACATAAATTCATCTGGAATAATTCTGCTATGTAGATAGATATTCTATTGTGTTTTCACTTGGGTTTTTGGGGAGTTTTCTTTCAGTGTTTTCCATCACCCAGGAATGTCATAGCTAGTACAGTGGGCTCTTTTTGAAGTTACTAAAAACTACTAATTTTGTTTTCCTATGAGAATTAATTTTGTGGAATTGTGTACCCAAGATCCTGTGATAATCTTTGAACTTTCTGGCCAAGTTCAGCCACAGTTGGAAAAAGTATTGAACTCACAAAAATTGCATGGAAACCAGTCTTCCAGTACCCCACAGAGGGAAAACTGATAGACTGATCATCAAATACCAGATAACCTCACTGTAAGAGCCTAGGCACCAGAAAGAGAAAAAAGCTTTGTTTAGCCCTCACACCATAACCTGTTAGCCTTTAATCCCTAAGGAACAGGGCTTTCTTAGGACCAGTGTTCACCGTTTTATTTCTTTTCTATTCTGTGGAGATCAAAAGGATGTTTTATTTACTGATTTGGAAGACAGAGTAAAAGAACAATAGATTAGTGACATCTGCTTGAAGCATGTCTGTCGCTGTGGGTCACTCCCCAAGGACACACAGGACACGTTCTCAACAGAAGGCTGAAAAACTTTATTCAAATATCTGACTCCATATTTATAGTATTTTCACAAGGACCAGGGATTGGAGGAGAAGCTGGACACCTCTCCCATCCCACTGGTCAAGACAAATGTCAATCAGTCACTTTCCACTCCCAAGAGAAGGAATTTCCAGCGACCTTGTCTTAGCATAAACAAGCTTCTAATAATAGCATCGATTCATGAGAAAGTGAACTAGGAACTACCAAACATTGAGCTAGAAAGTGCACTTGAAAACCTGAAAAAATCAGGGCGACACATGTCATAGTTATGTACTTGTGTAGATTTACTCAAAGTAATGATTTACTCACCTTGCTGTGTCTGTCAAGGTGTTAGAGACTTCTATTTAAAGGCTCAACATTATCTCCAGTATTTTTTCATTCATGGCCTGAAACTTCTTTTAAAGATTTCCCAAGACATTTTTCCCAGGGCCTTGATGCTTAAGATTTTTCTCAAATATTAAGAATTTTTGTGTTGTTAAGTAAGGAACAGCCTCAGTAGTGTTGTACAAGACGTCCATGCATGTGCAGTGTTCAAAGCTAAAAAGATTCATCATACCTACATCTTACAGTAATTTGTGACTTTTTTTTTTTTTCTCGGATTTGTCTTGTAATGATAAAAAAATTGAAATATTAAGTACTGGTACTTAAACCTTATCCTCTCTGGCAAAACAGACTCATATTGTGAACAAGGTGAACAAGGTTTGTTCTTCAGTTAACAAACCATTAATATTTTACAATCTTCTCGTGAAATCTCTAATGTCACGCTACTGATAACATTCACCAAGAAATCTAAAACTGCACTACTTGGAAACCGTTTTTGTTATCCTTGCTCTCCAGTGTGGGGATTATCCCATTTTAGCTGAGAGGATAGTTTTTCCTACACACCAGTACGTGATAAGCTTAAAAAATGTGAAAATTCAAAACTAGATTGGTTCTACCCGACAAATCCTCCACGGAGTGCAAGTTCATAAATTCATAGAACAATTTAGGTTGGAAGAGACCTTAGAGACTGTCTAGGTCAATGCTGTGAGCCTCTACCTGCCCCTAATTCTCAACACTATTTTCCATTTCTTTTTTGTTTTTCCATGATTTTATAAAAGAGTAATTATATCAATATTAAACTATCAAGCTTCTTTTAAATAAAATTCTGCAAACTTGCTTACAATGATGCTGTTGCTTAAAAAGTCTTGTCACCTTCTTTAAGAAAAATAGGACGTACAGTGGTTGAACATACAACAAAGGATCATGCACACAGTAAATGTTAAGAGATTGCCTAAAAATTTGAACAGGGGCAACCTATAGACATTAAAAGAGCAGTCGTAAGTGACAGAAAGTTGGAAACAGAGCTGTAAATGAAAACTGGTTTTTGAATCAACTCAGCAGATAAACCAAGAAATCGAAAAGCTAAGAAAAGGAAAAAATAAAGTGCTGAAGTCAAACTCCACCTTCAGATTACCTAATATAATCCTGTACAGTCAAATTACTGGGGAAATAAGCTTATGGATGTTGTCACTGTGTTTGAATTTCTTCAAAAAACATATAGTTTCTTTGTGTTTCACACTTCCGATTAATTGTTGAAATACTGTTCACCTTTCAAGGTGAAATTAAAAAAAAACAAAAAACCAAGCTTCAATCCTCATTAGGTCCTTGAAAATTTATATATTATTGTTTTCTACTTTACCTAAGATTAAAGTTCAGAATTTAACAGAAGAAAATACTAAAAATAGTCCTTCAGATCTATCAAGGGAGTTATGCCAAACCAGAGACCAGGATGATTCATATTCTGTTGGTTTCTTGCTGGATTTTTGGGGGGTTTTGGGGGCATTTTTTGGTTATGCTTTTGTTTGTTTGTTTGTTTGTTTGTTGTTGTTGTTGGGTTTTTGTTTAGTTTTTTTGTTTCTATTTTCTTTTGTTTTGTGGGTAGTTTGGTTTTTGTTTGTTTGTTTTTTTGAAGCTTTTGTTTGGTTTTTTGTTTGCTTCAATTTTTGTTTCATTTTTGTTTTTGTTTTTTGGTTGTTTTGTTGCTGTTGTGATTGTTGTCGTTTTTCCCAACAATACCATGTACAAGCAAAGACAACCAATAGTCATAGAGAAGAGATGGAATTGATCCATAAGGTATCTTCGCATTTGTGATGGGAAGAGGACAATAAAGGGCATTTAAAATCCTCATCCTACCAAATATATCATCACATTGTTATTAACAACAGTATCAGTGACCTGAGAAGCTTCAGGAAGAGAAGTGAAAGGGTATCCTGTGACAAAGCTCACTTCTTTATGCCAGGAGGTACAATGCAAACAACAGATAATATCAGGTGTCCAGGATCACTTCTGTTTACTTTAAATATGAGCCCTAACATCTTCAGCTTGGTTTCAAGTTAACCTCAAACAGATCCTTGAACTGCTGGGCTGTATATTCAGCAATTGCAAAGCTGAAACCACTCACCACACTAAATACTGATACTGTTATTCACACCATTAGTAGAGAATTGTCACTATTCACTATAGCATGAATCCAAAATAAAGATACCTAAATAATCTCATGGATGTAATCAAGTATAATGAAAAGCAAGAGATACAGAGCTCGTTAATAAGGGTCTCGTTCTCCTCTAATTCACATGTCCTTTTTACAAGAGTCTGGTTTCATTAGAAGTACTATTATTTAAAACCTTTAGTCTTTTTTTTCCTTGAAAAAATGAAACCAGAATGAACAAAAAAAAAAAGGAGATGCAATCTGACCGACTCGTTAGTAGACTGTGCCCTGAGCAGGGGAATTGAACTTGCTGGCCTCCAGACACCTCTTCCAGCCTCAGCTATTCTGTGATCCTACAATACCATTGCAAACAAACATATTTGATTACATACAGTTGTTCACAGTTAAAAAAAACCCTGAGCTTCCTATCTTTCAGAATATCAATTAAATATGAAACATTTAGAAGACAGTTGAAACTCATTTGGACTGTTGATATCCTGCAGCTATGTCAGGCAAAGGGGCTACTCAGAGGCAGAAGAGTCCATCTGTAGTAAAAGTTAAAAATTTCAGACCAAGTGATTTCCTAGGACTTCCTACTATTTCACAAAGATGATTAGGAAATTGCATTTTTCCCATTTGTATCAAGCATTGTAGCTGTAAGGGTTTGGAAATAAGATTTTATTTCATACTTTTTGCTACTTAAATGGCACTAAGAAGGAGACCTTTTAGGGAAAAAATGTCTCTTTGCATACATAAAAATGAAAACATTGAAAGCTTTTATTGCTAAAAATAGGGTAAGGTTACTACTTCAAGATCATTATTGAGGCTGAGCAGAGTAGAACTTGTTTATGAACATCAGTCTTTTCTCCCCACAAAAGCACTAGTGCCAGTTTGGGCCACATATTTCTTAACAAGAAGAAGGTCAAAGTCCACATCACATATGTAAACACTTCAGGACATAGAGGTAGGGGTTTTCCCACAGTATATGTAGATGGTCAGGGAATCTTTGGGATCTTCAGAGTAATAATTAGTGTAGTCTGGAAGGAAAAGAAAATTGCAGGTTTTCCTGCCTGCATTTTGTAATAAAAATCAATGGTATTTTGCAATCTGAGACTTAGTGATATACAAGACTGCCCTGAGGAAAATTATACACATGTAGCCTGATCCAACAAGCTCAGTTGGATTCTACAAGTTCATTTTGTTCTGAACTCNCATCCCAGAAACTTCCAAAGAATATAGGTGATGCTTTCATGCAAATTTAAGTAGTCAGTGAATAAAGCTGAAAATGAGTGCAACAATGAACAATGCTGATGTGATACTCATTAATATGAGCACAATCCTTACCAATAATAGAACTGAACTGGTCATGGCTGATCTGCTTCCCCTGCCTGGTCAAAGGGGAAGTGCTCAACACAGTGCTCATGCTGGAATAACAAATTGCAGCTCTGGATTTAATTTGCATGTTGATTTACAGTGATTGCGTGAAGATAGGGGCTAGCTGTTTATGGGACATACAAGAAGCCAATTACAGTTGCTTCATGTGCAACTGTCCCATATGAATGTGTAATTGCACTATTAAGAAATTACCCACATGGTTTTCTTTGATTTTTTTCCCTAGTGTTTCTCAAGTTGAAGCCTCTCTTCATTTTCCTAATGTCTGTCTTCCTTTTAGTTGCTGTTAGAAAGGAAAAAAGCAGGCATTGTAACGAAGTATAACAAATGTTGATTCTTCATATTCTAAGTATTCCATTTCTTGATGCTTATGTGGTTTTACCAAATTCCTCTTGCCAGTGTGTTCCATGAACTTAAGGGGTCATCATAATTGCAGCTGCAGAGAGCTGATGGAATAAATTTATGTTCGTGGTCATCAGCTGTTCCTGATTCTCAATGGTTCTCTTCCTACACTCACCTCAGGGACTCTTGATGAAGGAATACAGGTGTTTTGCCTCTGATCCAAATAGCTGTATTTGTGTGGTAATTGCATGAGATAGATAACACCAAAGACTAACTTTTCTTGAATACCTGACAGAACATGATATTATGAAGTATCATTGTGCATTCTTGGTAACTATCCATAAATGCTTTATGCTGACAATGTTATCAGGGGTTTTATGGTGGACTAGTCTGTTTTACTGCAGAAAGAGCCTGAGAAAATGACCCAAACATGCCTACTTGAATCAAAGAGCAGGAATTCTGTCAGCCCTTCACTTAAGCTGAAGAGTTGGTTTTGGTGCAGTGGGGCAAGACAACACATGTGCTGGCATGTATTCCCTCAGCAGCAGCGCTGCAAGACACCCACAGGCAGCTGCGCCTGCCAGATCTCTGCTGAGACACGTGAACTTCAGAAACAGCTCAATTATATTAATGCTACCAACACTCCAGGTTAGAGAATCCCTGCTGTGTCTCTCTTGTATCTTCTTCCCTGAAAGCTTTGTTCTTATGATTTAAGGAACAATGCTCTGATTTCAAGAAGGCTGTCAGAGCTGCATTTCGCAGCTGCAGAAGTGAGATAGGAAGAAAACAAACATTTGAATTTATTTGGAATTAATTAGATAGAAGAGCTGATGTAGCAATTGCTGTAGCACAAAACCAGTGAACGCCAGAACATACTATCACATAACTTAGACAAGGCAAGATTGTTCTGTTTCAGGTGAGTACAGGTACACTGAAATGAAAGCTAGGGGATGGTCTCACTTTTCATGTAATCCTTACCTTAGACACAGGGGCTTTGTAGCAAGACAGGCAATTGAAACTCATTCAGTGAATCTGAGAACAAGAACAAAGGAGGTTTGACAATCTCTATCAGAATTTTGGCACTCTTTAGGAATACAGCATACTACTAAAGACAATTGTACTTTAATCTTCATACAGAATTCCTTAACTGCTATCCCATGAGGGGCTGCTGAAATATTTTTTTTTTAAAGTTGTGTACATGTGCACTGCAGAGTATTTTTAGATCCTTGAAAAGACAAGGCTTTTTTAATGACATAAAGACTAATTATCACTCAGCAGTCTGCAAGTTGTGTAGGAAACCTACATATACTCATACAGTTCTCAAATTAATGTTTTCAGAAGTATTTACATAACATAATAGTAAAATATATTTAATACTTGTTTTTACCTGTTTGCATTTTTTGTATGAAAGAACAGCTTAAGGCTTTATAATCATGCTGCTCTGGCACATTCTAAGCCTTTCAAATTAGTCATTTAGCTCAAGTGAATTACAACATTAAGCTCTAATTAATTACATTAGGCTGTAAATAATTACATTAATTTGTAATTACGTATTAAGCCAGTCTGAAACTGGTGCAACTGGAAGCTCCAGGCAAGATTGGCGGGGTCTCAGTCCAAGCAAAAACTTCACATCTTTAATGAGGCTTCACATCTTGATGTGATATGAGCATTGCTTGGGGGTTGGGAATGCCAAACAACTTGCAGATTGTAAGTCAAGGTAACATTCTGGATATCTACTGCATCTCCAATTTGGTTTTCTGAGGAGTCTTATAACAGTTTGTGTTGGAAGGGATCTGTAAAGGTCTTATAGTCCAATATTCCTGCAAACAGCAGGGACAACTTCAACTAGATCAGGCTGCACACATCTTCAATTACCTTGAATGTTACCAAGAATGGGACATACATCAACTCTCTAGGTATTGAGTGCTCTGTACTCATTCGTCTTCGACTTTTTCAGCAATCTAAAGACTGCTGGTAATATAGTGCTTAAGAAATCTGTCCGGGATCAAAACACCCTGTGGCAAAAGGCCTCATTTCATTTTCCTTATTTAAGGCTGCCAGAGGGTGTATGGTCTGTAGGTCTCTAAAGAGAACAGCTCCTCTTTGTCCTCTGCATTCTCAGATGCAGCAAGAACATTCCGCTCTAAGGGAAGCATTTATAAAAACTGGCTGTTGCCATCACTTCATTGTGGTACTTTTGTTTGTCTCCTTAGGAGTGTGAGTAGGTGTGTACTCATGATGCTGAAGAGAAACAGAGCAGTACAGAACTGGTGCTCACTGCCCCAGTCTGATGTCTGAGGAGGTGGAGAGGAAGGATTGTGCTCACTCTTTCTCAAGTGAAGGATCTAGGTTGGGCTATATAAATCATCTACACTTGACCTGCACATAAAAGCTATTTTGCATTGCCATGAGGATTGTGTTGCTCTTGTTCTTAGGTTGAAAAACTGAGATTGCAGTGTTTAAGTATTGCTCTATGAACTAGATCTCTGAATAGCACCACCTTTAAAGTTGTACCCATTTATGCAGAACCAGAGTGAATATTTTGTCCTATATCTCACAAGTCATGAGAAGACAGCATAGGTAGGGTAAAGTTTTAGATTCTCTCATCATAGGTAATGTCCTATGTAGTAAATTCTATGTGTTTTTCCTCATTAACTGGGCAGCATTATTTTCCTTTTCCTATTTTTGACAAGAAATAGTTATGTACTGCTCCCACATTTTCCTTGTAAATGAATAGTTTGTTGCATTGAAGAAGAAAAATGTGATGGGGAAAAAAGTCTGATGGCATATTAAATTACAGTTATAAGAGAATACAGTTCTGCAATAGCCTATAAAGTGTGATATTGATGTAGACAACAAATGCTAGAAATCTTTTTGAGATGCAGATGACACAGAAAGGGAAAGAAAAATGAGTATGAACTGTTTCTGCCACAGAAAGTAGCGGCACATAAAAGATCCTAACCAGACAGAAGTTCTGAGCCTGTCAAGTTCTGTTTTAGTGAAATGGGAAACAGATCATCTGTTCTTTTTTCCCCTCTTTTGAACAGTAGAGAAAGAACATTATAATAATTACTGCTCAAAAATCTAGGTGGTGAGGCTCAATAGTTGAAGTTGTCTGTGATTTATTTCAAAAACTTTGAAGCTGATGCAGGAGTTATTATATAACTCACAGGAATTTCACTTTATATTATGTTTTTATATAGACATACATCACTAATGCACATATTAACAAGCCCTATTTCAGTTATCTATCAGAACTTTCAGGTACTAAAAATGAAAGTGATCATTTAATTTAACACTCACAACTCAACAATGCTACAACTGTAGTGGATTCACAACTCTAATAGTCTGGTTGACAATGTAAGAAGAGAGTTAGTTGCCCATGTAAGTATCAATAAAATCAAAAACAGAATAGTTAAACATTGAAGGAATTCCATATGGAAAGCATAAAGAAAATATTTAACATGGGAAAATACTGAAGGATCTAATGCATTCTTTCTACTTGGTGCCTTATGCAGCCTCTAAACCTTAAAACATTGGTTTTATTTGCAAATTCCCATTTACATAGAAATTACAGTGTTGCAGTGTGCTGTGGCTTTCCTTCTGAAGAATATGTAATAAAGCATAAAGCAAAGAGAGATCATACTGCTGAGGAAATGATAGTGAAAAGTAAATTTTTCAGTGCACAGGCTGTATGCATTCTCTGTGATGTTGTCAGAGAAAGGACACAGCTATCCATGATGACTCCATCTTCCACATACAAAAACCACAAGTGTCAAAGGATAATGGGATCAAAAGTAGTGAAAATAAGATAAATGTAATAGACATGCATTTAATTTCAAATGAGGAATGTATTATTCCATCTTTACTGTAAGTAAGTGTCAAGAGAATAAAAAACAATATTCATGGAGCCTGTTTTACAATACCCAGAAGTATCAATGGTGCTCAAAAAAAAAGAAAAAAAGGAAGATTTTTCACTATGAAGTACAAAGAACACAGAAAGATAGTCCTGACTTGTCATCCATAAACAGGCATATGCAATTACAGCAGATAAAAACACATAGAAATCTAACCACCAAGAAGAATAAACAAATCATAACTTCTTAATTGTTTTGAATGACAGATTCTTTCAGATTCCCTCTACCAAACAGCATGCTTCTCCAGTAGCTCCCAGTGTATGAATTATGTGGAGAGGCTATGCTCAGGACAAAAAACAGATGACTTTAATGACACTTCTATAGCTGCTGGCTTTATTCATTGAGATAAATTACACAATAAATATGCTGAAAAAATCTGAAAGGCACATTACTACATCAGACAGATAATGACAGTTTACTAAGAAAGTGATTTACTTGGGTAGCTGTTCTACTTCTTAAACTTGTCAGCAATCTCCTTAAGAGCAAGAAAATTATTCTTACATCTAAAAACTGAATAATATTTATATTCCTTCCTGAGCTTGTGTCTCAGAGTTAGAAAAAATAAATAATATGTTTACACTGATTTTCATATGGAACAGCTTTACTGTACTTCAAAATATCTGCAAGTTAGAGTGCATATTAAATACAGGTCAGAAGTAGAGAAAAGTAGAGGTGGGGAAAAAGACTAAAGAATAAATTCAGTCTTTTTTTCACCTTCACTCTGTCCATAAGATTTTGATTAAAACATCTATCTTTAGTTATCATAATTAGGAAATTTTTATGCCCTTGACTGAAAAGTATAAAACTAACAAAGACAAGAGTGAAAAATACATTTTTTCATATTTTGTGATTTATATTTTTATCTGTATTTATGAAGTCTTAAGAATTAGACATAGAAGAGACCAATTAAATCATCCAGTCATTCACCCTACCAACACCTCTGAATAATTCCATATATTTTCAGGTCCTGAGAATACAGCATTTACATACAGACAAAAAAATATATTTTAATGAGCCAGGATCTTTTTCCTGTGCAATCTGAGCCTCACTGTTCATAGAAAGGCAGCTCTTCATCCCAGGTGAAGACTTCTAGGGGAATAGACACTTCAGATAAGGTGACTGTGTGCTACCTGATCATGTAGTGTATTTACACAGTGTATTATTATGCGTTTCAGCACATCATAGGAAAAGGACACATGGTAATTAAGATCAATCAGCACAATTCTGAAGCCTAGTGTGGCAACGGAGATGTTAAATACTACTTCAGACCTGAGGCACGATGCCCCAGTTGACAGGATAAGGTAACTTTGAGTAAACATTTTCCTTAGTCATTTAGGTAAAGGTCAGTGAGAGCCCACCGTTAGTTCAGCACGAAGTCACTCTATCATTAGTGGAGGGGTCAAACTACCATTTGGTTGTAACTGCAACCTAAAAATTTTTACCTATTAATGAGTAATAAATTGAGTTTTTCTTTTAGAAGATATCCCATAGGCTGGCCTTTTGTCATTATGTGACTTTTAGTGTGGAGTAATGGTCTGTCTCTTGAACTTCAAATATAAGCCCCACTTACACTTTGATGTCTTGCCCCCACCTCCAAAAAAATGCTGCCCAAAAATCCAGACTACATGAGATAACATGGAGTTCAAAGTCTTACTTTACACTTCTACCTGTTCTAAAACTGAGTTTTTCACAAAATTTAAAAAAATATTTTTATTTTTAGATATGGCTTTTTATGAAAATTTGAATGAGATGACCAAACTCTGTCCATTACTTCTCAGTTTCCTCAAGCTGTTCTCCTTTGGTGAAAAGACAACCACCATAAACCTGTGTTCTTGTTCTGAGGAACAAGTTCAGCAAAATACATGCAAAACAGACACTGTGTGGTGCAAGATACACTCTTGGTTGTTCTGGGCCAATGTCCAGGTGAAGGGCTTGGCAACAGGGCAGCTGCTGTAACAGCAATGTGAATACTCAAGACAGTATTGAAGAGAACTCAAGCTTTTACATCAACTTAATTATGATAAACCCACTGATAAATGTATGATAAAATAATACTTCCATGGCATTTATCTACCTGAATATATTTTGTATCCCATAATTTTTACATCTTTGAGAAACCATGACTAAGTGCTATGTGAAATTTCTGGTATTAAGATTCAAGTAGTTTATGTAGCTGTACATTGTCACACATACAGAGCTGTAACTGTGAGACTACCATGAGTTTAGTATGTTGTGATGAACTGAAGCTGTTTTATAGTAATAGAATAGATTTTAACATAAATTGGTTATCCTTTGAGGCTAATCAATGCATAAGGATAATGTATCAGAAATAAAGATACGAGGTTTTGTGATCTCAGCCATTTTTGCCAAGAAGTGACTGAGACCAAGCAGTTCTGACAAGTGTGTGCTATTTAAAGTCACAGACTAAGAAGAAATCACTTAAATATGCCAAATATGGAGTTATCAATTAGCAACCACTTTATTTGCAGATGCACATAAAAATTGTTCAAGATTTAATTGTTCAAGATTTAAAATATTTTCTTTTAATGTATTTTTACAAGCTGTGATTTAATTAAGGGGTTCTATATTTATTAGATCCTTTTCTAAAACCATGTAGGCTTCTCCTGCTGTTTATTTATATGGAGGAGAAACAAGGACCTCATGGAAATTCTGAAGCAAAACTGTTGGTGATTGGAAGCTTTGTTGAAAAAGATTAATTCCAGAATATTAACATGCACATCTTGTTTAAAAAATTCATCTTTGTATACTCTTTCATGCTGAATCACATACTCTTAAAATTTTGCAGGGAAGTGATTGAGTCACCACTCCTGGTGGTATTTAAATGTAAATATGGCATGTCAATATGGCATTATGGATGTGGTTTAGTCTGGGGCTTGATGATCTTAAACTAAGAGTTGTAGTTGATGATCTTAAAGGTCTTTTCCAACCTAAATGATTTGGTGAATCTATGATAAACTACTTGAAGGAACAGTTGACTAATTTAATGCCTTAGAGAAAGTCCTGAGAGTTGTCAGGATCAAAGCTTGCTCTCCAGTGCATTTTGTTCCTTTGTGCACAATTTGTATTTGTGTGCCTGAAGAGGCACTGAGAATTTAAACATACTGCACACCTTCATCCCAGAAATCTGATTTATTATGCACTGTGCAAGAGCACAGAACAGCAAGTAACAGGAAAGCAAAAATTAGACAAAATGTGGAGCTGGACAACTCCAGTGGTTGCCAGCTGTTCCCATCCCCGCAGAGCCTTCATGCAACCACAAATATCATCATTATCTCCATCCCTGTGTTGGTTTTGTGCACCAACACGTACTGCCAAACATAGTAATGTGTATTCTCATCATTTATGGTAGCATTTCAGTGACTTATAATGCTGTTCCCTCACATAAGAGGATATGAAATATTTCTTACAAGTTCCTTTGAAATTTTCAAGGTTCTTCATGAAAATGGTCTGAAACCATAGCAAACCATTGCCGTGATGATGATGTCCAGTTGCTGCAGTAATTTTTCGGCCTAAAAAACTGGTTTTGATACAGCAAGAGGCAATTTATACCAAAAATCAAATCAAAACATTATTACATATAATTGCAAAAATTGAGAAAAAAATTGCTAATCTCAGAGCCATTTGCAAGATCAATCTCTTCTTTCTGAATTTATTTTACAGCAGTAGGATACAGAACTGATGGACACAATAAGTAAAAAAAAGCAGAAAAAAGAGATTAAAATCACAGTCTTCAAAAATTTTTCGATTCAGCCCAAAACAAGAGAAGGAAACCCAAAGTATTTGTATCATTTTGTTGTGGTTGGATAAATTATCACCATTACATTTTTTCATGTGCTGACTGTTTTCCTAATTTAGGAGTTGTTCAGTTACTACAGGAGCTGCAGTACAAACAAAAACTGAGCTAGCAGGATCCACACACCTTCACTCCAGCCTACCTGAAGCAGAGGGGGGTATCAGCTATTTTGGGCAACCATACAGTGTTGATGCCTTTTCATTTTCTTTCTTGTTTTTTTAAAGTTACAAAGTAGTGATACAGAATGTTTTATGTGATACATTGAAGATGTGAATAAAGCTGAACTTCAGAAGTTGAAATACTCAGTGTGCAAAATGTCTGTAGGACAGCCCCACATTTTGACTGTGAAATAACTTATCTCCTGGCGATTTTCCTAACATAATCAAATGTGATCAATGACTCTCATCTTTCTTTTGATACAGGAAAATTAATTGTGTGTATACTATGGAGAAACAGAAGGTAAGCATTCTCAGTAACCATCTAAAAAAGCATGTCACTTAAGCTTGAATGTAGATGTCTTTTACAGAGTACTTTATCTTGTTTTTAACAGGGAACCAGGAGAATTTTGTAAAAAATATGTAAATGAAAAACTAGATTCCCAAGGGATATGCTGGAGTCAAGAATAATTGTATCCAAACTGTAACTAATGAACAAATGATTCAGTGAAATACATTCTGTGTTTCCATTCACCACCATCTGTTATTTGTAAGATACTTTGTTCCCAGCTACAAAGCTCCAGCAAGCACATGAGCACCAAATTAAGGGACAAAAGTGAAGGTTTTGAATGCTGCAAGAAAGAGGCATGGCTGTTTTTCACAGAAGCATGTGTATTTGCTCTTCAATGACAAGCAGAAATTAACTTTTACCAGAATCAGGGGAATGAGGTACTGGTATCCTGAAAAAAATTCCAAGACAAGAAAAGTTGCCCTTTTTTGGGCGTGAAATTCCCTTTCATTGCAGAGAGCAAGTGCTACATGACCAAGTACTTTCCACTTGTGCAGACAAGCTACATCTTCTAGTTGAAATCCTGTTTATTTCCATGCAGTAAAAATCAAACGGGAACAATACTTAGCTACAAAATACGGTGTTGCTGTTTTCATAGCTAGCATCCTTCCCTTAATGGCACCTCCATAGTGTTAAAATGAGACTGTACTCTGACATAATTCCATTTGGACACATGTAGAAAAGAGGTCTTGACTAGATTATGGCAACAGACAGCAGGATGCTTAGCTGTGGAATTAAAGAGTTAGGGTTTCTTGTCAGTTTCATATAACTTCACAATATTCCTTGAGAGGTATATTAAAACTATTTAAACTAATTAAGTAAAAGTGTGGAAAAAATTCTGAAACTTCACAGACTTGTTAAGCTACATGGAAAAAAGGGAAGAGAGGTATGTGATTCACAGTTTTGTGTTTAAAAACCTTTAATTCTACTGTGCAAACAATGGCTACGGCTCCTTTAATATTAGCATCTATAAAGTTGATTTATTAATATTACTTAGTAAAGCAGGAGAATTACATGGTTAAATGCAGAGAGTTTTCAACTACTTCCACTCACTTAGCTAGCTGCAGCTCTATTTACAGCTATTAACACTTGGTCTATTTCCTAACAGCAGTGATTTTGTATCTGACTGTTGTGGTGGTGTGAGACAACAGACAAGTCCAGATGATTATATTCATAGTGGAATTAAAGATTTTTTGACATTTTTGTCATGTAGTGGAGTCACCAAGTAAGTATCAGAGAACTGATATTATTCAAAGCATGACAGTTCCTGCAAGAAGTCAAGAACTAGAAAAATACTTCTGGAACCTGCCTCTATTAGGCTCAATAATTTAAGGCCTATCTACCAGAGTCAGCACTGCATTTATGAGCAGTTTAAACTGAATACAAATCAGTACTGGATAGCTAAACCCTGCATTTATTAACTATCATATGAACTATAGCCTTTATGAACTATACCATTTATGATCTATACTTAAAGGATAATACATTTTTTAATTTTTTTTTTTCTCACAGTAAATGCAGGTTAACAGACCATATAATTTATATGGTGTAATATAGATGCAACAGTAAATGCCAGCTATATATGTGCATTATCAGGCATTCACTCAGGAAATGTTTCTACACTGTAAGGAATTAAATATTTTATAACTCAGTTTTGCCTTATGTTTATTTTATCTAAATCTGTCCTTTCTTTTCAGGTTATATTGTAGTATTTTATATTAATCTACAAAACAAGAAATGAGTGTTTAAGAACCTAGTCTAAAAATCTCTTTAAAGATTTCTGTTCTTTGAGAGGAATGAGCTTTCTGAACCAGACTATAATTTAGATGGCACCTGGACACTACAATCAAGGTCAACATTGCAGTTGTCTTTTCATCTAGTTTAATAAAGAAAAAGTAGTGCTTCCATAACTATTACTTTCTACCATAATTTTCCCTATGGAAACTGAGATTTAACTAGAATAGTCAATCTGACTTCACAGCCATAAAAGTATTTAGAATATCAGTTATATTCCATAAATTTTCCAATCAGTTCAGTGTTTTATGGCTGATAATCAAACCTCATGTTCCTTTTTCCATTCACTAACATTTTGTACGACAGTGCAAGGTCACACTGAAGGTCCATCTAGCTCAATATTTCATGTCTGACAGCAGGAAACATTTATGAAAAAATAAGAAAGAGGACAAGCACAGAGTGATACTTCCCAAAATACATTCCACCTGAGATTCAATCTTTTGGTTGTAGACTACCTTCAGGAAAGAATATCCAATCTTATCTAGATACAGAAGGCAAGTTTTATTAAGCTTATATACACATTACTATTTTAAAAACTGAAAAAAACAAACCATAGGTGAATAAGTACAGTTCTGCAGAAGAAAGCTGGGGATAGTCCAAGGATGCAACTGTATCACAGCTACAATCTTAGCCTGGGGCTGGCAGGAAAGTCACCTGCTACTCCAGCCTTCAGGGCAGCAGCCATAGGAAACAGTTAATTGGGGCTACCATTGACACTAACAACCCGTGGGATGTCCTAACAAAGTGACCATAAAAAAAAATCAGGTGTCTGCTTCTCCCTGAAGCCAGCCTAGAGCGTGAGTAAGGTCAATGTGGGTGTCACAATCGGCAGCAAAATAGTAACAACTGCAGCAGCTGCGTGAGAAAACTGGCAAGCAGACTTCCTGCAAACTGCTCCCACTGTACTAATGAGACAAGTAACTTGTCCTCTTGACAGTCACTACTCCCAGGAAAACAGTGAGTAGAGCAATAAACTGTGAACCAAGAGCCCCCATCCTTTCCTCTCCTCCATATTCCACCCCAGTTCCTTAGGGATGGTAAGCAAAGGAGGGGGTTTGTTCTTATCTCTGCTGCTAAGAAGCCTAGAAACAATTTGCACATCTAGTGTTTAGGATTTGTAAGAGGGGTGAGGGAGAATGATTCTTGCCCAGCTCCGTTTAGGAGTTATGTGGCAGAATTAGGAGTGGTTTGTCAGCAGGTCACAGAGGTTGTCCAAATTTTACCTGAAAAACAAGGAGCATCAAGAGAACCAGAAACCCCTGAAGGCTGCTCCTTCTTGAAATAACTCCCATGGGTACTGCCAAGATTTCCAGCAGTAGAATTAGGGCCCTTCTTTTAGGAAAGTCATCAATAGTTTCAGTTTGTTGCGAATCTGTTGAGATAGAATTTGGCTTTAAACTCATTCTATCACAGCAGGAAATTTAGCTAATTCTAATGGTCAGAACAGCTTCACTCAGAACTAAGTTGATCTCCTTTATATTTCTTCTCTCAGCATATGTCCATCTGTTTGGTAGAACTCTCTAGTATATTAAAGAGACAGGAGAAGTTAAAAAAAAACCAAAAAACAACTTGAGTTTTTACTTAATGTGGGAGTGATGTTTGATCCACATTTTATACTTTCACACCTTATTTTATGAAAGCCAAAGAACTGAAAAAGTGGAAGATTTATTTGAACCCCATGAATTGTTCCACAAACTAATGTGACATTTGCAACTGGGTATTTAGATAAATCGGCCCTAAAGAAGGCTAGCATGCTTTAAAATATCACAGCATTTTCTGAAGCATGTTATCTAAAGTGGCAGTAATCCACAATTCTTCTCTCTATGAATCAAAAGACAATACCTAAAAATAGAAGATAACACTACTTAAAACTTTTGGGATGATAGCCATAGGGCAAGGAAGAGGAATATTCCAGTTTGTTTTTTTTAGAGGGACTTGCAACCCGACTTGAAAAGGTCTCAGCTTTTTGGTCTTGCCCTAGATACAGCGAATGGAGTGATTATTAGGAATACCTAACAATGCTATCAACACCCTGTAGAGCAGATAAATTAATAGTCACAGCTATAGTAGATACTAAAAAGTCTTAAGATAATTCCAAACAGAACAGGACAAGTAATTCAGGCATTAGAAGGAAAAAATCATAATCAGGCACCCATGTAATGAATTTTTACATTTGTCAATGAACTGAAACAGAAGGATCAGTCCCTCAGCACAGATGAGGCAAGGGAAATGAGTAAAAACATATGCAGTTTTAAATTTCACAAGGCCCAGAAACGAAACAGCTCAAGAAAGTGTTCAGAAAACATTTTATACATAGAACACTCTGGGAGACAGCACTCTGGCTACTTGGCAAGGCTGTGTGTCAGTGCAGGTTAAAAGTAACCGGTGGAGGCAGTCTGAGAAAAAGTAAAAGGATTTGATGTTGGAAAGAATACTTAACCAAAAAACAGGGAGCAAATAGCATCTTGCTGGGATACCTGGAAAATTCAGCCTAATCTCTGAGAAACACAGATAGAGCTCTTCCTGGGAAAATATTTGTCATGTGTCTTGATCAAATGGAATAATTTCTCCAGGTGTAAAATTACATCTAGAGGAAGAACCAGGGGTAGATTAATGTACCCTTTCATGATGTTGGCTGCATCTTGTTGTCTTTGCTAGCAGTACCCAGTTCCCCCTGGACGGAACAGGTTATATCTACCCTGTTGACTCATGCTTTCAAACACCAAAGCCATGCATCCTTGAGACAGCACAGATTTAGTCTCAATTCCTATTCTGTATGCATCAGAGTGTCGTAGCTGTGTTTGCTCTAGTGGTTAGACACACACCCTCTCCCCAAACATCAAACTGATGGCTATTTGCATGGAAAAAAGACAAACCAAAACAAGCAGGCTAAATTTTTCAATTCTTCAAAGGGTGAGGATAACAATAGTGAACAGAGAATAAGTTTGGAAACATCACATGAGGTGATGAATTTATTAAATTGAGGAATATGGCTGACATATGGGTACAGCACTTCACAATTAAGGCATCTCATGGTGCCAGCCAGACCATTTTCAGCATTTTTTCAAACTAAAAGGCTCTGTGGGTAATCTGCAGTATGGATAAGGCCTCTTAAAAGTGTCTGATTTCTTGATTATGATATCTTTTACCTGTTGATCTGTAACAGTGCACTGTACCATGGCAATAATCTAGCAAACATTTTGCAAGTGACAGGCCCAAAGTCATGGGGCCTTTTAGCAATGAATTTTTATCTGAAAATATATTATAGTGAGTTCCAGTGTTATTAATACCCCGAGAGTCTGAAATTGTGTTGCCAATAAAATAGTAATGCAACCTTGGTACCAGGGGACAAACTCCTTAATGGAAATGTAAATTCACTGTAACTCACATTCAAGGCTCAGTCTGCTGAGTCAAGTAGTGGTGCTAAATTTTACATTAAAAATGTTCCGATTGGAAGTATCTGCTTATTTCACAGTTGGCAATTTATCACTATTCATGTGAACTGAATGTGAATCAATGTTAATCAGGAAAAGGGAACTATATCACCTTATTTTTTAATTGGATTGCTATAAACAAATCTGAACTTGTCCCTAGGTGCAAGAGAAAGTACATAAATGCACTAAAATTAAATAAATGCAAAGTTCATACCTATTCTACCCAAACAAATACATAGCTTAGGCAATAAAAAAACCCAGATAAATAATCAAGGCAAGCACTAATATGACCATTTATAGTCCACTTGAGGATGTGATGATAAAGAGAACTAAGTCAAGGAACAGAAGTTACAAGAAGTGGAATGTTAAAAGACGGAAACAAAACCATATTAAACACACACCAAAAATATAAAAAGCCCCACCAAAACCAAACCAAACCAAACCAAACCAAACCAAACCAAACCAAACCAAACCAAACCAATTCCTGGATTTTAAACAGTACATTAAGCAATCTAGCCAGAAATACAAAATAAATCTAGTAGAGAATGCTTAACTTTGCACACAGCTATTTGTACTGCCACTTTTTATGAACTGGTATAAGAAGTCCTAAGTCAGACAGCTTTCCTTCACAAAGGAGATCTAATGAAACCACTTGAAAGAAAAAAACATAATTTGCTTAAGCAACTCCTAGATGGTTTCATGCTTTATTTCAGTTTCTCCCTTTGCTTGCAACAAGACAAAAAAAAAACCTAAAAACTTTGTTGCACAGTTGCTTCTCACATTGCCTGAAACCACCAATTCCACTTTGTGGGGACTATTTCAATGTTTAATTGTTGTCACAGGGAAAAAATCTTAGACAGAATTATCTCTGAAGCAATGTATGCCTGCTGCCTCTTGTCCTGTCATCCTGTACTCTTGTGAAGGGAGTACCTTCATCTTCTCTGTCACTACCTTGTAGGTACTGTAAGAATGCAACTCTGTTCTACCTCAGTGGCCCTGCACTTGACTCTTTCCAAATGTGTCTCTACAGCTGGAGGGGGCCAAAGCTGGTCAGAGTTTTCTCTCCGGCATTCCAGGAAGTGCCAGGTGGAGAGGGACCGTCATATCCCTCAGTCTCCTGCCTGTGCCCCTGCTGCTGAAACACTGGATGGGGACGGCCCTTGCTGCTGCCAGCCTCAGGGTGTCTCTTGTGCATCTCGCTGTCCCCAGGACCCCAGGGCTGCACAGTCCACAATCAGTGCCCAGCTAGATTGCTGCTCAGGATTATTCCATCCCCAGTAAATATATATCTTTACATTTATCTATGTTAACCCTCATGCAAGTCCAAGTTAAAAGTCTGTGCCCTTTTCCTTAATGACTTAAAGACTAAATTAATTAATGTTAGACATATTCAAGCCAGTCACCTGGTTCAGAGAAATAAAGGTTGACATTATAGTGAAAGGGCTCCCCTGTTCCTTGAGCATCACAGAATTCTGTCTTTTCCCTGCTCTTCATGACAGGTCAGCCAAGTCGCAGCGGGTGATGTACAACACTTTCATGCCTCAGGCTGAGCACCTCTGAGGTGCAGCTTATTGAAATCTAACATGTGATAACAGAAACCAGTGCCCTTCGGAGGCAGCACACGCATATGGTAGAGCTCAAACTTTCTTTCACAATCAGAAGCTAAACAGAATTTTCTCTGAGAATAAAGGAGCCTGGAGATTAACAAAAACAAGATTTTTTTACTTTTCCCCCTTTATTATTGTAAGAGTAGAAGAAGAAATCTGCCCTCTACACAATCCAAACATGAACCAGAACTACAGTTAAGTCTTTTTTCACTGTTTCCTTGCAGATCAACTTTCCACATGAGCGATGAAAGAAAACTAAAGCATCACTGCAGGGAAAAGCTGCACTTTTCTGCTCATTTCCTTCATGCCCCTCCCCCTTCCAAACAAGTTTGAGAGTGATTCCCTCAATTAGAGAAGATATTGTCCTTGGCAGGATAAAAGTATTTTTACCAGTTTTCAGTTTTTCCATCTGAAAGTTGTTTTCATAGAGTGTAGGTAAGTGGAGGAATTAGTTGTGGGAGGATGTCATGGATGCTGAAACTGCAGAAGAGAAGTCCATAAAACATACAGACCCTAAGCCTCTTGAAATATTTTTTTTTCAGTGCTGGGAGACAAAGCAGTAAAAAATGTCCTTGTTCTTCCATTCTGCTCTAGCAATTCTCATCTGTCCACTTTCAGAGATAATGTTCTTAGCTGAATGATTGCTTGTCTTGGTTTATTGGTGGCCTCCCCTATGTTTTTATGGTTTCATTTTACTGACACAAAACTGAAACAGATAAACTGAAGCTCACAAAGCTGTACATACATACTTCCTGTAGTTGTATCCAAAAGGCTAAGGCCAGCTAGGGATTTCCTTCAGTAGTCAATCAGGGTCTCAACCCTACAAATGGAGATGACATTTACACAAATCCTCTATGTTTGTTCACTAAATCTAATAAAGTATTCAAGTACAGGGTGAATTCAAATGCAGTTGTCAGGTTTGGAGTTTAGGACTTGAAAACAACATAATTAGTTCTTTTAATATCGTGCACGTTTGTTCAACTTCAGAAATGGCTTGGAGTAAAAACATGTCAATATTATTACCTTTATTACCATCTCTTTCACTCTGGCATGCTAACCCTTGCAATTTATTCAGAATTCCAGAACTGTACAGCCCTAGGTCTTCAGCAAATTGTTAAATTTAGAATCAGGTCCTACAAAAATTGTGACAGTTAACTGATTATGTTAACTCTTTCAAGACAAGTTTTTTAGTCAGTTGAAATGAGTAAGTCATTTGCGTAAGTTATCTAGGTACTTGCTGAGTGTTGGACAAAATCCTAGAATTTTTTTCTCTCCTACTTGTAAAAATTTGTTTTATGAAAGCACGAATAGAGAAATTGAAGCAACATCCCAAGAGCTTCATATTTTATTTTCCTTTTATGATAGATGGAGCTCCATGGGGAGAGTATTTTTTTTTTCAATGTGATATAAGATTAACAAAGTATAAAAGAGTAACATTGATTTGAAATTGTGCCTAGTGCAGATGGTGATTACACTGACATAACTGCTTCAGAGTTATGGAATAAATTGCAGTCTTAGGATGTAATGCTTGATCAAAATGAAATTGATATTCAGAGGCTGGATTTCAGTGACAGTTGTGGCTTCCAGAATACTTGTTGAAATTCAAACATTATCTTAAAGATCATCCTAGCTGTTTTGAGACTTGTTTTGGACAAAGTAAAATCTCAAAAATATAAAGGAGTCACAAATTTTGTGGCAGGATATCAAATCTAGCATAATCTTCAAGTGAACCTTGCAAAGTAGTTTGAATTCTAGAGAGCAAACTGACACAGGAAAGCATCTAGTTACGAAGTTAAAAAAGTTAAATTTATCATATGATACTGGAACTTTAATTTATCATGTTAAATACTTTGCAAATAAAAAGTCCAGGAGACTATACAAAGCACATATGAACAGTTCTGTGCTTTATTTTAGAATCTGTATTATCCTATTCCAGATTTTAAAACTAGAAACACTGTTGATTCCAACATTCTGTCAAAAGTCAAGAAGCTGCAGAATTTTCCTCCAAATGATAGGATCATAGGACTGTTTAGGTTGAAAAATACCCTTGAGATCATCAAGTCAAACTAAACTTAAAACTGCCAAGTCTATCACTCAACCATGTCCTTAAGCACCACATCTACACTTCTTTTGAATACCCACAGGGATGGGGAATCCACTACTTCCCTGGGCAACCTGTTTCAGTCCTTGACAACCCTGTGCATGAAGAAAGTGTTGCTAATACCCAGTATAACCCTCTCCTAACATAACTGAAGACTTTCCTTTTGAAAGAGAGTGACCCCAATCTCAGTACAACCTCCTTTCTGGTATTTGTAGAAAGCAATATGGTCCCTCCTGAGCCTCTTTTTCTTGAAGTTAAATAAGCCCAGCTCCCTCAGCTGCTCCTCACAGGACTTGTGCTCCAGACCCTGCCCCAGCTCCCTTGCCCTTCTCTGCACTCACTCCAGCCCCTCAGTGACTTTCCTGCAGTCAGGGGCCAGAACTGGACACAGCACTCGAGCTGTGGCCTCCCCAGTGCCCAGGACAGGGGGACAATCCCTGCCCTGGCCCTGCTGGCCACACCATTGCTGAGCCAGGCCAGGATGCCATTGGCCTTCTTGGCCACCTGGGCACACCCTNCTTCCTGCCCTCCAGCAGATCAACACTCCCAGCCAATGTGCTGTCACCTGCAAACTGACTGAGAGTGTATTTGATCCAGGTGATTGACTAAGATATTAAACACGACTGGCTCCAACACTGAGCCCCACTCATGACTGGCCACCAGCTGGTTGTAACTATTCCCTACCACTCCCTGTGCCTGGCAATGCAAGTAGTTTTTACCAAGTAAAGGGCAAACATGTCCAAGCCATGAACAGCCAGTTTTGTCTGGGTATATGCTCTGGGAGACACCGTCAAAGGCTTTACTGAAGCCCAGCCAGACAACATCTACAGCCTCTCCCTCACACACTCAGCTGGTCACCCTGTCATAAAGGGAGATCAGGTTGGTCAGGCAAGTAAAACCATCTGGCTGAGTCTAATTTCCTGGCTGTCCTGTACATATCACGTGACAGCATTCAAGGTGATCTGCTACATACACTTTCATCCATTCAGCTTCTCCAGTAACACTATAGAAATGGGGTAACAGTGGAAAAATTTCCTCTGCTATAATTCCCCTTTATTTTTACCTCAGCTCATTATATTTCCCAAGGAACCAAATTTCTCTGTGCAAATAAGCAAGTACTATTTCATTAGTACAAAACAGTTATTTTAAAAATGATGATTGTTCAGCTATAAAAGGTTCTACTTAATTCATATAAATTATATATGTAAATTTAAGCCTAGAGAAAAGCCATGTTTCTATGCTACATATATATTCTCTTTCTAAATAGGATAATCAGTGTCAGATATATAAGATAATAATAAAGTTTTATGCGCAATATACTTTTAAAATATTTTATTCTAATCCTCATTACATAAGGTTTAAGGTAATTACAGGAATCCTTATTATCTCTCCTTCTTCCATCCTTATTTTCTTATTTGCTTTCCTAGTGCACAACTATGTTTTAGGCAAGCAATTTCATGGACTTATGCACAGATCCTTTTTCCTGAAAGGTACAGTTAATTTACAATATCCCCCCAAGGTATGTTTGTAGTTACAATTATCCCTTTATTGTGCATTTGCTTGTACTGACAAAAGATGGGCTCTTCTGTCATTCTGCCTCCCAGGCAGCTAACTTTGTTATGCTCCTCCAGTTCTTCATAGCCTTCTCTCTCCAACAGTCACAAGTGATTTCATATCGTATAATCAAATTAGCTAAATGTTATCAAAACATTCTGAGGAGGGGGAGAGAAACAGATTTCTTCTGATTTTTTTCCCCAATTATTTTCCAATTAGTGGTTAGTATGAAGAAATATTTACTTTATTCTTATCACATTTTTCCATTGCACTATAATATTACAGATAGCTGAATAGGAGTTTACAGTCCTATCTTATTTTGGATATTTTTCCCTAGTTCAGATGCTAAAGCTTCCTATTCATTTGAGGTTTAACAACAATGAAGTTTCCAGGAACCTCAGCTTTGTTCCACTGCCATCACCATCATCCTCTAGTTCTGAGCACCACAGGGTGTCAGGGATGAAGCAGCTGCACTTCCCTATATACAGAAAAAGTATCAGGTTAAAAGATAATCAACTGCTTGTTTACTGTGGTAGTTATCCATTCATAAATGGAGCATGTCACTTCAGGAACACAGAGCAGTGTCACAAACAGTGAACACCAACGAGATAGATAACAGACTGCACAAGGTTGGTGAAGAGAGCTTTGTTAGCAGTGACAGCTACAAGAGCAACCACATCTCATTACTGCTCTTTAAGAGTTTGGTCTTTACAGCACAAGATTCTGGGACTGGTGTTACATTTCTGCAGTGAGTAACTTGTCACATACACATTAACTTCTCAGAAGTAATTACTGATTTTGTTAAGCTGTGGGTATGCCTGCCCACAAAACAAGAATGATGGTTTGCTCAGATTGTCATGAACTGCTAACGAAAACTGGATCAGTTTATTTTGAAAAAAATCAAACTAAAACCAACAAAAAGTGCTACAAAACTCAACATCTTAAATACATTCAAACAGACAGGAGAGATTAATAGAAAACTCTCAGAAATGCAAGGAAATTTCTATACCTAGGAAAATGTTAAGACATGTAATCACTCTTTTCTTTGCTCTCGAGCAAAAGAAAGGACTCACACTCATCCCATGAAAATAGGGGAATTCCAACAAAAATTCATAGCTGTCCCAAATGGTCACAAGTTTTAATGTACAAAAGACATTAGAAGCCTGCTGAATTTTCTGTGTGACTCTACCTTTTGTTGATATGGAGCCCCTGATGAACATCTGTTTAGTCTTTATTCTTCATCTAATGTACTTTTGAGGATAATTGCATGGATGAATTGCAATAAAAGATGATTTCCTATCAAAATCTTTACTTCTACTACACTTATTACTTATACACAATTATGTTATCCAGAAAGCCCTGAGATTGATTTCTTCAGCTTCCTTTTAAATTTTGAACATTTTATGATATCTCATGTTTACCAATTGTTAACAAGCAGCAGACATTGGGCAGAACTTTCAGGTTTCATTTTGAGTGTCATTCTGCAGGGGAATCAGAGTAAGTTTCTGGGCAACCTATCTTCTTGAATAGCTGAAAATCAATAGCTTATTTTGCCATTAGGAATGTCTTCTTGCTCTGAAGACCTAAAGCATTTCATGTACTGGGCACTGTACACACACCTGGTGTGCTGTGTCTGGTTCTGGCCCCTCAGTTTGGGAAGGATGTTGAGATGCTGGAGCATGTCCAGAGGAGGCAGTGAGGCTGGAGAGGGGCTGGGAACACAAACCCTGTGAGGAATGGCTGAAGGAGCTGGGGCTGTTTAGCCTGGAGAAAAGGAGGCTCAGGGGTGACTTTATCACTGTCTACAACTGCCTGAAAGGTGGCTGTAGTCACATGGGGGTTGGTCTCTTTCTCCAGGCAGCAACTGACAGAACGAGAAGGCACAGTCTTAAGCTGTGTCAGGGGAAGTTTTAGTTAGAGATCAGGAAAAAATTCTTTACTGAAAGAGTGGTTGGGCACTGGAATCGTCTGCCCAGGGAGGCGGTGGAGTCACTGTCCCTGGAAGTGTTTAAAAAAAGATTGGATGTGACACTCAGTGCCATAGCTTAGTTAATGATGAGGTTAGGTCATAGGTTGGACTTGATGATCTCAAAGGTCATTTGCCACCTAGTTCATTCTGTGATTCTGTGATTTTGTGATTTTTGTTGGTTATTTTTCTCCTACTTACCATGTTCACAAATATTTGGTGCTCTAATTGATATAAAAGAACATGGACTATATCCAGTATTAAAGATCTCTCTCTTCAGTCAAAAAGATATTATGCAAAAACTTAATCATTTCATTAGAGTCTGGTACAGGGAAAATTAAACAAGTTTTGCAACTCTATAAATTACATTGGCTTAGGCTGTCATACCACAAATATGGGTTGAATTACTCAGTCACGGAAAAAGAGAGTTACTGCAGATTCTGGAAAAGATCAAAGCATTTTTAGCCCATAAATTGTTGCTTACTTTAAAGTTTCTTTGCAATGATAATGAAGATCTGGAAGGAAAATCAATACAAAATTCCCAACTTTTACAGGAACTAATTTACACAATAATATATTGTTTTTAAAAGATTAATCCATTCATCACAGCAACTTCCACATTATTTTATTTCCAGAACAGCTCTCTGCAGTAGAAGAGACATATGTCTTAAATTTTTGGCAGCTAAAGTAACAAGAGAAAACGAGACTCACTATCATTCACCAATGCAGGAAAGCACAGACAGAGGGCATGGAAGTGGGCTATAAACCTATCAGTTCCTACCCTAAATGCTGCATGCTGTATAGGCAATTAAATGTAAAAAATAGGCTTTGAAGTTTTCAATCTTTTTACCCTGAAGTATGGTGCTTTATCACAAAGGGCTATTGTTGGAAAGCATGAGGGAGAGAAGAGCCAGCTCAAAAAGATACTGTCTTGTCTGCTGCTTGTCAACTGAATGGATCTCAAGAGTGAAGTGATGATCAGTGACTGTCTTGGCCTCAGTAACCATAAAGTGATCAAGTTTAAAATCTTTACTAACAGGACAAAATGTGCCAGCAAACCTCAACTCAGGATATGGGGAGAACTGACTTCTCAGTTCAGGCTGTTGAGGAATTTAGTAAGTAAACTCCTTGGGAAAATGCTTTTGCAGGTGCTGGGGTCCATCAGTACTGGTCAGTTTTTAAAAATCACTTCCTAAGAGCACAGGAGCAGGCAATTCCCAAATGTTAGAAGTCAAGCAGGGGAGGCAGAAGGCCAGAACAGGAACCTTCTCTTGGAAATAAGGCAAAAAAGGAAGATGTATGTCCAGTGGAAGCAAGGTTGTATGACATAA
>VYXF01000793.1:102965-126977 GCA_013397295.1 Polioptila caerulea
CCATTGTAATTTTCAAAAGTGCAGATCATCTTTATAGGGCAGGAGAAAAGTAGGAAGAGTGACCAGGGACCAATGCAGATCCTGTATCAAAGGTTATTCCATTCTTTAGATGAGTTATCCTGGGCTATTCAAAGCTTACATAAGCCTCTTTTAGAATGTTTTTTATGTATCTAAAGACAGGAAGCAATCAGTTCATGGTCACAGGAGGGCAAAAAGTAATAATGGATTTTAGTTAAGAATATTCAGGCTAGATATTAGAAATGCTTCTTTCAAGACAGACTTCAGGCACAGACTTCCTGTGGATGTTGTGGAATATCCATAATTTCTTAAATAGCACAGATAATTCACAGGTATTGAGAGAGAATTATAAATTAGTGCTGGTGTTGTGTATGGGAGTATTAGACAATATTCTAGGATCCTTTTCAGTCAATGATTGAAATCAAACAATGGCACCAATCCCAGACCTCACTATATTATTTAGCAACACTTTTTATTCAGAAGAAGTAGAGAGCCACATTTTCAGTTCGCTTTTTGGTGGACAGAGTAAGTTTAAGATAAAAAGTTAACTTGTCAAAGACCTTCGGAAGAAATTTGAAAGGTCACACAAAACCTGTTAGAAAAAAAAATCAGTCTTTAAAGTTAGATTCATTTTATCATTCAGTGTCAGTTGAAAATCTCCTTCTGGGAAGGTTGCTTTCTATAATTGATGAAATTCTTAATGTGACAGATATTGAGAACCATGATTGATTATGTGCCGTTTAATATATTGCAATATACTGGTGTCCATGATTGAATAAATCAGATTGCTAATCCAAGACACAATATGCAAATTTCTTTTACAAGGACACCACTGCTAACAACTATTGAGAAGGCTCTGTCTAAGCGTCTGGCATTTTGGATTTATGGCAGGTAATGAGAAAAATATTATGTCTCCCCTCTCTGGTAACAAAAGAAGCTACTTCACTCTTCCTGAAGTCCTTCATTACTTTGTATTCTTCTGGAAAACTGGATTTTGAATAATATTCCATACTTATTTCCTACATTCCTTTTTATTTGAAAGCTTTTAATGCAGTAATTTGCTGTAGTTCCTTAAATTTAGTGGAAACATTGCAGTAATTATTTTAATCCCTCTCAACACTCCTTATATTGAATGCCTGTTTATGCAGCATTTTAAGTTTCCTTTTTGTGTTTTAAGCTAGGTCATGCAGGAAACACAGAGACCAAATCGAGGTCTTATAACAAGGGATCATTCATTAAAAGATCTATGCAACTGTTATTTATTCTGCAGACCTCAGTGAAGCCACAAACATCTATGAGCAGGCAGACCCACAGACCTTATTCCAGGGCACATCTGCCTCTGGAATAAGAGGGGAAACCCTGGCTGCAATATTGAGTGACACTACAGAAGGTGTGTTATATTCTGGAGGCGCAAAGCCAGGTCTTGAGAGAGATCTTGAGAGAGTAGTCTGGTTTAGGCTGCCCATTCCAAAGCACTTACTCTCACCACCTTCCTGCATAAAGAGTGGAAAGGGGTCTGTGTAACAGCTGAGGCTCTTTGTGCCAGCTGAACCCTCAGAAAAGTATGACCACACAGCTGCTCTAAGTCATTGAGTTATTTTGCTTTTGATGGTTTTGTGACGATTTATATCTGCTAAGGCTCTCCAAAATCATTTGAGTCACAGAGTTGCCTTGCTGTAAAGAGAAGATTGAGTAGGCAGTGATGATTGTGCTTATGGTTATTGTTTTGTCACATGAAATTGCAAAAGCATTTCATGAATGAGTCATGGTGAATTATGTTTAAATTATAGATTGTGACTCACTGATTTTCACATTGTTTTATCCTTCCAGCATTCTTCTATAAGAATCAAGGATGTAAGAAAGAGCCTGCTTTGTCAGGCCTGGAAAATAAGAAAAGGCCTATTCATCTACACCCTACCCATCAGAAAGGCTAAGAACAAGGAGCAGATCACCCCAACCAAGGAAAGAAAGCAGGAAATATTTTTTTTCATCTTTGACAGGTCATGATTTGGAGTAGCTACATGCTGGAAAATCTACACAAAGCCTTCTTGAGTAAGTGACAGAACAATCCTATATATGGCATCCCAACATCAGAAGCTGTATTTTTCTTGCTTGGTTTTAACTGTTTTCATCAAAGGAAAAATCTAAGCTAAATCAATCATCTCACTGAAGGAAGAAACAAGAGTTTTGTTTAAACAAAATAAACTTTTCCTATCCACTGTATTTAAGCTTTTAAAATTCCATGTCTGTTTTTCCTCTGTCCAAAGTAAACAGTCTACCACATTATTCTTTACTTTGGACAACACAACTCATGCCAGTACTAGTTAGTGTCCCAGGAGCTCCCTGTTGGCTTGTAGGACTAAGACACTGAGAACATGCAGAAAGTGGGCCAGCTGCAGAAAGCCCCAGTTAGGGCTAACACAGGTTTGGGCAGTGGCTTCTCCCATTGCTTCTGGTGATAAATGTAGTTCATATGGCACCATGTGTTTCTATGTCACACATTGGTAACTAAAAGATCAATTTTATAGGGTGAAAAAAAAATGTTAATAGAAAACTATCTATGTACCTATTCATGTTTAGACAGTATTTTTATCCTATATAGGTAAATATAGAAAATACATAGATAGAGTAATACATTAATATAGAGGTATCCACATATAAAGTAGATTATCAGTAGATATGTAGTAGAAATATACACAAATGATTATATTGGATATTTCTTTTTTTTATATAGATATTTATAATTATATCTAGACATATTTATTTAACTATACATGCGTATTATATAGACGTATATATACATTCATCTATGTAAAATATTTAAGCACCTCAACTTAAACATATGTAAAGAATATGTATCTATATATAAAAAAACATAGGTATACTATAGATCTAGAAAAATATATCTGAGATCTATCATATTGGTTTCAGAAAAAAAGTCTTCAATATGAACCGTGACAAGTCAAAACACCTATATTCAATAAAGAAACACACATCATACTTTGGGTTTTCATAGAATGTCTCATCTCAATGGGAAGCTTGTTCCTAATATTTACAAGACATTAAGACTTTTAATTTTAAAAATGCAGCATATTCCAAATTAGTAGACAATATATGGTATTTCCCTTCTGAGATTTGGCTTCACTGAGCATTCTGAATCAACAGAATGATCTTAGGTTTATGCTAGTGGTTTTGATGTATATTTATTTAGTGATAGTTATTACAAGTTGCTGAAAAAAATCTGAGATACTTGGTAAGCCAGAGGAATGTTTCAACAGTAGATTTCAGATACAGACCAATCCAATCACCACAAAAAAAGCTTAAGGGATACAACACTTCAGTTCAGTACTAGAAAACTGGCAGAAATTCTCAGTGTTACAAGTAATGTCACATCCGCCTGGAATCTCAGTCTACTGCTTGCTTTAAACTTAGAGATACTAAAAACCTTTGTTTTAAAAGACATTTATAATTTTATTACTTCTTTTTCTCAACTTCAATTCTAACTGTTTAAAAGGATAAAGGCTAGAAGTAGGCAACTATAGTATGAGGTACTTACTGATTTAAGTTCATGACAAGCAGCAAAATTAGCCCTGTCAAAAAAAAAAATCAACAGCAGAACTTCAAAAAAGACTACCTAAACACCCAGTGCTCAGGAAGCCAGGTGGTTTTCCACGGGTGACCAAGAAGCTGTTTCACATGAAGTATCAGTCTCTGTTTTCAGGGGTGTTTACTGAGCTCAAGACATCACATGGCCTTGTGATCTGAAAGGAGAGACCAGGCTCCAGGAACCAGGATGAAGAAATCGCTCACTGAGTAGCACACACACAAAAGAAGGTAGCCAGGGTCAGTCTCCTGGGAGGATGAGATGTTTGGCTTACAGAGACAACCCTGCCTGCACAGGGCTGATATCTAAGTTTTGCAGGATGCCAAGTAATCTTCCCACCTGTTACGCCCCTGCAGGCAGAGCTTCCCTTTCAAGCTTTTCCGTTGTTAAATCAGTAAGCAAGTAGTAAGAAACCCTTCTCTATACTTTTCAGGTCTGGAGTGTTCCTCCTACCCCTTTGCCTCTGAAGCCTGGCTGTTTGTCCTCTGCACTCTCCCACCTCTGCACTGCAGTTACCTGCCAAGCTGCCTTACTCCAGGAGTAATCTCAGCTGCTCTCCAGACAGGAACAGTGTCTCCTACGCACATTTTTTGGGAAGACTTCAATTTATGCTCTATGGCTCAACATCCACAAACATCAATTAAACAATAAAAATAAATAAAAATTAAAGTATTGTTCTTCTCAAAGAACAGAAAGGAAAAAAAAAACAAACAACCAAACAAATTTTGTTTACAATACTAACTGCCTGACTGTGCCTACACTGTCCACGAAGAAGATTAATGAATGGGTGAATGGGCAGAGGGACGAAGGTGTAGGGCAAATATACAGTGCTTTTATCAAAACTGAAATTTGTATGGATCTGAGTCCTTAAATAGCTTTCACTTAAGGCAACTAAGTCAAATTACAAACTTCTTGGGTCTTTGAAAACTTGAGGACTTTTTGAAAAGGTTGTCGGAATCCAGGAATTCACAGACATAAGGCAGCATTTCAGTACCTACAAGCTGATATCCTGTCAGAGACTCTGCTGGGATAATCTACTCATTTCAAAATAGCATTAAAAAATAAAATACAAAAGATAAAGCAAATCCTGTTTAGCTAACAAATGAAGGGCACACCAAAAGTCTCAGAACTATATGAGGCCTATAAGCAGAGGAAATAGGTGATATTTTCAGAAGAACCCCCTGTCCATGTAAGACCACTATTGTGGGCTAGGACTTTAGAATGAACAAAAATGGAATGAACTTTTTTTCAAAAGAATGTGGAATTTAATCTATATCTATATCTATATATCTCCAAACATCCTGGATCAATTCCCATACTTTCAGAGACTATGCTGCCATCTTCAGCAGCTAAGGTTCAGAAAGATTTAAGGCTTGCTTTAATGCATTCAATAATCTTGCTCTAGAATTTGTCATTCTGAGCCTAAGTATTCTATAGAAAATGATGAATATATAACCAAAAATACACAGTATTTCACATACTCCTCAGCAAGCGATATAATTTGCCCTGAACATTCCAAGTCCTGTACTGTATTTAATATATTGAGTTTCTCTGAGGTATTGCAGTTAAATTACCTCTTCTGTATGATAAAATAAGTGGGTGGCTATCATGCCTAATCAGAACAAAATAAATAAGGGCATATCAAACAAAAGAAACTTAGAAAAGAAATATTTAAGTTCTCCAGCTTCATAATTAAAAACTCCCAATAACAAAATACATGAAATGTATTATGGAGCATTATGGAGTATTATGGAGCATTATGTTTTATTACAGATACATTCAATAAGGAAAGTAATTATATAAAAAAAAAACAAAAGAGAAAAAATTATTTCTTGTTCTGTGTAGGCAAAAAGAGGGTTAGCAAGATAAGAGAATGAGACCTCCTCAGAAGGAAAAAATGTCTCAAGATGCATGCTATGATTGTGAAAAAACAGATGGCATTGTAAATGTCATTTAGAGTCAGGTGTCCTAATTATTTGTATGGTTTGTACTTGACATTTGTGAATAAAGTCACATCATTATGCTCATGCTTCAAATTCCATATATTAAGCCAGTCTTTCCAGGATCAAGTTATTTCTGTCAGAAAACATTTTTCTATCTGAAAGCACGTATGAAGTTTGAATAGGACAGAGTTTACAGTCTTTAGTCTGCCAATCAAAAAGAAGGTTCTGCTATTAGCATGTACCATCTTGATACTCAGTTACTTAAATTAAAAAACCCCAACAACAAACACACAAATGAAACATCCTCACTGAATAAGAAAAAAATCAAACAAAAATAAAAATTTTTCACAGCTATTAAGGTGCAATACTTCCAACTCTCATCAAATGAAAGAGGACACATAAATGGAAATCTTCAGAGAATAGCATCAAAATTAAAAAATGTGTTCCACACAAAGAGAGAACAGGGCTTTTCATTCTGCAAGAGGATATCAAGAAGGACAATGATAAAACTCCATATAATCATGAAGAACTAGAAGGAACCAAACTGATTAGCTAGGAGACCAACACACCCTGAGAGATTCCCTTTCAGACATTTTATGTCAAATCTGTTAGTTCAGTGTGGCCAGTACAACAGACTCAATCCTAGTTCATTGTGTTTGCTTGAAAATGTTCAAATTTGTGTTTGGATAATCAACACAGCTGTTTTAATTTCATTCAAGAGAACAACTTGACTTTTTGCAAAACTGGATAATAACACAAATAGCAGCACTGTAGGAAACTATGCCAAAAGCCCCATATCATCCTTTGAGGCTTGTTACCCAGAACTGAGATATACATATAACAGTTTATGGAAGTTTGGTGGGATTTTTTATATTTAATTTTTGCCAGCAGAAGAAAAACTCTATGAATCTAGATATCTTTAAATTCTTCTCTGTCAAATTGTTAAATTGACAAGGGAGGGTTTGCAACTATTCTAAGACAATGATTTGACATTAGGAAGCATGAGATTTATGAATTAATAAGATGATAATTTCTTGGGTTTTTTCTTATATTTAAATATAACATCTGGAAAACACTTCCATTTTATCACACTCAGCACACCTCAAATACAACAAAATCTTAGGCAATGGATAAAATTAAATAATTTCTCAATCGACATAACTCCTAGGAACAATTTGCTCTGATCCTACCAACAAATGAAAAGTGACCATTAGATCAATAAAAAGCCTCTTTATGTGAGATGGGACAAGTTAAAAACTGAGATTATTAAAATTCAGAACAAAAAATACTACATTTTTTCTCAAATAATTTAAAAGGTGAGAATAACTTTTCTATGACATCTACGTGGAGCTACTCCTATTTAAAAACTTAAAAGAAATTAAAAGCTGATCAGCTGGCCTGCAAATGTTCCACCCTTCCTATTGTGAATTTTCTTCTAAACATGTAAAGATTCTTATAACTGGAGCACTACGTGACAAGTAGTCTGAATTGATTATGGATTGGATGTCAAGAGTATTTTGAATGTTTGCAGCCTGAATATTACAAAAAGTATTGAGAGAAACATAACATTTAATGTTCATAGACACAGAGGAGGCAACCTAAGAATGAATAAATTCATAAATGAATAAATTAATTTCATTTATTTCCTTGGGACCAAAATATTTCTTTTAAATAGCCTCAAAGTTTAATACATGAGCAAACAGAAGATGCAATGAACTTTTTTCTTGAGATCTTTGTTACCATCTATTTTTGTCAAAATTACAATTAATTTGGCTACTTTACAGCTGAATACTCTTTTCTGTACATATGCAAAATACTTGCAGTGGTATTAGTTTTTATGGTAAGTATTTTCATTGAGCATATGAAGAAAATGAGAAGAGGGAGGTATTAAAAAACATTAAATGCTTATGGCAGTGTAAAGAGTCTAAAGAAATTTTCTCATCAAGTATTTTTCTCAGGTCTTATCTGGGACCACCTGCAGTGAGGAGGATGAAAGAGGACTGAACACACCATTTAGGGAATTAACAGACAAAACCTGACTTTCAGGTTTTGCAAGACCATATTTCCAAACATCTATTCATAAAGGCAAAAAAGCTTCAGTGGAGTTTTACCACGTTCAGCAAATGTAAACATGAAGCAGGGATTACTAAGATTTACTCTGACAAGGGGTGGAATATGGCCTCAAATTGACTTTGTAGGACAGTTCCAGGAATCTGCAGTGGTCTTCTCTGAATCTGCTGCAAAATCAAGTGTGACAGGAAACAACTGAGAAGGAAGCTTAAAAAGCAATTACATGATCTGCTTTGACTCTGAAAAATGCACAGAAGTTCAATTCAGATAATTCTGCTATTTTAGTGCCTACAAATATTTTCTACTACTACAGCAATCAATACAAGACTGAGAAAGACTGACGAGGTGAACCTTAGGAAAAAATGTGAGACTGAAAAAACAGCTTCACACAGTTACTCATCTACATCTGAGTATTCCAGATTTAAAATATGATTTAGATGGACTGTGCAAGTAAGTACAGTATTACTTGTAGCCAATATCATATATATCAAAACGCATATAAGTTAATGTTAGTACACTGACAAATGTGAAATTCAGACCTCACTTTTACTGCAGACTCTAGTTGCAAATGGTATTTAAATTATGGGAACCCAATTTCAATGTATTACTTTCTTCTGTAAAGTCTCTGTGTGTGCTGAGATTTGTTAAACTGTTATGGGGAAAAAGCCTGTGGAAGGTGTTCTGAAAAAAATGTAGTTGCTTGTACTGAGTGAAAATTATTTCACTGAGAACTGCTAGAAAGTGTTTTGATTCAGGGATTTAGAGTTTGCTAGTTTGAAACTTTAGGTGACATTTTTTGAAGGTACATGAAGCAGGAAACATCAAAATTATGGAAAACATAGAGGTGAGCATTAATTTGAAGATGAGTTAAGAACTTAAAAATTCAAACTCCTGCTTTAGTTTACAAGAGTTGTGGCTAGCAAGTCTCTAGAAAGCTAAGGTCAATATTTCTAGTCAAGAATAGACTATGAATAGTGCATTGTTAAGGCCTCAGGAATCACAGTATTATTGATTTGTCCATCATTCCTTGTAACTTTCAGTCTAGGGAGAGTCTGAGCCTATTATTTTTACAGGAGTGTTAAATCATTCATCTCTCCTTATGGTCTAGCTTTTCGCATTTGGATGTATAAATTCACATAACTAGAGACTGTGCCATAAGCAAAATTCTCCAAATGACCAGAGACTGATAAATTCTAGACCAGCTTCCATCCAAAGCTCCATGTATCTTATGATCTTTTGCACTTACCCAGTTATGATATATAACTTATAAAACTAGGAAGCAACACACATTGAAAATCACTGGCACTCAACTAATGTAGACCAGACAGAACCTCTACAATTTACTTAAGTAAAATATTGTGGGATAAAATCTATTTTTACTGTTACAAGCTAATACTGGACTGTTATGCATCTGAGGGTTTCATAATTGTAGTACGTACTCTACATTTCATTTATGTAGCTTTTGTAGTTAAGTTGCCATTTCATACATCACATACTTAATGAAATTTGTGAAGAAAGTTGTGTCTAGCTGGAAGCATGAATGTTCTGCATCATGACAAAGTCTCTCTGACATGTAGGACATGAAGGACCTCAAATATCAAGCAAATTATCTGTTATGAGGAGAATATCCAAGCTACTAGAAAATAGTATGTTTTTCTCTTATAAATTACTGACAGCCATAACTTAAATTACTTGTTTTTAAAGCATTTCTTCTCAGGATGAAAATTACACACTTCATTCTGCATGACATAAATATTGTTTTGTAAGGTTTGTTTCAAATTATTGTGTTCAAGATTTGTGAATAAAATTTCATAGATGCCAAATTAAATTGACTTTAGAACTCTCTTCTGTCCAGTCAGGCACATATTCCTCATGACCCAGGCTGAATCTGTAAAGCTGATCCAACTGCTTTAACTTCTAAGAATCTTATCACATGAAAGTGGACTTTTAAAAAAAAAAAAGAAGATCCCTCAACCCACAACTTTCTTCCTTGTAGATGGCATGGCAGAAAGCCTGCCCTTTACAGAGCAAATACCTGTGAGAATCAGGGGACTTGTTGCCCACAGGCCCATGAAAACCAAAATATAAATCCCGTCTGAGAATCTTTCAATCTGAAATCAAAATAGATTACAGACTGCTGAATGTTTCCAGTCTACAGCTGATCTCAGAGATCCACTGGGGATGCATATTCAGTCAACTAGGACTAAGTCCATCCTGAAACATGCTGTACCGAGCACTCAACACAACCTCCCCTAGTTATTTTTAACAAAACTGGAATGGCAAAGATTATATATTCGTGGGTCTTGCTCTAGAGCCATCAATCTGGAATGCCATGGTATGGCATTTTAAGACTACTCTGTAATTTTAAGAGAAAACTAACAAAATTTCCATGCCACAGTGACATCTGGCAACTCCAGTGAATACAGCAAAAGTGACCTGGATCTTCAAAGTGTATGTTTCTTTTCCCCATCTTTGTGTCCTGAACCAGACATGATAAGTAATAAACCCCATCTTGTTATACAAAATACAGAAGCTTTACGTTTTCCAGCAGGATTTCTCAACATTGTCAAAGCCATGTGAAGTGAGCTATTAACCTATGTAATCTGTAGAAATACTTTAAAAGTCTGTAATTCACTGCTTTTGAAAAAGATACTTCAAAGCCCAGGCAAATTGAATACATCCAAAAACATACTGTGCTGAGATCGAACAGATACTGAAAAGCACTATGTTTTTGAAGTGATTAAATGTGAGATGCTTTTCCCTTTCCCAGTCAGCTATAGAAGACACTTGCAATAACCCAGAGGGAAATTGCAAGATATTCTGATCCAACTTGGCTGTACATTTTTACCTTCCTGTTCTTTAAGCCTATTCATTTGTTGCTGCTTCATCTTTACCATCTTTACAGTACAGAGCACCAACTGTGTTAGCAGTACCACTAAAGAGGGCCTCAGTGTGATTCAGAACTCCTTGTCCTTTTAGGTCACAAGTTACAAATACATACAGAACTTCTATTCAAAAATCAAAGAACAAAATGAAGTTATAAAAGCGTTGTAAAGACATTTGCCTATGTTTATCAAAATAGCTCCCCAAACAATATCTAACAAATAAAGTTAAGCTTATTTTTGCTACAGCAGTAACACTCTTAAGCTCGCCCTTTTATCTCTCTTTTGCAATTCATTGTTCTTTCTCACAGACTAGAAGTTTGACTATGTTTTCCCATCCACTCCATTCTGGGATTTTCACAGGAATCAGCCTCTTTTACTTTTCTCAGATAATTTGTAAAGTGCTTTATTTTATTTGATTTAACAATTTCTCTCTCATAACTTTATTGGGGAAAAGACCTGTAAAATGCATCTTTTTTCAGATTGCAGATGTGGAACTAATCACCACTGACTTACACTGGAAAATTGTCTGCAGGATAATTTAAGATATTAAACTATTAAAGTAAATAAAAAAAACACCATCACGACGAACCACTGCCTAAAAACCCCAACCAACAAACCAAACAAAAAACCCTCAACCAACAGGGAATAATATACATGCAAGCCAATCAAATACATTCAGTTTATGTCAGAGTTGCTACCTAGACAGACAATTTTTTTCATGAGAAATACCTATGATTAAAATTTCTTGAATTGTTCTGCATCAAACTAAGTTTTCTTAACACACAAAATCTGCTAGAGTAATTGGAAACTATGCAGGTGACTCACTAAAACAACAACAACAGGGTTGTGAGCTAACTTCAGTTTGTTCGAAGCAGTGTTTCAGATTTACTTTATCAGTATCTATACTACTATGGGCAGCAGCCTAGAGGACATTTCAGGTCTTCCTCTAGAAAAGTACCTCTACCAAACAGTTAGGTATGATCAAAACAAAACCACCTACTGTTTGTGTCAGATGGACTCAGGCAGGTCTTACTGCTCTAAGATTATTCTCCAGCCCCAAGTTACAGTTCATCCTCTTACAGACATCTTTTCATCCTCAGTGCAAGAAGATAATCCACTATGATTCTGTCCTGGTTTTGCTTTGTATCTGTGCTTATGCAATGTGTGGTATATGCAATAAGAGTGTCAGTTCTTTCCAGAAGAATCAGATTCCCTCTTGGTGCACTGTAAGGGTCCTCTGTGACCCTGCAGCTGATAGGGTTTTTAAATTAAATGCTTGTTGTAGGAGAAGGCAACAAGCTAGTAGTGTTGCCTTCATTGTAGTTTTCACGTATTTGGAAAGATCTTAAAGATGTGGCCTCATGTGCAGCCAGAAAGCTCATTGCTTTGAGGTTGCTTTTTCATCCTATACTGCACTTACACACATTTAATTCCTCAAGATACTTGGCTCTTGAAAATCAGTAATCTCAAAAGGAAAAAATTATAAACATTTTCAGTGGGCAATTTTAAGCTGATTTTCAGCTGTGCTTTCTCATAACTGGAAATGTAAGCTTTAGGCAACTGGTGCATTCTTTTTAAGTTTTCCTCATGTTTAAACACTCTTTGCCTGAATGAGAGAGTTCTTGGATCTTATGGAATCCAGTTCAAACCATGCACAGATTTCATATTGTGATTTTAAGATAAATCATTGTCATGAAAGAAAGCTGTAATCATAGCTGATCATTACTTTCATTATTGTAGCTGCAGAAGTTACAAAACCATAGGACCATGTTAGAAAAACATGGCATCTTATATTTCAATTTTAAGGTTTGAAGCATTACAAATGTAAATTCTAAATAAAATTTAATGAGTTCCATTTGGGCTTCAAATACATGGAAGTTTGGCTCTACTAGAACTTTGTTGAAATGCGTGCCAAAGGTAATACACAAAAAAATCCCAATCAAAACCTGATAAAACAAATAATAACGTTTTAGAGTTCAGGAAGCTTAAGTTATAACTCTTTATTCCATTCAAGCAAAACCTATAAAAGAAACATATTTAAGAAAAATCAAGTAAAGATCTGAGAGCTGGATGTATGTTCAAATGGCTTAATGCCATAATACTTTGTGGTTTTGCAGTCTGCAAATAGCAACGACCATTTTTTTAAAATACTGATTTGTATGCTGTTACATATATTTAACTCACTGAGGTCAATCATCTGCCTTCCAAGGGCTGAGTATTTTTATTCTTCATGAACAGCATTTACTTCATACTTTCCCTGAGGTCACTCTTCCCAATATATTCAAACAGTGAATTGCATACACAGCTGTATCCCACAACACTTTACAAGCATCTTTTCATTACAATTAGTATCAGCTGCCGTGAGCTTCACACCAATTCACCAGGGCACACTTAAAATAGCAACCTCAGCACTCAGCAATCTGAAATGTTGAGTTGCCTTCATTTTTCTAAATTCCTCTAAATAGCATTCAGAGCAGTCACTTTCTTTTAACTTTGGCCTCAATTTTACAGCTTAATCCCCTTTGCTCAGGAACATGCCATTAGCTACAGTACAGTCTGAAAATGTTCCTTATCACATGTTAGTTTACATATTACACAATTGCATATTACATGAATAAAATAAATACAATTGCAACTTATAATGAAAGCCAAAATTTAAGAAAAACATTTCTCTATTTTTAGCTGTAGTTATATAACTCTAATTAGTTTTAACGTCATGAAACAAAGGAATCTCTATATGGTGTTGCAGATATCCCTTTGAACAAAAATTTCATCAATGTAGTTATCTTTAAAAGTAACGGTGCATCTTTACACACTTATAATTTCTCTTGTTTTCTTTCTACAGTTCTCTTTGGATGTGAAAATATAAATAATTCCTTAACATTTTGGTTTATTGTAAATAAACTATTATAAATTAAACTATTTTAAAGATATTTGCAAAGATGTCAGAGACAATATCTTTCTTGGTAATGCCAGATGACCTAAAAGGGGATGATGGGCACAAACTGCTGCTTGGAAGGCTCAGGTCAGGTATGAGAAAAACATGTTTTTCACTAGGATGGTAGCCTAGAAGTTAGGAAAGTCTACTCTGAGATCTGTGTAATTTCTGTCCCTTGGAGGTTATCAAATCTCCCATGGGCAAGGCTTTGAGCAAGGTTATCTAGCTCTGAAGATAGTCCTGCTTGGACAAGTGAAGTCCAATATCTTCACATGTCATTTTCAACCAAATTTTATATTATTTTAGGGATCCCTATAGAAATGAAATGCTGCATCTTTGATTTTCATTATCAAGCATCAAACCGGTGCAAAAAAATCTTTCTAGCTTAAATTATAAGTGCTTCTCAGTGCATGGACCAGAAGGTCAGAAAAGCTTTGAAAAACATACTGCCCATCATTACTGCCACAATGCAAGAGAAATTGAGACTTGCAATTCAAATACGAAGAGTATGGAGGCCATGCCTGGAGTTCTGCAATCAAGGCAACCTGTTGGGAGTTGTATGGGAGGTATAAGGGATGTTTTTTCATACACATTACCTATCTTGGTTAACGTGACTTTGACTTTTACTCTGCCTGCAATCCAGTTCACCAGAAGTTGCATTGACTAGATGAGTTGGGGATAAGGGGAAATCTCTCTGCTGATTATATTTTGGATCATGAGCAACATTTATCTGCATAGTAGCAAAAGAAGAATTTCTCTTGCTTTATATAAGATGTCAATGGACTTCCTTGAAGCTACTTTAAAAAGCCTGTTGTCATAGTGTAAGAGGCAGATATGCGAAAGCTCTGCCAACTTTTGGTACTCAGTTTGATGCTGTTGCTCATTTGAAAACAGCATCAAAAAGAAGCTGCAGTAAAAAATGTGTTTTGCCAGAAGCCAGGGAACAGTCAGTTACTTTAAATCACTGAATCCAGAAACAAATTTAGCAAAATTATTACTTCCTTCTCTTGCCTGTAGAGTGTTTGGAACTCCTTTAGTAACACCTCTGATGATGCTCATCCAGGATTTTCCCTCAAACACAGTTCATAAGCTAAAAAAATTAAAAGGAGATTTTTCTTATGTTTTTTTTTTTTTTTTCCACATGGCATTTAAGTAATCTGAGGAGCTTTTAAAAATCCTTCATTACAGTAAGAATTGTCTATGTCCATGTTTTCACTCAGAAACAGAGGAAGGTTTTACCTTTTTTGTCACTTGCTGTTTCTCAGGGCTGAACACTGCATACATCATATGAATGAAACATTCTCTCCCTCATTTCTTATGTGCTGCTTAGAAGTTATATAAGCAAGAAGTTCTAAGAAGTTATCTACTCCTATACAGGAGACCAATAGGTTGATTTTATTTATACAGTATTTCTATAGCAGCTGATTTAAAGAACTTACTGTTACTGTGGAGCAGTTCCTTATCTACTGTTTGTCTCTTTAAAACTGTCTTCTATGAAAAAAATATAATAAGAACATTAAACTGTATTACATTTAAATTGTGCTTTTCATGGATTTATGAGTTGACAGTCTAGGCAGAGTTTGTACTCTATACTGGTCAGCAGCTTGATATAGTCCTAAATAAAATTTTGAAGCACTCTAGCATTTTGGAAAAAGGAAAACCACCAGAGGTTATGCTGTTCTCTTCCAACAGTAGTTGTGGGACTCCACCACAGATCATTTTGTAGGTTGTATTAACTAAACATAGGATTATGTTATAACTAGATATTGTGATTTTAACTGAAATGCTTTCTTATGCACGTAACAGGTTTACATTATAATTTACTTCTTAGTAGAGGTGAACCATTACAGTCTCACAGCTGAGCAAAAGCTGTTAAACTGTATTGGGGTGCTTCCAACTGTGTCACTTATCTCACTCACATTGCAACAAGGTCAGCAAGCCCTAGAAAAAGTCTTCAGAAACAGGTGGATTTTGGAAGGAAGCTTTCATGTGGATTCTGGGTAATCACCACGCAAAACAGACTACTATAGTTCCTTGATATAAAAATCCAGAAAAGTAACACTGTGAACCAGCAGAGGGTTGTTCAATATCAAAGTATATCCATTGAAAAGGACATTTAGCTATACATTTGAAGTGGGGACATTGTCTTTACTTTCCTTTGCTGTCTACACAGTAGAGATGTAGTGTAAGCTGGTTACCTAGACACTCTTCCTCTTCAGTCACTGGAGAAGCTACATCCAGAGAGAAATTCTACCTACTTTGGAATGTGAACCATAACCTCTCTAAGAGAGCATAGACAAACCAAAGATCCACTTCAAGGGTGAAATAAGTGAAGAAAAATTCCATGAGGTGAAAATGAAAAGAAAATGAGGAGGATATGACGGGCTGAAAAAGATCAGATCTGTGCTTTGCAGGTGCTCCCTTAAGAAGGCAAGCTGTAGCAGAGATTTCACAGGCACATTGATTTGTTAAGCTGTATAGATAACTGGCATGTATAACCCCATGAATAATCATGAATACAATAATTTCCAAGTGCAACATGAGATCCATGGAAAGAGCTAGTTTTTCAAGGTCAGACCTCTTAAGACAGCCTTGTACAACCTGCTATAAGCAGAACTGAACCAGCTTAGGGTCAGTCAAGTAAGGGCAAGCTAGATAAATAGCGTGGGAGAAGACATAAGTTGAAAGGGAAAATTAATCAAGTCGAAGTTGAATTAAGGGCAATTTAAACACATTACTGGCCTACATCCCAACTACAGCAAGGTATAAAACTCTGGGGGAAAAATATCCAACCGAACATATGAAAAAAAAAAAAACAATCCAAGTTGAAGGGTTGGTTCAAGGTATCTTGAATAAGGACTTGGAAGAAGAGTATTTCAGCACTTCAGTGTTTTGTTCAGTATTTTATTCAGTATTTTATTTTTCTAGAAAGACATAAAGATAATTCTAGATGCATGAAACTAGACTTCCCGTTTGTATTTCTCCAATTAGCAATATATAGTTACCATGTACATGCAGAATTTAAGTGTCTTTTCCTTTTGGAGTCTTTAGAATCTGTCCATTAAATTTTGTTTCATGTCTTTTATAGTGAGGTTTTAAGTACACAATTACTTTTCTAACAGAAAAGATACATTTCTACCAATTACACAGGCATCTCAAGGAATTAATAATAGTCTGTTCATTTTGTTATTAATAAGAAACACCTTCAGCAAGCAAACAAATAAACAAAGTACTGAATAAGCTCTAAAGTTCACACTAGGTTTTTCTGAGTTTTTTTGTTTGTGTTGGATTTTTAGGGGGGCTTTTTGTTGTTTTTTAGGGCATTGGGATATTTGAGTCACTAATAAATTTTTGGGACTTGGTACAACTTTCTAAATTCACAGAAAAATGAAGATTTTCTTATAAGTCAATTAAGAAGTAAGAAGCTAATTCAGCTGCCTTAAAATAAAATTCAAAAATTTAGTATTAAGAAATTGAATTGCACTCCCAAGAATCAGTAGAGAAACAGAATAATGTTACTTTGGAAAGTGTCTAGCAGCTGCTTTCAATATCCTTGGATTTGCCAGAATTTTTAATGATATTGCAAACAGCTGCTCTTCTAGTACACAGCATGCCTGTCATCTGTCTATCAAATGATTTAATTTAATCATAAACAAGGAACAGTTTGGTTTTAAAAATAGGACATCCAGCAGTCAGTTAGAGAGGATTCATGAAGCCTCTTCTCTGTAAAGAATAATTCATTATTTCTGGCTCCTTTATTTGTACATTTCTTTCCTGAAATATCTGTGTTTTGTGTTTACATCTGGAGTTACCTATTCTCCATTTCAATTTGCAGCTGCAAATCATTGAGACCAAGCATTACATACAAGGTGGGGCTTTGGGCTGGTGTGGGAGGAAATCTTCTCTCTGTAATCATGACTGACAGGCAGCTACATGCTAAGGCATGATTGGAGGCATGATTGGAGTGCTGATTAAGGAAAGGGTTCTGAGCTTCACTGCCCCATTGATCAATATCCAGTTTACCATGATTGTACCATTTTCCTTGCCATTACCCTTTTAAGGAGCGGAGTTCTAACAGTCTCCCTGTTAGCAGCATGGCAAAGCAGTCCATCTAGAAAATAGGCGTATCACCAGGGACATAGTTTTAAAAACGTTATGTGTGTGCCATGGCAATGGCAAGCTGGGGTATGACCCAGTGATAGGTTTATTAGATAGATAAAACCACTCTGAAAATACTTTTTTAATAAGTAAAGGCTTAGCAAAGAGAGTCATTTTATGAAAAGTTCATAAAGAAATCAGCTCAGTGTGCAGCAGAATTGAAAAAGCAAACAAAATGTTATGACTAGTCAAGGAAGGAATATAAAATAGAACAGAAAACATCATTCTGATATGATACAAATCTGTATAGCACCTGCAAACATTGTGGACTGATTCTTCTGTCTGAAGAATATTACAGTAGAACAGAAAAACTAAGACAGAGAGGCAAAAAGGATGATCAAAGACAAGAAAAAGTCTTCCAGAAAAGGATTGACTAAATAAAATAGGTCTCCATGACCTATACTAACAAGAAGGAGGAAAGATGACATGAGAGTTCTACTAAATCATCACTGGAAAAAGGGTGATTAGGGGAGTGAGCATCCCTCTTCAAAGAAAAGGCTGAGAGAGTTCAGCTTGTTCAGACTTGAGAAGAGACAACTGAGAGGGGACCCCATCAATGTCTATAAATAGGTAATGCTGAGCAATAGGACAAGAGGGAGCAGCAAGAAAGTGATGGACAGGAAGTTCCACCCAAATGTGAGGTAGAACTTTTTTATTGTGAAGTGACTGAGCACTGGAACAGTTTGTCCAGTAAGGTTTGGACTTTGCCTCATGGAAGATATTCAAGAACTGTTGACACAATCCTGTGCCATGTGCTCTGGGATGAGAAGGGAGGTTGGAACAGATGCTTAAGCAGGGAGGTTGAACCAGATGATCCACTGTGGTCCCTTCCAACCTGCCCCATTCTGTGATACTGTGAATTCAGCTCAACTCAGTGAGAGCGCTGCATGGACGTCCCCACCTGGCCACCATCATCACAGTGCTGGACTGGAGACTCTGAACAGGAATCCCAGTGAGTGGTCACCTAAGTGTAGAAATCCAAGACACCAGAAAGGAAAATACAATAAAATACAAAAGAAAGATTGTACTGGGAGCATGATCTGATTGTAGTCTGTATCTCTATGCATGGTATAAATGGTTTACATCTTCTGCCAGTTTCTCCCTCAGCAAAAAATAATCCCATCAGGCTTAACACCTTTCATCTTTATTGTTATGGTATACTTCAGGGAAAAGTTGCCTCCACTTATAATTTAATGCATTTCTTAAGAGGTGTCTGCTATTTGATACTCTTCACTTCTACTGTTCGGCATTTCAATATATATCTGGTTCAAACAATAATGTTTAAATTATTTAAAGATATGATCATAAATGTGATGGGAAGACATTGATTTGAAACTCAAAAATTAAACACAACATATTGTGTGTTTAAATAAAATAGAAATGAGGGTGTAATAAATATGAAATAAATCTTTGTATATCATTACCTATGTAATAAATATAAAAGAATGATAACAATCAATCTCTTGCACCTACTTCCTCCACTCAAAAAAAAAAAATCAGGTAGAAAAGATTTGTATTTTAATTTCACTTATTTTAACTAGTTTCATTAAGTAAGAATATTTGGAACAATTACACTAGAGTATGAGGAATTTCTAGCCTTATGTTTCAAGGCAGAATAGAAATGCGAAGATGTACTTGGGGAAATAGAAATGCCTTGAAAGTTATAAAAGTACTGAAGACACAAATACCTTGCTTCACAAAAGCATAAGAACTTAAAACTTACAATGATTCTACATAATTAGTAATTCAATTGAGTGGCAAAATATAGTATTAATAGTAAGTGAATTAATCTTCTATTTAAATGCATGAATCCCAGCTGCATGTTTATACTCTTATTTAGAACTACAGATCTAGAAATCAATATAAAAATATTTAAATTAAGTTCCCAGCATCCAGAAGACAAAAAAAACCCCAAATTTAAGTTTTATCAAATACCACCACTTAGACACTGACCTCTAAGTCATATTTGTAACTTTGAAATTTTTGGTACTTCTCTGATTTACATTTATTCTCATTAGGCCCTCATAAGGACTACGCTCAACAACTTCATTCTGATAGCACAAAGGAATGCTAGATTAAAGGCAGAACTTCTTTGTGTTTTCAGAGGATAATGCACCCCCACAGACTGGCCCATGACTACAGAGGAGAGGACCATGGGAACTACTGACTGTCACAAACCTCTCAATTTCCTTTTCCAGCTGCAAAAAATGTGCTCCCACAAGCTGGTTTCCTATCTAATGGACTGACATATAGATCAATCAGATAGATATCTCTATTTGTGCACATCAATTGTACACAAAAATATAGAAGATAGTTTCCAATTGCAGGAGCTTCCCTCTCAGGGGAAAAAAAAATGAAAGGATAAGCGTGTAAGAGATAGTAATCAATCTCCTTAATGCATTACTTGAAGGCACTCAAGCTTAAGTGATAAGAATAGCAAGAGTGCATGAAGTCTGTGTTAGCAGAGTAGGATATATCAAAGCAAAAAATTTGTTGGGATATTATGTCCCATTAACACCTTCCCATAAGAATACTAATTTTTCTGAAATTGTTATTCTGTACTCATGCAGAAAAAGGCTGTCTGTTAATTTGTTCTTCTGTAAGTTAATCTGATTTTTTGTGCATTATTTCACTAATGGCATTTGCTTGATTCAGTGAAGTTTTGGACAACTGCTATACAAACAATAAAAATTCTCCTCAGTTCTAAGGTTCAATGCTCTAGACCTTAATTTGCTTATTATTTCAGCCTACCATAATAGTTTCTGTGATTTGGATATGTTTTTATCCTCAAATTGTGAAATGTTGACTTGTCAGATGCTATTCCTGCATGTGTTTCCAGATTTTTTTCACTCTTAATTAACGATCTTTTAATAATATTGTCATGCACGATACATTCCAAGCACAGAAGGCAGACAAGATTTTCCCTCTGGAAATCTGGATAAGCAAGTTCCCAAATTATAAAAATCTGAGTGGTAGAAAGGGAAGAGGTATTATAACAAAAATACTCAGCTCATGATACTATGTTGCATTTGAAGAATATTTGCTCAATTAAAAGGGTCTGGCATTTGCATATCTCACAAACAGCTTCCAGTACAGAGAAGAGTGGCAGAAGGTGAGCATACCAAAAGATTCACTCTCCAGAGTTTTCAAAACTGCAGCCTGGGCCTGAAAAAAATAAAGAAATATTATGTTTTTTTCTCATTAATGTAATGTTGTACTTTTTATGTTAATTGATTATCAGGCAGAGATCCACCGCAAAATTATTTAGTGCAAGCATTGTAACTGCAATACTCAGCACAAGCAGAAGTAATTTGGTTTTTATTAGTTGTTAAGTTACTTTTAATAATTTATTATTTGTTGAGCCTGAAAAACTATGTTCAGTTGTCTTGCTTTTATAGAGTTACCAAACTGAAGCTGCCTGTAAGAGTTTTAAATTGTATCTTTTAATCTGGAATGCATTTGTAGCTTTCTGGACAAAAAACTTCATTCAAACAAAACCCCCCAAAAACACAAAAGGGGGAAAAGAAAACAAAACAGAACAAACTGGGGCATGGGATGGGGATGGGCACCAAAACAAACCCAAGTTTAAACAGAATTTAGCTAACCATAGCTAAATAGGCCCAAACCTTAACTCAAAGCCACACTGAAAGTTGTCATGTAATCACTTTCTCATGCCGAAGGTGGAAATTAAAGGAACATTCAGAAGGTACTGGAAGTAGTGCACAATGGAAGTAATTTATTGCTATATCTCAAAGACTCGTTTCAACCAAGCCAAATCCTTTAGTATTCATAAGTTGACAACAAAAGCAAAGTGGAATTTTGTTTATCCACAGTAACAATTGATGCATTATTCCTGTGCTAAAATGATCAGCTGTGTGAGACAGACTTGTTTATGCAATATTACATGTAAATACAAGGAATTTACTTGATGCTAGGAAAACTTGAGCATGTTGCAATTGCATTTCAAGACTACTGAACACCTAAGTCTCAACAGCGTAATGAAAATGTTATTAGGGCCACATCTGGATCTTTATGATCCAAAAGAATTTTACAAGGAACATGGACAATTCTGTTTATTTATAAATTACTAACACTTTTTCCTTCTGCATCTGGATACTCAGTTTCCACTGTGACATTGTAAATGGCAAGCACACTTTGATAAACATTCCAGTCCTTCTCTTAAACACATTCTTTGTCTCTGTCTTCAACATGAATGATGGAATAAGGGGGTCTCAATGTCCTGAGGTGGAGGATCATGGCTGGGGAAGGATCAGCTCCCAGCTGACACTGAAACTGTGCAATATCAGCTGCTGCAGCTGGATCCCCACAAATCTATGGGCCTGATGGAATCCATAGAAGAATCCTCAAAGAGCTGTAGTTACAAAACTTCTCTCTCGACGATTTTTGACTCCCTCAAGGGTAGGGAGACCCTGCAGAGAGACCTCGACAAAGTAGAGGAGTGGGCAATCACTAGCTGCACAAAATTTGACAAGGGCAATGGCTGGATTCTGCCCTGGGATGGGGCAGCCCTGGATGTACAGCCAGACTGGGGAATGAGAGGCTGGAGAGCAGTGCCATGGAAAGGGCCCTGGGGTTCTGCTCCAGTTGAACATGAGCCAGCAGTGCCCTGGCAGCCAGGAGGGCCAACCCTGACCTGGGGACATCAGGGACAGCATGGCCAGCCAGGCAAGGGAGGGGATTGTCCTGCCCTGCTCTGCTCTGGGGCAGCCTCACCTCCAGTGCTGGGAGCAGTTCTGGGTGCCACAATACAAAAATAGAGTCATTTGCACATTGAACTCTTCCGGTTTTCAGGAGAGGTTAAAGGGCAGGTGAGGACTGGAGACACAATGCAAAATATGATTGCTGAATTTGAAGGCAATTTCCATTAAGCAATTGGCAATACACAGATTCCCTTTAGTTATTTGCATTTTAACAGACAGAAATATTAAATTTTTAGTGATATATCATGCAATAAAGAGATCTCACCTCCATATCTTCAAGTTCTATCAACTACAGAAAAAATAAAAGTAGTTCTTTTTATAAATATCAAGTTCAAATCATTTGTTAGCCTCTGATTTTGAAGCATACCTTCATGTCAATGCTCATAAGTGAGACACTTCCCATTCCTAACCACTGGGAGGTAGCAGATGTACTATGCATTCATTATTCAGTGGTTTCTAGAAACACTGCTTGGTACATTGCCTAGTGTACTAATATATCCCTGTTGATTCATGCTGCTTAAGAATGTTTCTATTCTCTTTAGATTTACTTAATTTTGTTAAAAATGGTACATCAGATGCAGCACAATTTCAAAAAAGACCCTAAAAAAACCCTTAAACGTTGTGGTCAATATTCCTACAAGAAAGTTTTGAATAGCTACTGTCAGAATGTTAGTGAACAGTTGCTTTTGAAATTTATTTATAACAATTTTTTTGCAAAACGATTAAATGGTTTGGACTCAACATAGGTTTATTTCTGCAATACAGTAGCTGCTCAATTTTCTTGCTCTTGTTTTGTGTGAACATCACTTTTCAGATGGGAAAGAATTCCTGGACTATACAGACCTTGCCATTTTCCTTAGTGAAATGTACACAAAAAATTAAAAATAATCCCCAATTCAAATGGTATCCTTATAAAATATTTTTCTTCATATTTTTGTTTTCTAGACAATTAAAAAATACCAAGACTGCTGTAATATTAAAGAATTGTGTGTACTGGGTGACTAAACACCTTAATCAGAGAAATCAGCCTAAACATATCACAAGAAAGAGCTACTGTACACATTTCAACACTTCTTTGTTGCCGTGCAAATGTCATGAGAATAGTTCTTTCTTTCATGTTGTTTATTAAAATGTAAAAAAGCCCACTTGTACAAATGAATTATGGATAAGAACGGAAAAAATGTGTCATACCAAAAGTGTAGCTGGATTTTGTTGTCCTTTGAATAAAACACTGTGAGCAGCTCCATTGACTTAATTTACTCTATTTGGTAAGCATGGCAAGATGAACAAAAAATGCTACAACCAGACAGTATTTTAGGGCTAGACATGAGCTGGTAATCCCCAAGGCTTGAAATACACATTAATGTATGGGAGTAAGGGGGAGTTACAAAAAATAATGTGCAAGTGTCTTTCAATATGCTAATTTTTAAAAATTGAAACAGCAACATAGTCTGCCTTTATAAATTCTCTTTTCTCCTTATAAAATCTGTAATTAATTTCCATACTCAGTGTGTTTATTAAATAAATCTAAAGTCAATTGCATGGCATATGTTACGATACCTAACTAGTTCACAATATGTATTGCTTCCTAAACAAAACAAGGCTAGGATTAAGTGCAAGTTTACAGCAAAATTTTGGATGGACATTTCTTCTAGCTCAATTTTTTATTAATAGT
>VYXF01000793.1:127047-137177 GCA_013397295.1 Polioptila caerulea
TAGCTCAATTTTTTATTAATAGTCTATAATTTCAAACTTAAAAGAGATACTTTGAAGTTCTGTTGTCCTCATTTTTCTAAGCTGTCAGGTCATTTCACATCCCACTTTGAACTACCACTTACACTGTCAATAGTGTAAATGATATCAGAATATGAAACTATATTTTCATTGTCTGTAATTTTGACTTACAACAAAATAATTATTTTTAGTTAAAATCTCTCTAGGTGTGTGCTGATATTCAGTAATAAACACCACAGTTTTCTGCACTCCAGCCCCTCAGTGACTTTCCTGCAGTGAGGGGCCAGAACTGGACACAGCACTCGAGCTGTGGCCTCCCCAGTGCCCAGGACAGGGGGACAATCCCTGCCCTGGCCCTGCTGGCCACACCATTGCTGAGCCAGGCCAGGATGCCATTGGCCTTCTTGGCCACCTGGGCACACCCTGGCTCATGTCCAGCTGCTGTCACCAGCACCTTCAGGTCCTTTTTCACTGGGCAATATTCCAGCCACTCTTTCCCCATCAGTAGTCTTCTGGGATTATTGTGACCATTATGATCCATTTCCACCAGTTTATCCTTTCTGTGTTGTTTCTGTTGTGTTGCATTAATAAAAACCAACTAGAAATTCCAAAGAAAAAAAAAGTTCTTTACATTCCTGTCTCTGCCTTACTTTCTTCCTTTTCATTTAATCTTTCTACATATGCGAAGTTCATACAAATTTGTATTTAAAAAAAAAANTTAAGTGCAAGTTTACAGCAAAATTTTGGATGGACATTTCTTCTAGCTCAATTTTTTATTAATAGTCTATAATTTCAAACTTAAAAGAGATACTTTGAAGTTCTGTTGTCCTCATTTTTCTAAGCTGTCAGGTCATTTCACATCCCACTTTGAACTACCACTTACACTGTCAATAGTGTAAATGATATCAGAATATGAAACTATATTTTCATTGTCTGTAATTTTGACTTACAACAAAATAATTATTTTTAGTTAAAATCTCTCTAGGTGTGTGCTGATATTCAGTAATAAACACCACAGTTTTCTGCACTCCAGCCCCTCAGTGACTTTCCTGCAGTGAGGGGCCAGAACTGGACACAGCACTCGAGCTGTGGCCTCCCCAGTGCCCAGGACAGGGGGACAATCCCTGCCCTGGCCCTGCTGGCCACACCATTGCTGAGCCAGGCCAGGATGCCATTGGCCTTCTTGGCCACCTGGGCACACCCTGGCTCATGTCCAGCTGCTGTCACCAGCACCCCCAGGGCCTTTCCAGCCACTCTGCCCCAGCCTGTGGCACTGCCTGGGGCTGCTGTGACCCAAGGGCAGGACCCAGCACTTGGCCTTGTTGAACCTCACACCACTGACCTCAGCCCATGATCCAGCCTGTCCAGATCCCTCTGCAGAGCCTTCCTGCCCTCCAGCAGATCAACATTTCTGCCCAAATTGGAGGTAATTCATGGATTTTCCAGCAGTAAACTCAATACCCACATCCAGATCATCAATAAAGATATTAAACAGGACTGGCCCCTGATTCCTGGCAGACACCACTGGTGACTGACCAACTGGGTGCAGCATCGTTCACCCCCACCCCTTGGGCCCTGCAATCTAGCCCAGCAAAGGGTACACTAGTCCAAGCCATGGGCTTCCAGCTTGCCCATGAGAATGCTGTGGGACACAGTGTCAAGCACTTTGCTGCAGTCCAGGTGCACAACATTCACAGCCTTCTCTGCATCCACCAGGTGGGTCACTTGATCTCCTGATTGTCCTGCACATGCTGTGTGTTTGCACTCTTGGTGATCTGTTTCATAACCTTCCCTAGCACTGAGGTCAAGCTGTTCCCTGGATCCTGTTTCTGGCCCATTTTGTGGAAGAATGTCACATTGGCTAACCTCCAGGGAGCCCCTAGGTTAGCCAGGGCTGATGACAAATTGTAGAGTGGCTTGGCAAGTTATTGTGCCAGCTCCCTCATTACCCTAGGATAAATCCTATATGGTCCCATAGGCTTGGGAGCATATAAGGAGTTCAGGAGGTCACTAGCTTCCTTGTGGATTACAAGGGGGCCATTCTGCTCCCTGTCCCTGTCTACCAGCTCAGGAGGCCAGTTGTCCTAAGGATCACCAGTCTTACAGTTGAAGACTGATGAGAAGAAGGATTTAAGTACTTTAAGCCTTTTCCTTTACTGTCGGTATATATTTCCCCCACATCCAATAATGAATAGAGATTTTCCTTGCCCCTCCTTTTGCTATTAATGTATTTATAAAAACATTTATTATATTTTACAGAAGTGGCTAGATTAAGTTCTGAGCTTTTGCCTCTCTTATTTTCTTTCTGCATGGCCAAATGACATCCTGAAACACTTCTTGTATTGCCTGCCTCTTTTTCCAAAGGTGATACACCCTCTTTTTTCAACTGTATTCCTGTGCAGGGTCCCTGCTCAGCCAGGCTGGTCTTCACCACTGGTTCATCCTTTGGCACTTAAGGACAGCTTACTCCTGCATCATCCAGATTTCTTAAAATATGTCCAGCCTTCACGGGCCCTTTTGTTTTTAGAGGCTGCTTCCCAGGGTACTTTCTGAGTCCGTGTCCTGACTAGGCCTCTGACCCTATCCTTCTCCCTGATCCTCACCCGTAAGCACTCAAGCTCCCTACTGCCAAAAGTCTCCTCAGTACATGGAGTCCCCATCACTCTCCTTCCTTGCCTGTCCCTTCTGAAGAGCATGTAGCCATCCATTGCAGCACTCCAGTCATGTGAGTTATCCCACCACATTTCCGTGATGGTGACTATGTCATAATTCTCCTCTGCACAATGCCTTCCAGCTCCTCCTGTTTGTTTTCCACACTTTGTGTATTAACATACATCCACTTCAGCTGGGCTGATGATTTCACACCTGACTCAGGCATGCTACCCCTGAGACTGGTTTCTATTCGTGCTCCCATCAAACACAATTGATAGCTCTCTCAAGCAGCCCTGCCAAGTCATGGGCTAGAACCCTTTTTCCTTTTTTAGATAAGTGAACCCCACCTTGTCTTCAGCATGCCTGGTGCCATATAAACTGCCCCATCCCCAAAATGCAACTTGCAGCATCATCCTTTAAGCCACTTATTGACCATGTGGGTTTTCCTGTTCCCTTTGGGGTTCATACCTGCTGTTGGAGGAATTGAGAAGAATACCACCTATGTTCCTGTCCTTTCAACCAGGCAACCCAGTGCCTTGAAGTCCTTTTTGATTACCCTAGTGGTTCCCTTATCAATCTCATCACTGCTGCCAGGACAACAAGGTAGTAATGCTTGGGCCAGATTAGTCTGGGAAGTCTCCTGATGATATCCCTTACCCAGACCCCAGGAAGGCAGCAGACACTCCTGTGGGATAGGTCTGGTTGGCATACAGGACGCTTTGTTTCCCTCTGAAGTAAGTCGCTCAGTACAACTACCCTTCTTTCTATTTTAATACTTGAAATTGTGTTCCATCTGATTGACTATGTTGATCTGGTGGACTCTATAGATTTACCTCCTTCTTCAATGTCATCTGCCCGACCCTCCCGACACAGGGCTTCATACGTGTTCTGTAAGGGCACTTGGGAAGGAAAGAGAGGCTGCTAGGGGATTCTTCTCCCTCCCTTAGGAGGGACTCATTTCCACTCTCTGCCATCTTTTAGGTCTCATTTTTCTGACTGAGGAGTGAGGTTCCTCCTGCTGATCTTCCATCCAATGAGCTTGTCTCAGGGATGGAACAGTGTGACTCCAACAGCCTTCTTCCCTTTTGCACTCTATGATACTCCTCAGCCTGTCCACCTCCTTTTTAAGCTGTGACAATGGACAGAGAAGATCACGAACATGCTCACACTACCCACAGCTGTCTTTTCCTCTGTTCTCTGGTTCACCAGGCTCAGGCACTCCTTACAGCCAGAGAACAGAAAGCTGTGTCCTTCTTGGGGAACTTTTTCTGAGTTGCCATGCTCCTACTAGAATGGCTTTCAGCTGTGGGCAGGTCAAGTTGGGCAAGTTAGGAAAAAGCCAAACACCCCACTCAAGAGCTGGGAGAGTGGCTGTGCCTTTTCTGTTGCCCCAGCCTGTGTGAAATGCCATGCAAACTGCCATGTCACATTTTTCTGACACACCAAGTCCTATTTGCCAGATCCTGCTCCTTGTGGGCCGTGGAGTAATTTAAATCTCCCATGCTGTTCCAGGCAATGCCCCTTCCATGCCTGATTGGCTGCAGAGGCCAGCCAGATTTTAAAAATCTAGATTTGTCAAATAGAGTTTAGAAGTTCTTCTTGAATTCTACTCAACTCAAGAGCTTCAACAGAGTGTATTAATTCTTGACAAACAATCACATTTCGTCTTTCATCAACCAATTTTTTATCTAGGTATCATCAGCAAATGAGGTGATGTGCACTTTTTATAATAACATGGAATCTGAATCAAATTATTTTCTCAGCCTGATAAGGTGTTTAAATCTATTAGATCTATGCCCTGCCTGCAAAGAAGGATAGCAGCTCCCATTTTCCAAAAAAGGTATTTAAGTTTATTAAGCTTGAAAGGAGGAAGCTGGAAGTCTCTGATTTGAGCTGTCATTCCTAAGGGAAAAAAAGATATCTGTGTCTCATTATTATTTTCAGAATTAGGCCCTTATTTCATCCACTGACCTTCTAGTTTTATACTTCCAAGAAGACCTGGTAATATTTCATGAAGAAACTAAAGAGTGGAAGCTCAAGCCTTTCTTCTAATTAATTTAATCTCTATATTCTCAATTGTTTTTTACTAGATTTCCTGTGGATTTTTACTACTCTATTAATTTCATACCCAGGAAATTCAAAAAGCTTTCTTGACAGTAGTCCAAGATCTGCACAGAAATCGCTTCCTCATCGAAGATCTCATCACAGGGTGGAGTCATCTTCAGTGAGGTATTCCTGGGGAAAAAACCTTACTCAGGGAATGATAAAGGAAGAGTCCTTAATTTGGGAAAAAGGAAATCTAACTTCTGTTGGTGAATTTTTATGATGGTGAATTCAACCCCTTCTCAAGAGGCATTTCTGGTAGAATGCAGATGACACAGCAATTTTCTTAAGTTTTAAAAATAATTTTTAAATATTGCAGTTTTTAAAATTGCGCAAACAATCTTGAATATCTCTTGCTGTAAGAAGAGGGCCCACTTCATTGAAAAATAGTATACCTATAAACTATTTTTTTAATATTTAGATTTTAGAAAGGTGCATCTGTTCTCTTCATGTGAACTTTACAATTTGCTTAGATTTAGAAAGTAGTTATGAGAAAAAGCCTTTGAAAAAAACCATCGGTATTATTTGTTGATGGTATAATCTTCAAGTAGGAAATATTGGCAAGGGAGGACAAAGAAAGTAAATGAGTAATTACTCATGTGGTGTAATGTGGTGGACTTTTCTCCCAGAGTTTTAGTGCTTGATTTGCTTTATAATGTACTTCTTGTTTAGATCTGTGAGACACCAAACCCACATACTTCGATCTATTGATTTTTCAAACAATATGTTACATTATTTAGCCTAATACACTGTGTTTGAGAGAATTTGTCTCTCAGTTGTCTATAGAATGTGACATGCTAATTTGAAATGTTTGCTGGCAGTTGATAAAACACACTAGAAGATGTTAAAGAACACCAGGTAGTGTTTTACTCATTTCAAACTCAACGCCAACTGGCACATCAGCTTCCATTTATCCTCCAGGAAATACATTGCCAGAGAGGTCTGGGAACACCTAAATGATTTATTCAGGCTGTGAGAGACCTCAGCCACACAGCCCTGGTCATTCCCTTTAGGAGTTCATTCTCAAGGCAATGCCCTCAGCTATATCCAGTTTCATTCTATTGAAGAACATACAAAAAGCTGTGAATACATATAAGGCTATGAACTCTATACAATGAGCCCCTTACTGTTCCTATAATAATCATACATATTCTGCTATCACTGATGTGAGGACAAGGCACACACTGAACTGTGATTTGATACTTATTGGATGAGACAGAAGAAACATCTTACGGGATTTTCTTCATATTTTGGCATAGTTTTACTCAAGTTGGATTGAAAATTCTAGGGCTTTCTTTCATAACAGGAGACTTCTTTTCAGCAACATTAAAAGGAAGACTTATTAATTCTATTACAACTGAATGATGCAAATGTTTTTATTATTCATAACCCAAAAAGTTCAGTGACTCCTGTAAAACAAACACAAAAACCCCAAAACCTTTCAATTTTATTAATAAAAACTGAAACTTAGAGACTTCAGTATTTCTCTACAAAGTTTTTGAGATGGTTGTTCTTCCTATACTGAATTCAATTTGCACGGAAAATTACTAGCTCAAATATTTTCATCCTCATGGTATATTTATATATACACATAGAATTTACTAGCCATTTGAATTTGACTCTCTACTTGTCAAAATTTAGGTTTTGAAGTTTAGGTTTCAGAGAAGAAATTGAAAATATAGAATTGAAATGACATGAAAATGTCAGAAATAGACTCTGCTGCTATATGTATTAAAAATAGACCATTAATTCTATTGATTTCAGTACAATAATCCCAAATGTATATGGACATTTTAGAAAAAAACATTGCATGTTTAATATTACAAGCAGTGAAAGAGAAACTGTGGATCTGTTGTTGATAAATTTAGCCTAATCTTAAAATTGTACTCTTTAGTACATAAGTAAATGAAGCTTTCAGATTAGCCAGTGAGGTGTGCCAAATTAGTTGAGAAAAGTGAAAATGTAAAATCTCAGCAGTGAATTCATCAATTGATTGCTATCAACAGCTTTGGCAGATTATTAGCTGCCTGAGATAAGGTTACATGAGACAAGATAAGTAAACCACATGAGTAGCCCCTGCAAAGGAAGTGCAGCCCTTATTTTCAAATATTTCTATCAGTGCTCTTAAAAGTGAAATATTAATGTATATTAAAACTACAATTTAGCACACTCTGAATGAAATTTTGGAAGGAATTTTGGGAAGTAGAAATCTGAAGAAAAGTCTATGCAATAGGTTTTAGGGTATACAGAGAGGAATTACCATGATGAATGGGCAAAGCACTGTGTATTTATCGAAAATAACACTCAGACTAAACTCAGAAAATTAGCTCTTTTGTACTAGAAAGTAGTTCTGTAGAAAGTGGAATATTTTGCTGCCCATCTTTGCACCTCCAAGGCTTTAGAAAAAAATAATTTGGGCTGCAGGAATGACCAGATGCATCTTCTGAAAAATAATTCACTGGCATTAAATGTCCTGCTTAAATTTCACTGTATCCTGATGTGACTGTAATTTTCTGAAAAAGGGTTCCTGGTTTGATTTTCTTTCTTTTGTTGAATAGAAATTCTTAAATTGCAACTTTTTCATATAAAATCACTCTAGAACATCTTTCTAAGATTGATCCTGTGGGGAAAGTTATGCCAAAGTGTCTATACTCAAAAGACTAACTTAAATCCACGATACATCAGGATGGGTGCAGCCCTGTAAGACTAATATTTGGATCTCAGTTCCCCAAGTTAATGAGGTTTATATCAAATCCCGAGAATGTGCATGATCTCGGTGAAATCTACACAACTACATAAGCTTAATTATTTTGCTGAATCACACAGTAAAATTCTGTAGGTGGACAAAATTAAGTCTGTGATAGTCATCTAAAAGTTTCAGGAAAGTGCCTACCAGTGCAGATAGATTAGGCTTTAATCATTTATTAGGTTGCAAAAATTAGTTTTAAAATAACATGGTTAAAATGGGCTCTATTGCTTATTCTAAATGTTACAGAAATAATCCTGCAAGCTCTGCAGTGTTACATGCTCCTGCTAGACGCCAGTATAATATCTTTAAAAGTATGACCACAGGCAGTGACCTCTCTCTGAGGTTGGAATTGATTATCTTGTATAAGCAGGGTAAATAATCTTGAGCAGTATGAGATTTTTTTTATTTTTGTCAGAGAAGGCTTTGTTTGATTTATGACTGAAAGTGAGGTGACCTGCATGACTGCATTCTCTTTCAGAGTTTCACAAAAAAACCTCCACTTTTTATCTCAATGACCATGGATCAAGGCATCATATGATAAAAGATGAAGAACATTTACAGTACAAAAAGTACTACCAAACAGGTCAGCAGTCAGACAGCTGCCTTGATGCCTAGTGCACCCCACAAAGGTGATTTACTTCTGATGTCTTTATTCTGTTAGACACTCGGGGTCAGGGAACCACACAGATTTTCTTAGGAAAGATTATCAGACCTATATAGAATTTAGATCTAGTCTATCCTATAGAACTGAAGTAGTGAGACCTCACTTAAACAGTAGAAATAAATGAATTTTATTATAGCAGAATTCTTAAAGATGGTTAAAAATGTTACCAGGTGATTTTCAGTCCTTGATGATATCCAGACCAGTTCTAACTTTTACACTCAACCATGTCTTTGCCTTGTTTCCAGGGATCACCAGATCATGTGAGTAATACAGAACAATGTCATCCCTCAGCACTTAGACCACATAGTCTGCATGACTTCCATATTAATAACGTGCATCCTTAAGGATTATGAACTGTCTGTTTATCCATATTCACAACTTAAAATGATGAGTTTCTACTGTTTTCTGATATACTATCTGTTCAGTCAGCATTTCTATATATGCAGTCCTAAATCACCATCATATTTCAAAGCAAAAGCAGCATACATGACTTCCCATAAGCATGAATATCCAAGTCTCAATGCAAAGTGAATGGACCTACATTTTTAAAGACAGGATTATATAAATTCTTCAGTAATTAAAAGTAGAATTTCTAATCTGTTAGATTGTTTCCATAAACTAAATTCCAAACTGTATATATACAATTTGAGCTCTTAAAAGCCAGAGAAAAAGTATAATGATATTTTTTCCTCCTGTGAAAGATTTTTTCCACAGTTCTATAGGTATTGCTAGAATTCCATCATTGCTATTTGTATATTCTCTTAGAGTCTCCTTATAAGAGCATATGTTCTATGTTTTTCCTCCTGTTTTCATATGGTAGGCAAAGATATTCCATGACTCAAACAGCATTAGCAACTGAATAAGTCTTTGAGTGTACTGAGAAAAATGGAGAGATGTTAACAGCCACATTTCACAACAGTAGGAAAAATGCTTGTGTAGCATTCACTGTCATAGCCAAGCATATGCTCTCCATGGTTCTTTAGTCATCTGCTTGGAGTGGGCTGCAGTGCCGAGGAAAAGACAATCTGTCTCTCTGTTAATGAAAAAGTATCTCTACAAAGTAGAGTTGATTAGTATAAGGGTAAACTCTTCAGTGACTTAGAAACTGAGAAACATGGGGAAAAAATGCATGACCGTTGTAAATAAATATTCTCTTTTCTGCTTGCGCAGCTCAGATATTTATGGAATATGAAACACAAATAGTATAAAGATTTTAGGCCTTGAATACTTGAACACAGAAAGCAAGAAATATAAAACATTTTAACTAAGCACATCTGGAAAATTTTGTAAATTGTAAATTTAATTTATCAGGTATGATAACATTTCTTTTCAAAGTATGCCTGTAGTTTAGTAGAGGAATGCACAAACCCCTTCTAAAAGAGATAGCAGAAGCACTGGAAGTGGTCTAAAAGCATCAGTGCATAAGCTAATCAACTCTCATTTCTCACCCGAATACCTTGACTCACATAGGGCTCCATGCTGCTGCCACCAGATTGCTTGATATAAACAAGCCCAACTGTGAGGATAGCTTGACTATCCCTGTATTTCTCTGCTGGCTGCAGGGCAGGCATATTCCTTATATAGCTCTGAAGCGGCAGGTGGCTGAGCAAATAAAAGTGAAGGTCCAACTCAGCACTGTTATCATGTTCTTTCTTACTTTTTCTCTCATCAGAAAACATGCTGCTAGCCTTTTATCAGACAACAGTAGTGACAACATAATCATGTTGTAAATGGGATTAACACCTCTTTCTTTTAATAAGATCATCTAAAAGTGAAATCCATTTGAATTGCTGGAAAAAGGGGGAAGAAATTTTTCCAGCTGCACAAACCCACAGATTTTAAATTTTATATATTTTGCCTGTGCCAGGAATCTGCCTTAGGCTGAATGTTAACAGATGGACAAAACAGAAGAGATTTTTTTTTTTTTTTTTAAGGTTTAGACAA
>VYXF01000793.1:148425-175528 GCA_013397295.1 Polioptila caerulea
GGTGCTGCCGGGCGGCGCGGCGGCGCGGAGCTCAGCCCAGCCCAGCCCAGCCCAGCCCAGCCCTGCCCAGCCCTGCCCAGCCTTGCCCAGCCCAGCCCAGCCTTGCCCAGCCCAGGGCGGCGCAGCCCAGCCGCGCCGCTGAAGGGCACCGGCGGCGGCGAGGCTTCCCCGCGCTCTCCCGCGGCTGGGGTGCGCCCGCCCCGCAGCATGGAGGCTGGGAAGCGCAGCTCCTCCGCCGGCAGCCGGGACGATGGCAGCGCTAACTCCTTCCCAGCCAAGCCGGCGGCCTCGGCGGAGAAAGCCCAGAGCAGCCCCGGCAGCGGTGGCGTGAANCGCGGGCTGCGCTCGGCGCTCTCCAGCGTGCTGCACCCGGGACGGCCCCGCAGGCCCCGCGCCGGCCGGGCGCCGCCCGCAGCCCCCGAGGCAGCACGCTGGGCTCTGTGGCTCTCCATCCCGCCGTGCCGGTCCGNCCATGCTGCAGCCGGGGGTCAACAAATTCTCCCTCCGCATGTTCGGCAGCCAGGAGGCGGTGGAGAAGGAGCAGGAAAGGGTTAAAACTGCGGGGTTCTGGATCATCCACCCCTACAGCGACTTCAGGTTAGCGCGGGGCTCACGGCGGGCGGGAGAGGGATTGCCCCGGCGCCTCGCACCTCGCCCGGCGCAAACTTCGNGCACCCGGGACGGCCCCGCAGGCCCCGCGCCGGCCGGGCGCCGCCCGCAGCCCCCGAGGCAGCACGCTGGGCTCTGTGGCTCTCCATCCCGCCGTGCCGGTCCGTCCGCGCCGCGGAGCCGCGGGCCGTCGGGCACCACTCTGCCCCGGGGGTATTGGAGCTCGCCCGGGGGGTTAAACATCTGCATCAGCATCAGTAAAATCCCGGTGTCTGCACACGCCTGCCCTTCCCTAAGCACCCGGTGTTAACACTTGTTCCAGGGGTTGTGAGGAGGAAGTGTGTCTCTGTCAGAGTTACAGTAAAATAAGTTTATCCAGGTGATATGTGGAAAACTACGTTTTCATAGGAAGACAGGTAAATATGATGGCAAATTAGCATTGCTTTTACAATAAGCTGCATGGATGCAGGTTTGGAATATTCATACAGAAAGCAGCACAAATAAATGCCCAAGAAGTTAATATTTTCCTTTAAAATTACATTCAAAGTGTAGATTATTTCATTCCATACTCTGTGCCAGCTGACTGTATGCCTTTATAAATGTAACACTCTATGATATTTTCTGAGGAACTATCCATGTCGTTAAGCGTATTTAATCAACAGCTTGAATTGAACAACCTGCCTCTATATGATAAGTGAATTGCACAGGGGACTGTGTTTAAAAAAAGAAAGTCCAGAATGTTCAATAGTTACATGGATCTTCTAAGAAAAAACTGGGTTAAACAGAACATTCTTTCAGTGAGAACAGGAGGAAATACTTTCAAAGTCCAAGTTTCTGTGGGACTCTTTGGAGTGAGGTGTTTCACAATGAGCTGTGCGAGCACCTTGCAGCTGAGTCTGAGAGCAGTACAGCTACAGGAGTGGACGAGCACAGCAGCACTCAATTACGACTTGAAATCATACTTCAAATCCCTGCTTGTTTTCCTGGTTCCTTGAACTCAAACTGCACTTGTTCTTTACCTAGAGTATATGTTTCCCCTGGCATGTCAGCTCAGCTGCATTAGCAGGTGCATCAAGGGGGGAGAGGGAGCCCAGCACCTGCCCACTCCCTTCCTACCAGCTAGAGAGGGACGTAGCAGGTCACATCTGGTGCTGTGGTAGCATGCATAGGGGATTGGGGGGGTCTGATAGCCTCTTCCTAATCTGTGTGTGTGCGTGAGTAACTTCATTCACATGAGGATTCTGTTGAAATGAATGAGGTTATTCTTGTGAATAATTTTCCTTGTTCTGTTGTTAGCTTGATTTCTGAGTGCAGTGCACACCCAAACAATGTTTTGGGCAATAGGAGCTTATTTATCATATTTTGTGGCATGTAACTTTTTAAGCTGTTCTGTGAAATAGGTGATAAGCTATGAGGTGATATTCTATTTAATTAGAGAAATATCTTATAATTGTGTCCTCATTCTTCAAGTGGGAAGGTTTAGAGATCGTAGCATATGTTTCCCTTTTTTTCAGTAGGAATAAACAACACTGCATCCTTTTCAAGCCTGCTGTCTGCATATTCTTAAATTAACTGGGTTTTTTTTAAAAGTTTTTATTTTATTAGAGTAAGTGTTTGGTTTTTAAATAAAGTTCATTGTCTTTTGTTAGTACTGGGATGGTGTGACCTGCTCCAGACCCAATTTTTTAGCCAGTAGGACTGTTTCAGTGAGAAATACGAGATGTGCGTGTTGTTTCTGCCGAAACAATTGCAGCTGTTTAGTGGTGCAATTCTTTTTGGATGGCAGTGAAAAATGTGTGAAGAAGTTGTACTATACAGTATATTCACCTTATTTGGGAATTACAACAGCACTTTTAAGTGCCATCTACCAGTGTCTCTGTACCAGTGAATTCTTGTGTAAGGATGGAGTTGCCTTGATTTATTTTTGTATGTTATTTGTAACAATGTAATGCTTATGTGTAGACAAGCCTTAAAGCCTCCAAAGAGACACATGGGTATTCCCATGCCACTGTCAATGTTGATACCATCCGAGGAAAGAACTAAATTTTCTACCAAGACAACAAGGAAAAAGTAAAAAGTATGGTATTCAAGTGAGAAGATGTATGGGGCATTTGTAAATGCAGGTCTTATTAAGGTATTTGTGGTGCAAATGAAAATAAACATCTCAGTTAACTTTAAGTGTGGACACACTTAGGAAACTATTGGGTTAATCCTGCAAAATATGGAAAGATTCTGGTATATGCTTCTGTGGACTCTTTATTTTTTTTTTTCCTAGTTCTGCATGCTTGTAAGCATTTCCTGGGATTGTTTGATGTATTTGGTTTTATTTCTTGATTTCATTCTCGTGTTTTTTTGTAAAACAATATTTTCATCTACACCAAGTGGTATTTTTTTGGGACATTTGGAGGAGTGAGCAGTATCCTGGTGCCCTCCTGCCCCTTGTTTTGGTATGAACAGAGCATAGAAGCTGTGTCTCTAAACTCGGTGCTCTGTAAATTGCTTACTTGCAGCCTTGTGGGGCTTGGTCTTTAGTTTTATGGCTCTCCATCCTGCATATGTTTCAGGCTGTTTGTTGGGCAGATACACCCTTGGAGGATTAAATTCAATAAGTATTACATAATTTTTCCACAAGGGGACCATTTTGATCCTGGTTGTCTTTTCCCAGTCTTCTGAGGTTAATATGTAATTTGGAAGCTGTTATATAAACCGAGCACCTAATGCACATGAAACCCAGCATAAGGCCTCTGTTTATCACTTTGCAGCTGTGATTACTGTATATCTAAAGATGGACAACAATTCTGTGTAATTGCATGAGTCACAATAGTGAATTTATCAGTCAGAGTTTGCTGAAGTCCTGTGTGCATTCTGTGAGATACCGAGTGCCTCCAGCTGTCCATTAGCCTATGGAATGTGGAAGAATGAGCCTTCAGGAGAGCATCACTAGTTCAGCCCTGTGGCCTTGCAGCCACTGGGTGAGAGCAGGACAAAGCTGACAGGAGATGGGAGCAACTGCACTTGGTTCTGCTGCTACCACACACATTTCATTTATTTCATGGGAGATTTGTGGTGGACATGGCCTTTGGATAACTTTTATATGTTACGGTCTTCTGGTATTAATGGAAATGTGTGTGACTGATTTTTAGATGATTACTTACTCGGTGTCCTTTGGCAGGTCAGGAGTTTCTTTAATGTTCAGAGGGTTGGCTTGCATGTGCCTGGGCTGCTCATCCAACCCTGTAGCGTCTCCCTCCCTCCCTCCCCAAAGAGAAACTCATGCTGTCAAGGAAATCTTGGGTTTATTACTGCATTGGCTAGGGCATCTGTAGTCAGCAATCTATAAAGAAAACAGAGTTGCTACCGGAGAGGCGTCTTTTGAGCAGAAATAGCAGTGTATGAGACAGACTGAGTGGAAATAATACGTGTATGCGTAAATGTAGCCTTTACACTCTGATGCTTACAGTCAGCTTGATGTTTGGGAACTGCCTTTGTCTGGAAGTGGGGACAAAAAATTTTTTAACTGGCTTTAAGATGAAGTAAGACTGTGATGTGTGGTTGTTTGTCTGAGTAACAGGTAAAGAAGTGCAGTGCAGGCAGTGCTGAGGGTCTTTTCCCCCTGCGTAAATAATACAAAGTATAAGCTAATTTGCAACACTAGGAAAAAAAACCAAACCATTGACATTTCATCTCTCAGGGTAACTTCTCATTTATCCAAGAAACTCAAAACCTTATTTTAATGATAAAAGTAAAGTAAAAGCAGAATTATTTCTAAAACTTGAACAGAAAATTTAAAAGTGTAGTGAATAGTAAAGGTGTGCCAGATTTTTTTTAGCTTGTGTGCTGTTCCAGTTTCAAGCCCTTTTTGTATACACGTTTAAGGCATCATGTGAATGTTTGAGGTTTATCATAGAAATCTTTATAAATCATTGAAAGCCCTACTGGTAATATCTTGTAAGTAATTTAATGCCAGATTTCAATGGGTTTTAATCAGGGTGAAAGACACAATATTTGCATGTGTATGTCTGGGTAGTTACAGAAGAATTTGCTTCTGTTGCCGTTAAAAACCATTCTGTTATGTTGCACAGTTTTATGCAACCCATCCATGTTGTCATACACATGTACAGCTTCAATTTTCAAGTGAGTGTATGCCAAACTGTAAGTCACAATTGCTGTGGTTTAGCATGCCTTGTGTTTTTTTTAATTATACTTTTTCTTAAAGCATTTGAACTTATATTTGCATTATGAATCCATTTTCTGTTTTATTTTCACCTATCTTTTGGACCTGTCTTTGACCGCCAGCAGTCACCCTAACATGATAGACTGTGCATGTTATATGTGCAGCTCACAATCACATTTATAAAATTCATGCATGCATTGGTTTAAAACCTGCTTTTTGGGACCAGTCTTCACTCTACGTGTTATACCTATCTTAAGTTGTGTCTTAAGAAGCTTAGGGTAAGCACTTTGTGCTTCTCTTTTGTCACATGTTTTTAATGTCTTTCTTGAAGCTAATGAGATTATGTTTTTGTGGGCTGTTACATACTTAGGTTTATATAGAGCAGTTGAGTTGGAAGGTAATGCTATATGCAGTGGAGACAAAATGTATTGTATCAGACTCAAGTTCAATTGATAGAGGGATATGTATTCAAAATGAAATACATAAATCATGTCCATATTGGTCTATATTAAATAGTTCAGATACAAATTTGCATCGGTTTTAATGGATACATTATGTTACTGGTAGTGTAGGAATATGAAATGGCCATATTTTTGTATTCTCAAGGTACTAATTTCTTCCTGCTCAGGCTTTGTCATGGGATTCTATTGCAGAATTGACACTTCTGAATTCACTAATAAAATTGTAATCATGGATTTATAATTGTACTACATACATGGATATATAATTGTACTTTATATGTATACATTCCTTGTACAAACATTTTTTAAAAAAAATATTTATGTTTTTATGAATGAAGCACAGATTCAGCTGGGGCTATCTTATATTGTTTTCAAATACTATTGTTGTGACTATAAGTTTTAGTTCTACTAAAGAAAAACTTTGTACAGATAAACTATTCCTATTGCTAGATGTTCAGTCCTTACATTTGGTTAACATGGAGAACCATTAGTATTAAAAAGATTATTAATAGTGCCTGGGTTTTTATTTGCTGCATTCCAACAATTTTTTCCCTTTACTTCTATAAATGCCCTCAAAAATAAAATAACAGAATTGTAGCATTAATCTAAATAATGTATTTACAATGTTTGAAAATTCTCTCTGGCATCAAGTTATGTTTTAAGCTTCATAATAGTTCCCCATGTAAAATGCAACTCTCATAAAGGCAGGTTGAAGAGAAATACAGTAATGGTCGTCAAATGCATAAATGGATGTTACAAAAAGGAAGGAAATTACATCGAAGTAATGGAGTGAAATTGCAGCAACAAATATCTAAATTAGATGTTTAGGAGGCAGGACCAAAAATAAGCAACAAAATGTTCTATTGGAAACGTTCTGATGTGAAATGTAGGCCAGGAATGCATTAGGTTGTTTTTCATCTCCAGTTCCTATTATTTTTCGTACTGAATAATGTCTCATCATTGGTTATCGCAGATTCATTTGTTATGAAATCTAGTTGACTCAAGCTAGCTACTGACTTTTCCTTCTATGCCACTTGTAAGCAGGGATGCTTGAGAGAAAATAGGGATAGAGAGGTGCATTTCGTGCTTTTGGACTCACGAGGGCCGTGTACTCTTGTCTGCTTTGAGATTTTCTTCAAGAGCTACTAAAGCAAGGCAGTGGAGTCCACCCAAGGCTGGTGCAGCAGCCACTCGCCTTCCAGACCTCTAGGGCTTGTGGGAAGCCATATACCCTTGTTTGTTCAAGCAAAGTGATTAATTTTATTAATAAGACATCCTTCTGTCTCTGGATATGTAGAATACCAATGCATAGTTTGAGCTCGCTTACATGTTGAACATTTGCCAGTTTTCATTATGTTCATTCTATGTCTGGAATAACAGTCTATTCACTGCATTTTCTCTCACACTCTTGTCATGTTGCTCACTTGAACATTGAATAAAGTTTAGGGGGGAGAAAGAGCTGAACAAGTGTAACTCAATTCCTCAGCTCTCTGAGTTGCTTTTACTCTACCTTGTGACATTTTGAAGATGACTGGCAGCACCTATGAATAAGTACAAAAGTACATTTTTTTTCTGCAAGATGCTTACTTTTATTATGTTCTCTTTCTATACAATCTATGTAAAGGCAAGTATGTTCATCATGATTTTGAAATAAGTTTAGAAAGAAACCACAACAAAATAAAGTAAGCCCTGAATGTTACAGAATTCCTGTGAATAATTCTGTAACTTGTAAGTAAAAGATGATATTTTGGGGATGTTATATGTGAGTCTTTAAAATTTAACCTGTGACCATCAATATCATGAGACTTCTTCAGTTTTCTGATTTTTTTGTTTTGACTGCAATGAGAAAAAAGCCCTTAATAAATATGATTAGTATCCATATCTCTGTATACACATATAAAAAAGTTAGGTCTCATAAGATCATCGTCATGCTTGGGTCTGGGGGGAAAATGTACTCATTCTGGTGTTCCAAGTGATTGTTTTAGCATGTCTTCACATTTTTAAATGTGTTCTGTGACTTCATTTGTTAGCACATCAAAATAAGCGATGCTTGCAATTGACTCAGTAGAAGTTTTTTCTTCATCTTCGGTTTCTCAAACTTGGGTATATGAAGGGAACTGTGAATTGGAATACTGTGTAATAGCATCAAGTAATACACTGAGGTTGAGATTTATGATTTGATTGGGTTTTTGGTGACTACAACAGCTAATTGAAAGCTGCAGAGGATTTTATAAGTTGCTTTAGGCTTTCTTGTGGCGGGGGGAGGGTTATATAATGAAGTCAAAAATTGAGTGGCTCAGTTTCTGATTGTTCAGCCTGGAGTAGCAGAAATAGAGATGTATGAATTCAGAGGTCAGCTAAAAAGTATGAGTCTTTAGTGCTGCATTTCTGCCTACCTATCTAAGATCAGTGGCACTGTAATATTTAATTAAACTTCATCAGCTTTTCTGGGAGATTCAATTTGAAGCTATAAGAAGGCAAAAACCTATTTTTAGAGATGAGTGTAGAATATGAAAAACTGAAAAGAAATGTACTTAATTTGATCATAAATAAGAAGTATCCCTTCTCACTTTTGCTTTCACTCAGCAGCATGCCTAAGAACTGTTTTCTATGTCAATATACATTTTTTTTTGAGAGAAGAAACTTTTAACCTACTTTGCAACGTTTAATTTTTAACCTGACAGTTCAGTTCTCATTAATTGCTTGAAAGTCCTTTAGCTGTCTATTTCCTAATTCTTTCCCAGAGGCATGATTTAATTTTAAAAATCATAGTGTATTCAGCTCTAATTATTGGAGAGCTTGTTCTAGACACATAGTAAGGTATGTTAATGACCAAAAACTGTATCAGCTGGAGTCAATGTCAGTACTACCTCAAGGACACTGTCATTTAGCTTCTATAAAATCTCTGCTAATATCTTTTAATCTGATGATAGTCAGATTCAGGCAAGCTGCATGATATTTTTCAATAATCTTATTGCCTTGCAGTGTGATGCAACTGGAATAAGTCTGGAATAAACTTATGTTCAGAAAATGATAATTTAATTACAAAAGAGCTGCATACTGTTTCCATTACATATTTGAAAAAAACCCAAAACTAACCCCATTTTCATTTTTGCCAATGAAGTACCCAAAACTTAAGTTACATTATATAGCTAAGAGTAGCATTTTGTTTTTATTTGATTATCTTTGATGTTTATGTGTATATATTATCTAATTAAGCATGTCATTTAATAAATGTTTTGATACACTATTGGAATTTAGTGTGCTACTACTATTAAGTTTCTATCTCTAAAAATGTCATATTTCTTAAAAATTCATATGAAGATGTCTTGTTTTCAGCTGAAAAAGCAGAGGTTGCTTTATGCTCACAGTCAAAGCTACCTTGATCCTGTTTTTTTAAAATATTTTTTGAGTGTTTGTTTTTTTTTAATGACTGTAAGATAATCAATATACATAAACATTGTTTTTAATAGTGGGGAGGGGTTTAAGTGATACTACTCTTTTTCATCTAATTCTGTCAGAAAATCAACAAATTTTACATTTGCACCAAAGCTCCAGTATATAAAGAGCTCCACAGAAATAAATTGTGCCCACACAGTATCAAATCTTCCGATGCTATACATGTTGTAGTCTGGTTGCCTCCAGTTTTTTTATCCTCTTATATCAAGACTAAGGTGTGGAAATATCGATGTTTCCTTAGGTGATTCCATTGTATCTTGCACTAATTTATCAGATCCTCCAAGAAGCACCTCTCTTCATTGCATGACTGTATAAATAGGCAATGTGGTGATGAAATGATCTGACCTTAATGCAAATATGTGGATTGCAGTAAATTTATAGTAATATATCATGACACCCCCAATGGTAAATAATTGATCTATCTTTTTCTAGGGAAAAGCTGTGGAAAATAAACAGAAGTTTTATAAGATACATAGAGTAAGATCTATCCAGCTCTACCCAGGAGATGGAATAAAACCATAGAGATGCAATCAAGCTTTCACACGGCTAGTGAGAGGTTTTCCATCAGGCTCTTGAAGGATTTTTGCCTAGTTTTTCATTCCACGAGGACTTGTTATTTAGGTCTGGCACAGAAATTGCTATGAAACCTGTAGCAGGTGCTGCAACACCCTAAACATCTTATTACTGCCTGGCAGTAGGCGCTTGCAAGCTTCTGGGTTCCCCAGACACATCCAGGGCTGCAGAATCCTTCGGATAGATGCATATGGGCTTGTTTGCACTTAATTTTTCAGTGAAGGTAAGAGCCAAGCTTGTCTGTCACTCTGGTTCACCTTGTCTTTAGTGCCAGACAAGCCCAGTGGTAACAAAAACAATTGCTTTTCCAGCTTAGGATTAGTCTGGTAGCTTCAAACTTGGAAACAAAACAAAAGAAGCAAAATAAATCAAGCATATACCTCAAACTTCAGTGGTTATTTGGGTAACTTTCTCATATACCCACTTTACCAATTGTTCTTAAGAGCTGTTTTTCAGAGCTGTGTGTCCAGTGTTTGCGGAAACCCTTATTTAAATGACTGCTTAAGACTGAATCCTGCTTTTATTTTATTTATAGTGTTTCATATGGTCTAATTTTCAGGTAGTGAAATCATGCTATAGTCAACTTACATTCAAAAGCTTCTAGGAGCACATGGATGTAGTCCCTGAAAGAGTATTTTTTTTGGAAACAACTTCCTTTTCCCCCTCATTCTGTCTTCTCTTCGTCCTCCTACATCTCTTTCTGAAGATATAATGCATTCCGTAAAATATATGGAAATAATGTATTGATTTTTTTTTTTCTTTATATTTGTTCATTCTGCTGTGTAGTTTTCCATTCTTAGTCTGTTAGCTGGAAGATATTGAGCTTTTTGTTCAAACTAGCAGGGAGAAGTTAGACTGTGTATTCTTCACAGCCTCTTGCAGTTTGTAAAATTACTTGTAGTAATTTAAAAAAAAAAAAAAAAAACAACTTCATGTATATTTTGTATTTCCCTTGACTTGGACAGGTTAGCGGCTTTCTGTTGAGAATTGCAGCGTGATGCAGTTGAACATACTGTTACCATACCCTGTTACACAGGCACTTCGTTGAAATTGTCCCTTCGGCTTGTATCTTGCCAGCATGGGAATTCAAGTCTTGCATACATCTACCACATTAAAGATATAATTATCAGAAGCACAGTTTTGTAATGCAAAGGGAGTGTGGTACCAAGAGTAAGCACTGCCAGATGGTAGGCAATCTATCAGAGCGTTTAAAAAGGGTCAGAATTTAAAATGTCTGAAATCCGATGGCTTATTAAGCAGTAGACGTTGAATGTGTGGGAAAAGTGAGAGATGAGTAACCTAACCATGAGGTGCCCACATGACCAAACAGACTTTTAATTGCATGCATTCTGTCAGTATTATATGAAATACTTGTTTTTGCTAAATTAAATGTGGTTTTGAAATTTGGAACAGAATATTAAATCCAGTGATATACTGCTGGTTGTTGACAAGTTCAGCAGGATTTGTACATGTTCTTACTGTTTGTTTATTTATTGAAGTGATGAATTTATTATAATGGTTCATCTCTCTGTAATGGAAAAAGAAGTTCAAAAACAATTTCAAGGGTATGAGTTGAAAATAATTAAATCCAGTATGTAATAATTTTATTATTTCATATACATATTATTTAGCTTGATGTGAAGTAAGTACAACATAAATTGTGACTGAATCCAATTAAACGTCTCTGATTTTACATTGCTATTTCAAGGCACTAACTATGAGTTTAATACTTCTTGTTTCACTTTAAGCTGTTCTCTATTCTTGTTTCCTAAAGTTAGATTTTTCTGTAGTCTGCCCATGTGTTGCGCTCCGTCGTTCTCATGCGCACTAATTTTCTTTTGTCAAGAGGTGATTCTCATTAAGAGAGGTCTGAGGAATACTCCGTCAGTATTATACAATCAGTCAGTGTTATTCAGCAATTTCCGCCACCATCCCCCTCATTCCCCAGGACTGTATGAGCACTGCTTGATGTGACTATGGCTGTTCCTGTAATTTCTTAAGCTGCAGCCAGCTTCTACATTCTCCACAGGCTAGACCAAATTTATCTTTCTGTGGAAGGGATGGGAGAGCTGCAGTGAACTTCCACTCCCACACTTGTTCCTCATAGCACGACAGAGTTCAGGCTTGCTTCAGGGAAGGAGAGCTAGCTCTGTAGCCTGGGAATGCAGGTACCATGAATCTGCCTAAAATGGTGGCAGATGTTCCTGCTGGGGCTGCTGACTCGTGATTCCGTGAGGTGTCACTGAATAGCAGTTCGTCTGCGTTGAATGTGCACGCTGATTTTGTGCCACTGGCAAAATGAGCAAATGGAATATGGTATTTAACTTGGTTTCATGTTTCTAGTACAAATTTTTCCATTTCTGGAACGGCTTTGAAAGTGTCAGTTTTACCCAGTGCTCTGCACACTGTGCAAATCTATAGGATGTTAGAAGAAGAGCTGAGATGGAAGAAAGGAGCCCATCTATCTTTGGATTTCAGGACCTAGATACTTGTAGCATCTGGACTCCATGCTTGAACATCTTTCAGAATTCCAGTCATAAGGAGCACAAAATGGTAAACCTGATTTTTAAAAAATGTTGCCCATGGATGCTGTGCATTTTGCAGAACTAATGGGTCAGAATAATGCAAATATGTTTCAACTTCCATTTTAGTTGTAGTATATATTTGCAATTTACAGATCAATGTATATTCTAAGATTATACGGAAAAGCTCTGTTAATAATTTTTTACTCTCAATTTCTTGCTGTTCTCCACAAATAAATTATTAATATCTATTTGGCAGTTCTAATTATTACACATCTTTAGTTTAAACACATTTGATTAGTTTATAATTCACTGTCCTCCAAAAAATGAAATATAAATATTTGGCTAAATTAGATTTTGTCTTTCTGAGGAATATTGGCTTGTGGCTAAAACCTCTTATGAGATCTCCGTAGTAAAATGTTTTCATTTGCTGAAAGGCACAAACCTATTTATTATATTTAGACAACTGCATTTTGAGTGAATACGGATGGAAGATAAAGATGGACATCTGGTGTTTTATTCACCACAGAAAGGGCAGCTCATTTTGTTTTGCTGTGTCAAAACAAGAGTCATCTATCAGTATGGATGTAAAGAGCTTCCTTGGTATTTCTGCGGTTGTTTATAGTTCAGGTCATGGGTCCCTGACCAAAGTTTCTTTGAGTGCTTATTTTAGAGCTGCTTATCAGTGGCTGCAATTATAGGCAACTTTACTTGGGCGCAAACACTTCCCTCTGCAACCCATAACCTCTGGTGGGTGTCTGATGTCAAGACCAGCCCATTGTTAAGGAATACAGACTGTTTTATTTGAAGACCCAAAGATTGGAAAAAGAATTTTGCATGAAGAGACTTCAAAGTCATCTGCCAAAGTCACTCTACCAAAATATAAAGTGCAGAAGCAGATTATTAAATAATTCCCTTTTATATTTTTTCTGATAAATATTTATAGGTGAGGCATATAACAAAGCCTGTAGTTAAGTTTGAATAAATTTTCAAACCTTAATATCTTTATTTTTCAGTCTAAAAACTGACATATTATTCTGATGCCTAAAATGACTTGCTCTCTTAAAAAAATGAATGAAGGCAGCGTGGAGGAAAAAACTTTAACTTAATGTATGTATTTTGCATAACAACTCCACTTTAGGTGATTCTGTCTCAATGAAGAGAGAACAGAATTTTAAATTTATCTAGGTCTTGGTAAAATGTATCTTCCAGTGGCTCAATAACCATTTCATATGACTAAAATAAAACAAAATACTTAACAAATGTATTTCAAGCAAATAATCTGCCGTAATTCAATAAATACTTTCTACACGTAGTTTGTAAATTTGATGCATACAGGTTTTAGGAGCTCAATCAAATGTGTCATTATTGCATATACCTGTGATAAAATGTAATAAACCCTCATGTTTAATTGCAACCAAGCAATGGAAATTACCTCCTGTACTGCTGGCAAAGGTGTGTCAGAAGGAGAAAAAGCATCAATTCATATAAAGGCATCACCTGGTGCTTGATATTGCCTGGTGCTTGATATTGTGGGCTATCTCCTGTTTTGCAAATCACAAAACCATTCAAATGTTAAGTTCACATGCTGGTTTGCATTTTTTGGATGGAATTTGTGTGTTTCCTTTTGTAAGAATAACTGAAGTAACATCATTAGAAAAAAAAACAAAAACCCTCTGTTTCCTTATACTGGACTAAACTGCAAAAGGACCGTTCGGCAATTGCATTCCATTACACTGACCAATGTTCATAAATGTCAGAGATAGATTTTACATCCCCAGAAATTTGGTTTGTATTCCAAACCTCCACTCTTGGCTGAGCTGCTCGCAGCAGCAGCACACGAGGCTTTGCTCAGCCCGGCTTGTGTGGAGCTGTCTGGATCTTTAGAGGGTGAACAGCACAAAAAGTCGAGGAGGGGAGCAGAGGCAGAGCTGACAAGGTCTCGGTTACTTGGGCCGGTAACTAGAGCATCTCTGACTGTGATGTGCGCTCTTCCTTGTTTATTTTGCTTGCTCTTCTGGGTTTTCCTTTTTGTTTTAAACAAGTGAATATCAGGTCTATCTGATCACTGCTCTGTCTAGCTGCATAATGTGCTGATTTGTTTTGGCAATGCAGGCAGAGCGCTATGCTGTCAAAAGGATGGTAACACTGAGATGTGCAGTATGCAAATTGGGAAGTTTTGAAGAAATGTTAAAATTAACATGGTGTTGGCTTAAATGCTGTGGAAGGCAAATGGCTAGTAGAGATATATGAATACAAACTGAGTAATTAGAAAAGTGGGGTGTGTCCCCCAGTAAAAATGTGTTAATAAATGTACATGGAGAAAGGTATAATCAAGCTTGTGAAAGAGTACTCTTTTCATTTCTTATGTGTTGTGAACACTGTATTTTCAATTAGTTGATATTTTAGATACTTTGATATGATTAGTTAAAAATTAAATTATAATTAGTTACAAATAAAATTATTAAAATAATAATTCCATAATCTTACAATTTTCAGTGTATTGGACTGCATACCATCTCCTTTATTTGCTTAGGAATTAAAATCATTCAACATGGAAGTTGAAACTGCAGAGTAATTTTCTTCCTCTGCTGGAGAGGATTTGAACCTGTGCGTTGACTTTCCACAGCACTCCTGGTATGGACACTTCCAATCACAACATCACGTCTCAGAGTTCTGCTTCAGTGGAATGAAGAACTGAGAATGCCTCTCCTGTCCTGTTGTTACCTTCCTTGGGAACAAGATTTTGTTCCTGCTCTAGTTTATACAGCTCAGGGAGAGAGAACATGTCAGCAGCATACCTCACTTCAGGAGGCACTGTATGGCTTGGGGTCAGTGAACTCCCTGAGGAGTGGGAGATCCTGGGCTCAGCTGCCTACAGATAGATAAGGAAATCCAATGGATGTTCACAGATGTTGATGACAGCTCTAGGTATTCAGTTGTTTTTTGAAAGGACGATGCATGTGACATGACCCTAATTACTTACCATGTTGCTCTGCCATGAATCTGATCTTTCTCTTTCCTCTGCTTCTCTAAAAATTGTCTGAAATATATTTGAATCTTTTTCATCAAAGTATAAGTAAAAATTAATAAAATTATATTTGAAAATTGATTTAAACTTGGATTCATCATTTTGTTATGTTATTTTCAGAACAAACAAGTTATTAATATATTTTTAGCAGATATAAATTGGATTTATTATCATTTGAAGCAAATTATTTACTGCAATGTGATATTAATGGATTATAAGAACTTACTGATTCTTAAGTGTACTTTCATTAATTTTAAAGGGTTGAAATATCAGTACTTATTTTTATATTCAAGGAAACATAGGCTTTGTAGCCAAAAGTCAGCTATAAATAGTTGTAAAAGGGAATAATAATAAAACTTGATATATATATGCAATCTTGATTACCCAGTCTTGCATTAGAATCTTGCACATCTGTGTAGATACATAGGATGACTGTAAATATTCAGTCGTGTATTTGTTTTCATTTATGATGTGGGAGTACATCAGCTTGTTTCATATCTATCTATAGTTCTTTCATGCTTTTTCACATCTCCAATTTTCCCTTCATGAAATTTGAAGACTGGCTCCTTTTTTCCTTTGGTTTGAAAATAGTGCCCATTCTTGCCTTCAATGCACTTTGTCAAGAAATGATACACTAAGTCCTAATTTGAGGCTGCTCTTCCAAACCTACTGTACTATTTTATAGCTACACACAAAGCCAGTTTTACCTCTGATTATCAGAATAAAATTGTTAATAGTAGTATATACATCAAATCTTAGTTGATGGTCCTAGCATTGGGGTTTTTTTGTTTGTTTTTTTTTTGTTTGTTTGTTTTTTTTTAATCAGAGGTATTAATCTGAAAAAATGAATTTTCCCACCTCATTTGGTGGTCAAGTCTCCTCACCAAACCCTATGCCTGAGCTCTATCAATAGCTACGGAATGAGGTCTTCCCTGTCATGTCTTTCTCTGAAGTAGAGAAAATAAAAACTTAAAAATTATAATTGAGCCATTGAATTGGTTAGAAAAAAATCTACTAAAAGAAAATATTAAATGATACTGATTGTCTTTCCAATTTTTGGAAGGGTGTTAGGAAGTTACCTTCCTTTTCCTTGATTCTTTGTTGAGAAGAATTACAGAAGGCTTCTTCCAATTTAAGCCTCTGAATTTTTAGTATGGAGGCATCCTAAATGTCATGTTTCTAAATGGCACTCTTAAAATTACTGTCACTACAAAATTCTTAATTAATGCAAGTGTTCCAACATGAGATGCAAGATTATTTTGCAGCTGAAATATTTTTAGATCTGTCTCTTTCAAAATTTTTTTTATGCCTTTAAAGTGGTCATTTCTAATTTGAGAATGTGAATGCGTATTTTGCAGTGATCCACTACAGAAATTTGCTGACGCTTAGATAACCAATATGTGGCAATTTTCAGTCAGTTTAAGAGCTGATAATATCAAACTGAAACAAATCAGTTACAGCCCCTACACAAAATGTTACCTGATTCTAAGAGCAGTGGTCTAATAGCTTGAATGAGGGGGTGGATTGAAGGAAGCTGTAGTGCTTGTGCTGCGACGTGTTGATGCAGAAGCAATCTCGATGATGTGAAATATTTCCATTTGATCAGATAAGCAAAGACAGAATCAACACTTGCTATGAGAAAACATATTTGTGAGCCCTGACTCTTCATCAACACCCTTTTCCTGTCTGGTAGTATCTGAACAGGGGCACTACCCATATTTTTTGATGAGGAGTGGGGCTGAAGAAACTTAGAATCATAGAATAGCCTGGGTTGGAAGGGACCTTGAAGCTCTTGTTTTTCCACCCCCCCCTGCCATGGGTGGGGATGCAACCCACTAGGTCAAGTTGCTCAGAATGGAGAAGTTATGTAAAGATGAGGGAGAGAAAAAGCATTATCAGAGCTCCACTGACAGGGGTACACTGTTCTTGCTCAAGGTTAAGAGGAAGTCAGGCCTTAATTTTTTCTACTGTAGTTTAATAAATTTCTGTGGAAGAAAAGCAACTGCAAATATCAGTGGTATTCAAGCAGTTGTGTTAGGATATTATTGGCTAAAATGTAAGAGTCTAATTTTTAAATAATATCGCCACATTATGTAAATTCCTCTTTGTCCTCTCCATGCTTTCCTCCTGTATGCAGTACGTGCAACCTTACTTCTCCTTACTGTACCTTTATTTCTCAGGAATCTGAGACTGAATTTTTTAATGCATGTAAAATATTATGAAAACTTCAGATATGCATCTCAAGAACCAATTATCTTTTGATGAAATGTCCATTGGTTAAATGCTAGTTGAAAATATACTGAAATATATATATGTACAAACATACACATATATATAAATAAATACATATATAGAAGAGTATGTTAATTAGTTCCATGGTCAGTACTGTGATTTTCTTTTCTAGTATTCAAAGCACTCAAGCTTTAAACATAACCAAACTATGTGACCAAAGACTTTTGAAAGTAGTAAATTGCTGTTCATTGGCTTCACTGGACTCTGATCAGGTCCTCTGAGAGATGCATTTATTTATCTAATCATCTGCCTTGTGCTTAGAATCACAGCTGAGCAACAAATTGCAAATTGCCACTGCTAAGTGGGTTTAAAGAGATAAAAATTGTGAAGTCTTTTTGAAATTGTGGAAGTTTGTGATTTTAGATACATTCTAGACTCAGTATCACTGAACTTTAGTAATATCTTTTTGAGATAGGAAATTGTATCGATATTAAAAAAAAAAAAACCACCCAGCAAGGGATATATAATTGGCTCTTTTAGGTAAATATGGCTAATCTTGAAGTAACATACTCCAGTATTATTCTGAAATCAAATTAAGATTTCTGGTGGTCTGAAAACTTCATTATTAGGTTTTTTTTTAAATTGTTTTTAGTCTCAATCAGAATGAAACCATAAAGCTGGAAGATTCCCACGTCCAGCACTGCTCATATTTCAACCAGGGAAACACAGTTTTCAGAACATCAGCCTCTGCCCCATCCCAGATTAACCAGTCTCATACAAGAGAAAGCCTTTCTGCTGCTCCAGCAGGTTACCTTGCTGAGCAAATGAATGTTCATTAAGCTTGTGATATGCTTTAAACTGAAAAAGAATAGCAAACATTGATGACATTTTCACCTGAAAGTGTCACTTAATCATATTTCTTGTATTTCTTGTTCAATAATCATATTGATGCCCTTCAGCATCACCACTGGATGTGTAGGATGCACTGTTAGAATTCTACTATAGTGTGCACTTTGCAATCAAAAGAGGTGAGCCATGAAAGAGATTTTATTTCAGCCTTGCAACATTTTCTTGGTGGTGTTTACTTAATATAAAGTTGTCAAGGAAATAGAGTAGCATAAAAAATCTAAATTGACAATTTCAGGAGAAGAGTTTATTCTTTAAAAGCAAAACAAAATACCAATCCCAAAGTTTCGTGTTCCTAAAGCTTTGTGAAATAAGGTACATCCAGATGAGGAATGTTTTATCCATGCAGAAGGATGACACAACTATAGAAGTGACCTGTTTGCTCATGCAAAACAGGCCATCATAAAACAGTGCACTCCACTAGTAATTTGAATGCCTTTTAATTGATACGGTCACAGAGATAGATTACAGTAAATTCTAAGTTAGGAAATTTTGAAATAAAAATTTGCTGCTGACTCAAAATCTCTGAAGCAATCCAGTATGGATTTGCAACATTTAAACAGAGTTTGTTCTGTGGAGGATGTTGAACACAATATTTCTTGCTAAAATGCAATGAATTTAGTATTTCATTTGTATGCCTTTTTCCCAGAAGAAGGTTGTTTTCCTCTAGGTGTGTGTATTTGTAAGAGAGAAACAGATAGGCAGAATGAAAATTGATGGCTGGGCAGAAGGGCATATCCTCATTTTAAGGTTGAAAAAAAAAATAGTGATGATTTTTTAGAAAGTTTTCAGGCACCTGTGCCATCATTAAAAGAATTGGGTCCTCTGAAGAAAACACTCCCTTCTTCAGTCTCTTGTCCTTCAACACAACCCAGTAATTATCTGTGTTTTGCAGATATTTTCAGGCATGTCTAGCTTTGTTCCCTCTTAGTAGAATAATAGAGTTGCACAACCAGGGAAAGATAACATGTCCTATGAGAATGAAATTCTTATATGAATAATGCCAAGCTTAGTGTTTGCTACCATACAGTAGAATGAAATTTAAAATTACGTTTTTTTTTCTGCTAAGATTGTTCTGTTTTATTTAGGACGTTGATTTCTCTGTTAGGTGAACCAAATCAAAGGAAATAAAGCTGAGTTTGAAGGCGAGATAAAAAAAAAAAAAAAATGCAAAAAGAGAAGTCAGTGTTCATTTCACTGAGCATCTGCTAGTCAATCATAATGTTTAGCTAAAGAAGAAGCAAGTTTTCTAGGAAAACTTGTGAAATCTTTTTACAGTTCTTGATTCCTCAAATGTGTAGAGTGAAATTATGTTGCATCTGAGATCACTAAACCTAATCTGTGATGCATCGGGTTTTGCTTCAGAGGTACTTTACAAGCAGAATTACTGTCTTTTTCAATGGTTTTCTAGTTTATAATATGGATGAGTATTTATTTTCAATGTTTAGACTGAATTTCCTGAAGTTTTACTGATACGATTTGGTCCTTTTAATTAAGGTCAAAATTTTTACAATCTTTCTTTAAACTGAGACAATGTAAACTTAAGTAAAGCCCCAACTACTCTGCAGCCTCCATTCACACCACTCAATGCCTGGGAGATCCCGCTCGCTCTGCTGTGCGGTTTGTGAGACCACTGACAACTTCTGCAGGTTCAGTCTGGGTGTGCTGTAAGGATAATCGTGTCTCAAACTACGCTGATTCAAGGAAATTGAGACTCTGCCGTTGATGGGCAGAAAAAGGAAATAATAAAGCAAGCAAATCTGAATTTGTATGTACAGAAAATTATGCAGCGAATTAACTCAGAGATGAAATTTCCTTCCTTAAGAGTCAGTTATCTCTGGGTTGGGGATACAAGGTGGAAAATAAAACGGCTGTTAAAATTCACAGCGTCTTACATTATTAAGCCTAATATAAACAGTGATTAATTAATACTCAGTAACTCTTTCTCGCTGCTTGGGTAGGCCCTCATTTTGAGCAGGCTGTTCATCCTATGCAGGACAGCCTGTGGCAGTGAATAAAACACCAGCACTTCAGCACCATGTTCCAGAGTTGAAAAAACACTCTTATTACTGTAATTTTAAGAAATATAGTAAATAAATTATGAGTAAAAAAATCCCTGAAAGAGGTCTATGAATCCCTTTTGAGAATTCCAAAGGAGTATTTTTTTAATATTTCTGCATAAAATTATTTTTAAAAAGTTTAAAAATGTGCCTCAAGATTGGGGTTTATACTTTAATACTTGAAGATTTTTTTTTTTTTGCCTAGAGATATTATACGTCTGAGACATTTAGGTGCATTTAAAAAGCTTCAGGAATAGTTCAGTGCAGTGCAGTGATGACCTCTGCACCCTCTGTTAATGACATCTAGTTGTAGCTTCACTGAGCTAGCTTCAGCTGAGCAATCTCTATAGCAGTTCTCATTTTGAGCTTTGGAAGATCTCATTACCCCCAGACTCCTGCTTCTTTTTTCTTATTCTCGAAAATTTTGTGTCATAAGCCTACTTCTTCCATGCTCTTCATCAACATTTTATAATACCTTACATAAAAGTGGAACTCTTGAGATTGTAAATTGTAGGTTCGTAACCATCCTCACTGAGGTAGGGTAAGTAGAAAAAATAAATAAATAATCCTAAAGGTAGTTTGAAACAAAGGGCTATCTCAGTGTTTCAATGGCAGCTCCTTGCACTGTCTTGTGAGGCTTTGCAGCTTCCTCTTTGTTACGTGAATAGTAGGATGTTCTGAACAGTAGGGGAGGAACGCATTGTATTACTTTCTCTGCACAGGTCAAAGAAGGGCAATACAGGCAGTTGCATCTAGTTTTTCTCATCTGAAATAAAATAAAACATGGCCAACGAAATCGCATTTGGAAACATTTTCCTAAAAGAAAATGTCCGAGTCATTTCTAAATGAAAAATAATAAAAGTTTTTCTTACTAACTCATCAGCTGGTATTATATTGTGTGCTAAAATACAAAAGTCCTTAGCAGCCATTATTATTTTAGCCCTGATGCTACCATTTTTGCTGACATTCAGGAACACCAGTGAGTTTTGCATGATCACAGTATGTAATGATCCTGATAATGATAATTTAAACTGCGGATTGCCATAGGTTAAAAACACCTGGTTCTGGATTATCTCCTATGTTGGCTGGGTGGCTGGTTGTTGTGGCTTTGGTTAGTAGTCTTTGTTGCGTAACTGCTCCCTGTACTAGAGAAATGTATAGGTCAATATGAAGGTAGCAATGCTTAGGTATGAGCCACAGATGTAAGGACACCTCTCGTAGTTATTTCCTATTTGATGCCACTAGTTTTAAGGATTCCTTGAAGAGGTTTATTCTCCCAGGGCACTTTTGTGCAGTACTTTGGTTGATAGAATTTTAAAAGTGTTTGTGGTAATTTTACTTGTAGATCACATTGGCAGTAATGTATGAATTTAGTGGTTCCTTGTGGTAATTCCAGATTACTGAAAAGGAATCTAACACAGTGAGAAGTATTACAGGAATTAAAAAAGACAGGAGAAATTGGGAAATTGTTGCCAGATATGGTGAATACTATCATATGCTGAACAAAAATACATACAGCCTGAATAAAATTGAACATTTTTAGCAGTTAGTGTTCACATTTATTGCAAGACTGAAAATGTGTAAGACACAAATCACATTGTGGTACACAGGGAATAATTTTTATAGTCTGTTTCATGGAGTTTCTGAGTACCAGTTAGAGGTACATTGCCAACTGCTCTCTTCTCTCAAATGATACGAGGTGCCTCTTGGAATAAATAATTTTGAAAATGGGAATTCTCATGCTGTTCTCAATCTTATGCTGCTTTTCCTTTAGCATGTTTTACAGTTACAGATAATAATTGATACTCTCTGATGAGCACTCTGTAAACTTAGAAATATTGCTTCCAAAGTAGACATGTAAAAAGGGAATTTATAAAAGCTAGATCTTTTATAAATCTAGAGAAGGAAAGGTTTCTGTGTGACCTAACTGTGTCATTTTAGTACCTGAAGGGAGCCTACAAGAAAGGTGGATAGAGACTATTTTTAAGGGCATGTAGTGACAGGACAAGGTGGCATGGCTTCAAACTGAAAGAGTTTTAGATTAGATATTACAAAAAGATTTTTATTGTGAAGGTGATTAGGATCTTGCATTGTTTTCCCAGAGAAGTAGTGGATGCCCCATCTCTGGAACTGTTTAAGGCCAGGCTGGGTGGAGCACTGAGGAACATGCTCTAGTGGAAGATGTCCCTGCCCATGGCACTGGAGTTGGACGTGGATATCTTTAACGTCCCTTTGTAGCCCAAACCAATCTATGATTTTATGATCATTTGGTAGTACAAGAACCAGTCTCTGAAATCTAATGTAATCCATATTGTCTGTGCAAGTCTAGCAAAAACTAGGCTCACAGTTCTGAAATGTTTGTGGCCAGTTAAACTATTATTTTTGCTGGTTGCCACGAACCTTGCCACCACACCAAGATGGGGGTGTGTTCCATGTCAGGAGGCTGGTGTTAGTATGATGGAAGTGGCCTGGAAGTCACCATTGAAGTGATGTGCTGGTGGTGTGTCCATGACATGTCCCCTGCACCAGGCCCCATTGAGACAAAGGGACAGAGCAGAGGCATAGTTGTGGAGCCACTGCTGCCTCTAGTCTTCTAGAAACTCTAATGAGTCCATGGGCAACTGTTGTTGATTTGTTTCTGTGCCTCTCCAAATCAATGCTGGTTGACTCTTGAACAGAGTTAGAGATTATGCATTGGGTTCAGTCTTTCTTAAGTTCTGTTTCAGTTCTTTTACTGCATAAGAATAGCTTTCTTTGACTATTTAACATTTAGGATTTATCATAATTTGCTTAAAATCTGGTATATACTGCTGTTCCCTGGAAATCTTCCACCTGGACAGATATCCTATGTAATGGCTGCATTTGCTCAGCATTTCCATCACAGATACTAGAGTTATGAGTCCATCTCTCTATTACATTGTATCAAGCACGGTTAGTATTCTAAGAGTGTTACAGAGCCTTTGGATCCTTCCAGAGCAAAGTGGTGAAATGCAGTACCCCTTTCTATTACTATGCAAATTGCAGCTATTTTTTCTAACATTTCTTAGCTAGCTCTGAAAGAAGATAGACTGTGAGGTTGTAAAAATGCATGAAAGTTCAATTAAGGTTGTAAAAATGGATGAAGGTTTTTATGTTATCTAATTATTGTTTCTATTTTTTGCTTTGGTGCTTTTTTCCTCTTCCTGTAATTTTATTCCAGCACTGTAATGGTATCAGTACATTTGAAAAGACATACTGACATTTAATATATCTATTAGGTATTTGGCTTTCCATTTGGACAGAAATCTTAGGAAAGCTGTTGCATTGCTAAAGCCCTTCTGATGGGTGCAAGACATTGTTTTTATCTATATAAAACACAAAGAGGTTTTGACAAGAGTCTGGATACGTCTGCTCAGTGCCACACATGTCCATCTTTCAGTGTGTGACATACCATGGAGTGATAAGCCATAGTACTGCCTTTATTCTGTATGCATATTTTTGAGAAGGGAGGCACATAATGAAGTGTGTTAATTACATTGTCTTTACTGACCATGAATATGCTGAATGGGTTAAAGCAGTAAGAATTTCCTTAGTAATAACAAAATCTGGTGGTGAAGGTGGTGGCATGGTAGAGACCATTTTGTAACGTTTCACCACATTCCATCAACCATTCTCTTTCTTCCTTTTTTCCTAGGTTTTACTGGGACTTAATCATGCTCATAATGATGGTTGGAAACCTTGTCATTATACCAGTCGGAATCACATTCTTCACAGAGCAAACAACAACACCGTGGATTATTTTCAATGTGGCATCAGACACTGTTTTTCTATTGGACTTGATCATGAATTTTAGAACTGGGACTGTAAATGAAGACAGCTCTGAAATAATACTGGACCCTAAAATCATTAAGATGAATTACTTAAAAAGCTGGTTCGTGGTTGACTTCATCTCATCAATACCAGTGGATTATATCTTTCTCATTGTAGAAAAAGGAATGGATTCAGAGGTTTACAAGACAGCAAGAGCACTTCGTATTGTGAGATTTACAAAAATCCTCAGCCTGTTACGTTTGTTGCGCCTCTCAAGACTGATTAGATACATACACCAGTGGGAAGAGGTAAGATTTGTATGTTATAACATCATTCACTAAGATCTTATTCCTACCCAACACTAGTCAATCTCTGAAAAGCTACACCAGAATGAGAATGTAATACAGGTTTTCCTCTCTACCTGGTGTAATTCCAAACACGTGCTAGTGGCAAGGCCTTTTTGGAAAAAAAATAACCATCTTCCCTCTGCTAATGGGAGAGACCAAAATCTGTTTGGCATTGGTACAATTTGCATGGCAATGATGTTACCAAATGTCCAAATTATCAGAATAAGGCTCTAAAAAGAAATACCAGAAATTTTAGCAACCACCTAAACCTGCATCAGAGTTTGGTGACTAGCACTTAAATTTATTAATACTCTTGTAGTTACAGAGAATTAAACTTGTTCATATTTTTCTATTTAGAAGAAATTGAATCCATTTACCATTGAGTAGATTTCCTAGAATTCTCATTTGTTTGAAGGCTGTAAGTAGGCTGAATATCGTAAATAGAAGCCTTGTTTATGAAAAATGGGCAGTTCAGATTTTGAGTCACTGCCTTCCTAACTGTCAACTCCACTGTTTCCAGACATGATGTTATGCTGCCTGTCAATTTGTCATAGTGACTTCTCCCAGAAATTATGGCATTGCCCACTTTGGCATACTAATGGCTAGGAAATGTTCAATGCATTGGCACATACCATCATTTTGTTTCTTGCCTGTCCTCATTTCTATAGTTCTGAGTATCATCATGTGTTTTAAAGAGAAGTGCTAAAGCCATAGGAAAAATAACTGCTGTTTTCTAAACCTTTCTTGCTGTAAGCATAAGGAGAATAATTTTGTAGAGCATTATCATGAAAGTAGTATTAAAATTGATTTTCATAAATTTATTTACCTAATTTGATAAAGATTTATTTAATTAAATGACTATTGAAGGATGATTTGGTACCATTTTTGGTACTTTTTCTGCTGGCTATCTCTAGTATAATATGCACTTTCTGGTTTAAGGGAAGCCTAAAAGCAGAGCCATCTCAAATAAAGTCAGATTATAATTTAAAATGGCATGATGCTGGATGATGCTAAATATCAAAAGTCTAAAAGATTTATAGTAGTTTCTCAAAAAGCCCCTGAAATAGGCCATTCTTTTTTATTACTTTATTTGGTAAAGCTACTTCTTTTTGCCTCTCTGTAAAGCACTGCAAAGATGTTTTTGCACAGAAATAGAGCACTGTAGTTTGTACTCAATTCAACAGAGGCAAATGATTAAGCATATTTTGCAATTCTACCATAAAGCTGTGCTTTTGTCTCCTCTGTGCTTCACAGAGAGACAACCTTCTGAAATGAATTCAATGACTTTATTTTCTGGCAGCTTGAGTAAGTCACTGCCACTGTAAAGGCCTATGAGGCAGAGAAATAAATTTCTTTATTTCCCCCCCTCTTCTACTCGTTGTCAAACAGAAATCAGGTATTCTAAATAAAAATAATTGGATTGACCACTAAGGGGGACTAAAAATGATGAGAGTATGTGGTCCAAATCAGCAGTAGTTGCTGTTTGGTCCATTTACCTTTAGCTAATGGCTGCTTGATTGCAACTTCACCTTTAATTCTACTAGTAAAATTTGTAAAATATATTCATAGAAAGGTAAAAGATGATCTAAAGGTAGCATTTTTTTTTTCATTTTGGGGGATTATTTTGAGCCTTTAATAAAGCAGCAAAAAATCTGTTGAATGATTTGGAAAAAAATTCTCACATGCAAGAGAAGAGAGAAATCTATATAATCTGAATCAAGCTCTAATAAATCCCAGAATGAAACTTGTGAGAGAAAAAAGGTAGGGTTTTTTGTTTGTTTGTTGATTTTTATTTTTGTTTAGTGTTTTTCAGAGATCAGAAATGCCGACGGTCATGGATTTTCATATATGGTTTTGTGGAAAATGTGTGTTACAATATTTTAATGTCCTAAAACAGACAAAACAACTGGTTAGGGATGACATTTGCTGAATTACTGGGAAACAATAACTGGATGATCCCATGGGATAGTCAGTGAGACTGCTGCTGATATTAATGTTCTCTGTATGTATGTGTTTGCACATGGACAACAAAGACCAACTGTTAACTAATTTCTATTCTGTGGTTTAAAGGATTTAATAGTTTTTGCATATGAGCTGACGTGCTGGTCTTAAATGTGGTGCATATAAATCTGAAATATATGTATTTGGTTTCAGAATAATAAGCAATATGTCATAAATATTGAGAGGACATCCAGCAAACTCATTCTTTATAATGTGCCAAGAGAATACTTGGAAAACTGTTATTCATGGATAACTGATGTATGAACAAACCAGGTTGTATGATAAGGCAGTTTTCCCTGTATTTCTAGATCCTCATAGAAAAAAAAAAGGCAGTCTGACATTGTGTGAGCTTTTCTTTTTTAGATATCTCATATCTGGAATTCAGGTGGTTGCTATCCTGAACTTTAAGATGAGCAGGCAAAAATTAAAAAAATTCTTACATGACACTGGTGAAACATGTTTCTTTTTTTTTATTTATTTCCACATCATTTAAGTCAATTGAATTAAGATTAAGCTTCCAGCAGCCACCTGAAGTAATCTTGAGGTAAATAATGTATGCATTGCAGAAGCTTTCTCCTCATTAAGCGTTGTGGAACAGCTATAGCCTGTGGTGGAATATATATGAAAACTGATTGATATATTCATATCAGACTGATGTTAATTACTTACCCAAATGAATGGCTCAGTGGAAATGGGAAGAAACACTTCAAGAAGGGGACAGGAGATGTGTGGGCAGGAAATAATTTACTGAATATGCAAATTCACACTTCCCTGAAACTTCTTTTTAGCTACAAATTCTAATATTCCAGTCCTTTAGACTCAGATATTGATATCATATATTTACTTAAATTATATGCAAGAAAAGAAATTGATATTTAAGTTGGTGATTACAGAAATTATAATTTTGCAGTAATTTCCATCAAGAGGCTTGTTTTGGAT
>VYXF01000793.1:179364-341140 GCA_013397295.1 Polioptila caerulea
AAAGCCTTGTTGTTCCATCTTAAGCTTTTAGCAGAAGCAGAAAACCCACTCAGCTTTACAGGGTAATGGCCTGCTGGATACACCCCATTTCAGGCAAGGGGGGAGGTCAGGAATTTCAGCCCTGCTCCCTCCCTGGAGCTGAAGAGCTGTCAGAGGAGGCGATGACAGCCAAGGAGCTGTTTGGGCAGCCCACGGTCTGCATCGTGGGTCACCATTCGGACTCGGCGATACTGCAGGGTCCTTCCCACTGTGAGTGCATGGATTACAAGCTCCCTTTGATTCCTGCCATGATGAGACAGAAAGGGAACATGTGAATGGGATTCTTCAATTCCTTTCCAATGTGTTTTTAGAAAGTTAAAAATTGTACAAATTTCACAAGAATGACAATTGTAGTTTTGTTCCTTGCAGTCTAAGCACAATTCATTCAGGTATCTCTGCATTTTCAATTTGTATTAATAGTGACCAGTACAGAATCACTGTTTAACTTAAATTATTCAGCTACTGTAATTGAACAAAAAGATATTCCCACCTTGTCACTAATGCCTTATAGAATTCTTTCCTTCTTTGTTTTTTTCATAATACGTACAGATCTTTGAGAGTAAAAAAGTCAGTCATTCTTTTCATGCAGCTACTAGGAAAGAAATAGTTAGGGATATTTTGTGGTAATTTTATTCTGCCTTAAAAATATTTAGTTTTAAAATAAATTTTTGAAACACAGATTTGAAGCCAGGTTGCTAGTCCGGGCCAGCTTACAGCTGAAATGGGAGACATATAATCCATTGTAATAATTCTTAATACAGTATGTATTGATATGTCGATTAAAGAAAGCAACAAGATGTCCTTACATTGCATCATTACTATTTGAAAGCTGTAGAATAAATTATGCAGTAAAAAATTAATTAGAAAAGTGTATGCATAGAAAGTGGATATGAAAAATTTTAACATTTTCCTAACATTTGCCTACAAAAGGGCATTTTAATTTTTAAATTAAGTAATCATTTATTAAAGGGTGAAAAGATAATTCATTAGATTTCAATTTAATATAATTCTATGTTCTACTTTGAGAAGAAAATTGTCAGTTGAAGTGAACAGCTTTTTCAAAAAAATTCCCCAGCCCACCATTGAATTTTCTTGGTTCTCTTATATGCAGAACATTGTGCAGGTGAAATTTTGTGGGATTTTGTAGGACAGTTCTCTGTAGGTTATCTCAGAAAGGTCTCAGTGGTAGAAAATGGAGATATCTGGAGAACTTTTGCTGGTCTGTGCTGGCTAGACCATCCATACACTGTTGCTTTTATTTATTCATTCTCCCAATGAGTCATGTCCCTGAGCTCATATGGGCATTCTACTGAATAAATCAGGACTGAAATGATACAGAATTCACTGTATGTCAATAGGTCAAGCATGATGTTCTGATTTTGATCAAATTTGACAAACTTCTAGAACAGTACCTGTGGCACTACTCTATTAAGTAGGTTTCTGTTGTTATGGCTCCCATTGAGCACAATGGAATGTATTTTAAGAGTTAATCAGGAAACAAGGGTCTATTTTGAAGGGGTAAAATGGCCTGAGTTTAACATTTAGAGAGTAAGATGCTACTGTATAAATCTATTTAGAGAGGATTGAGGAGCTGAGATGGTAGTGTAGAAATGGCTCTACCATTTGTAAGTTACATTAAATGAGTTGTTTTTAACCTGAATCTCATGGAGTTCATTCCATATAATAGTTATTATCCCAAATGTCTATGACTGAAATGTAGCTATGACCTGGAAAAAAACAGGTAAAACACCTATTTCAGAGATTGTCAGAGCTCCTTGCTTCCAAGCAGAAATGAAGCCTATGGTTGAACTATTAATCTCTCCTCACTGCCCTGCACTGGAAAGATGCTCTGTTTTTCACCATTTCCTCCTTTCTTTATTCAAGCAAGTGTTTTGCAGTGATCTTTCCATGTATTTAAGCTCATAGCATTTTCTTTCTTACATTTTTATCTTCTTAAAATACATTTTTTCCCTTGTCCTCTCTTTCAGAACCAATGGGCTTAACTATACATCTGCTTAACTTAGTATGGTGTCTTGTAGTTGCCCTTCCTTTCTTTCCAGTAAATGTTCTAACTTGTTGTTGACCTGGCAGAAGCTGCTGCCATGAGGTATATTTGGTGTCATTTCAGTTTTGGGGGTTGTGTGACAAAATGGTGTGCAATACCTGAGATCCTGCTTTGAATCCAAGTGGATCGTTCCAGGTGAGCAGCTGTGGGAGTGGAGACCTGTATATGCATGAGAGAAACCCATCTCTGAAAAAAATGAAAGTGTCTGAAGGCTAATTACGGTGTAACTGCTGTGATCTTTGCCAGAACCATGGACTCTGTTCAATTGAACTGCCTGTAGAACAGAGGAAAGATGTGACTTATCAACCGTTCCCCCCAATAAAAACCCCAACCAAAAACCAACAAAACCCCTTCCCACCAAACAAAAACAAAATAGAGAAAACCCCAAGAAACAAAACACATCCAGAACATGAGAAAACAACTGTAGTTCAGACAAATGTGCATGTATGTATTTCTGTGAATATGTGTTCAAGGGTGACGGTTCCTAACCTTTGCTATACTTTTCAACAGAAACACTTCACTCTGTACCTCTGAAAAGAAGATGAACCTATCTACAATTTTTATCTCTCTGGATTAATTCTACATCATATACTCAGTTTACCTATAGTGACTGCCAGTATTCAAAGATTCATGACAAACAGGCAGTCCTTCTTCTTGAATAAAAACTCTGAGTTTCATGTTGAGTTGATACATCTGTTCATATTGTAAAGATAGTGGCATGCAAAATTTATGGCCGAAACTTGAACCTGGAGAGCAAATATTGCTGTGCATAATTTAAAATGAATCTCTTTTCAAGAGTACCTTCCTGTGGGATTTCCAAAGCACATTATTGAAAACCATATAGTAGTTCTCATCGGAATGATCGATTTTTCCCTTAACCAAAGACATGAATTATGTCTTAACCTGTCTCAAAAATAGCTAGGCATCTCACATGGGAATTGTTTCCCTGCTGGGGAAATATAATGTCAGATATGTTTTAAAAAGGAAATTGAAAAAAAAGGTATCTGAAATGTAGTTTCAACAGGCAAGAGGTAACTTCTAGAACTCTGCCTTGTTTTGGTAAACAAGAAGTTTTAAAATACTGAACTCAAACAAATAATTTAAAATTTTCATGCAAGGACTTCCAGATGAATTAAGCAAAACAATGTTTTATCTCCAACATCAGTCATATGAACACTTTTTCTTTCCTATCACTTACTCATTTTGCCCAGGGCAAAATCAACCTCTACCATAAAGGCGTTTTTCTCTTTTTCCTTTATCCTTTGTGTCGATTTTTGGTAACTTAATATACAGCTTAGCCCACTTTGGATATCTGTTTATGTTCCTGATAACACTTGCATGTCACAAATACGTATGTTTCTTGGTCTTCTAAAAGTAATTTTTAAAAAGTCAGTCTTTTTTGTGGCATTTTTGATGTGTATAGCAACTGCAAGGCACAAGAAATGAGGGCATCAGAGGTTTGTATGACTAGAATTGCTATCAATACTGTAACCTTTCTCATTGAAGTAAATCCATGAAGAGATAACTTTAAAAAAAAAAAAATTGCAAAACAAATTCCAGTAGAAATTAATGTGCTTTCTTCCTTTTAATTTTACTTTCCCATTGTTATTCCTATGGAAGGTGTCTATGGATACCCTTACACTTTGTGTAAAGTTAACCTGGTCCTGAAAAACAGATGAAGACCTGAAGTCTGCAGGCAGCTAAATTGTAATTTTAAAACTACATGTGTCTGTATTAACCTAGTTAGAGCTAGGAATTTAAATTTGATATAACAGTACATGAGGGCATTTTTTGTTATCGACACAATATTTTTATTTTAGCTCTCAGCCTTCTGTAGTAAATTGGTTTCTTTCTCATAGAATTGAACAGAAAATGAAAGAAAAATGGTCAGTTCAATGTTTGGTTTGTGAATTTGAAAATGTGAAAGGAAGCGTATATAGTTAAAGTTTTTATTGCTCTGTGAAAGAAAAATTTATTTGAGTGCAGAACTCAAATAAATTTTGAGTTTAAAGTTTCTATCCTCATTTAAAAAGTTCCACATGAGTCACGATCATGGTCCCATGGATTTCTTTCCTCTTTCTTTAAACATTTGAGGTTTTTTGTTGTTTTGTTTGTTGTTGGTTTTTTCCTTATGTGATGAATATCATAATGGTCTCTAGAAGTAGTGATTATCAGCTCATTTAGAATTAGATAATTTAGCCCAGTGGTGGATTTTCATCTGAGTAGTGCAAAATAAGTCCCTACCAATTAAAAAACAGTAACTTTTTGCTGAGTCATAACAGGAGTATAGCTTGAAATATTTAAAGTTGGAATTGCAGGGTTATTATACATACTTGAGGAGTCTTACTTCATCTTTTTTGGTCTTTTGATTTAAGGTTCTTGAAGCAGCAATGTACTTCTAGCTTTGTGCTCCAGTGCTAAATATACTTCAAAATTTTAATACTATATTAACCCTTATGAGTCTTACACCTAGGGAAGATGGGAGGACAGGGAAAAGAGAAAAATCTGGCAAGAGAGAGAGCAAACCATTTCATACCCATTTTTTCTTTACAACTGGTCCTTCTTGTTACTTGCTGCTGTCTAGGAGTATCAAAAACCAGCATCAAAAAGCTCATCTGTCATGCCTTCCATGACTATAATCTTTTATTTTAAGCTTTGTGAAAATATGCAAGTGATATGACTGGTGGTGTCACAGACCTGATCGAATTTCTTCCATTGCTCTGATACTCTCTTTGTCACTGGAGACTGAATACTCCATTTATTTTTCTCCTGGCTGTGTTCCTGCCATTGCAAGTACTCAGCAGAATCAGTGTGGTGAGAAAGAAACAAGACTGGTGGCACCTCACAAGAAACTATCTCTGAGAATTTCTAAGAGTGAAAGTATGTTCAGCGTAATTTCTACTCAGTCTTTTGAGTAGTGCTTTTGTTAATTTTATGTTTTTATTTTTTGTTTGACTGTATTTTTTATATGTTATTATGGGAACAGTGGCAGATTTTTAAAGAAATCTTATCCATGTCTGGGCAATTTGGGCAGTTTAGTACACTAAAGGAATTTTGACTGGAAATCACAATGTCTGATATATTCTGTCATGACTTCTTGATGGCTTAGTTTTGTTTTCAGGTTTGGATTCTTTTTGTCCCATTTCTTTAACAGCCACCATCTTTTAATTTGTGTTCATGTTTCAGGATTCCAGTTTTGACAGGTACTTCTAGGCTTCTGGTAGTATTATTATAATGTAATAATTGAATAACTAGCAATATTTAGTAAAAATAAATATTCTCACTGCTTATGAAGCCTGCTTAATTGCCTTGTTCTAGTTCTTGGGTGTTCATGAGTTTTCAGTTGTCTGGACTGATTAGGGCAGTTTGGGTCAGGTATAGAAGCAGGTTTCCAGCTACCTAGAGGGCATCAGTAGGGCCAGATGCACACAGACACGACCAGGTGGGAGTAAGCAGCAGCTGATGGTGGGGCTGTTGTGATCACTACACTTGGGACTGGAGTGCTTCATTCCCCCTCTCCATTTGCATGTATTTAACCTTTTGCATGTATAGTATTCAGTAGGTTAGCAGGGTAGGGAGATGAAATGTTGGGGCCTGCCATTTTTCTTTTCATTGAATGATTTATACTTGAAAATATGATTTAGGAATGCTTATATATAAATCTGTTAAATATTTTTCAGAATTTTCACATTTCTGATGTTTTACATGGATAAATTTTATCCATCTCTGTTTTACTTTTAAATTGAGCTACAGATGTACTTGAGTGACCTCTGGCTGAAAAATATGCCCTCAGACATTTGTCCCACAATATCTTTTCAGTCCCACAACTCTTCCTTCATGTCGTTCTCTTGGGAAGACACAGAGCCTGTGCTCTGTGCTCACAGGCAGTGGCTCTGGAGTATTGGAGCCCGCTACGGGATAAGTAGCTCTTGTGTCCCTCAAGTCTAACTGAAGTAGGAAACATGAGAGGATTTAGTGACAGCTTTTACTTAGGCTGGTACAAATAAGCATACCAAGAAGACTTATGCTGGGTGACTTAATCTACTTTTTTCTTACACTTGGAAACAAGAGAGAAACTGGTTTTCTAAACTTGTTGTATTTGCTGAGTGAAATTAGGGTTTTTGCAAGCCATTCAAGATGAAAGCTACAGGGTGTAGAATTGTTCCACTCATGAAGTTAATTCCTTGTTACAAATTTTCCCCCATAGTAGCAGTGCTTTAATTTATGAAAGGAAAAAAAACCCAAGGAAGTCCACTGCATCATCCACTAATGTCTTGAAGAAGATAATCCCTTCCTTCCTTGTTCTGAAGGGCTGTAGGCAGGGTTGGCATGGGACAAAACTGGCACTGGCACACTGCCCTACCTGACCTGATTTGATTTCTTGTGCCAGACTGAGCACCTAATGGAGCGGGTGGGAGCACTGATACTGATGGAGAGGCAGCAAGGCTGCATGTGGGTTTTGTGGAATAACTTCCATGACATGGAGAAAGGGCAGCCCTGACATTTCCCATTGTCTAGCTGTCAGCGGATACACATTCTCTGGTATGTCTCTTAGCAGCTCTATCTGAAGTGTCCATCTCTTTCCAAAGACTGGACAGGGAGCACAAACATTCATTAATCACTGGAAAGCAAACACTTCAAAATCAGGACTTTCTTAGACTTGATTATTAGAGCTACTCTCAAGCTCCTGGCCAGTGATAGTGTAGAATTTACTTGTCTATGGGAGAAATAATGTGCATGATATGGAGAGAATGTAAAGGTGGAGCTCCTTTAGTTTTAGCTTTTAATATTTTTTATTCAGTGATCCCGTCTGTTGAGTTCAGCTCAGCTGAATTCAGTGCGTTGGCACCAGTGAAATCTTGAGAATTTTCTATTTTACTGGTGGAAGATCTGGAGTCTCCTTAGGACTTGGTTTGGTGACCCATTTCATTCACTTGCTAGTGGAAAAATATGTCTGCTGAAAATCTCTTTTAAATGTGGAATAGAAGAACAAATCTGACCTTTTTAAACTTTTATTTTAAAGTTGCTGTTAAGTTTAAGCATAGAACATGTTCCATGATTGTGCCAGAGCTTTGCTAGCATTCAGTTACCCTAAATGATAGTCTCAGACTATTTCTAGAGTAGCAGGGAAAGGCTGGTTCTAACTTCATGGTGTTTCCCATTGCAGATCCAGTATTTGTACATGAAAAACATGTATTCTGTGTTATGCTTTTTGAAAAAATTCTCATAGATTTGTTGAGTATTGGGAGAAGTGTTCAGCTTACAAATGGTGATGAAAATCACTATGTAGGTAGAACAAAATCAATTATAGTAGCTCTTAAATGGATAGAGGTACTTCAGAAGCATCAGATGATTTGGCCCATTACTAGACTCTCAATCTTCTACTTACTGTTACTGTTTTAGAAAAAAAAAAATCAGATTGAAAAAGGGCATTTTAATGAGCCTTTTATCCTTAACTGCTCATTGTGAAGTTTTATTAAAATGCATAAAAGAGACGTGTTTCTTCAGGAGCTTGGTGACTTAATCTACTTACTGATTGGAAGTGTGATGAGATAAACTATTGGTAGCTGAAAAGATGATAAAAGGTGGGCTAAAATGACACAGATCTGCTGCCCTTATATCTAGTCAGTATACAAAGAAACAGTGAGCCAAAATGGCTCAGGAAAATGGAGCATGGCATTAAAAAGGCTAGAGTAAAAAATCTGCATACCTTCAGAGAAATGCCTGACATGACATATCTTTTATTTTATACTATTCTTCAAAATGTGTTTCTACCCTGAATAACACCTTTGTAATTCATAGTACTGTCTTTAGAGGCAAGTAAAGATATTGTACTCTAGCTTTTTGTCATGCTAAGTGCACCAGCATCAATAAAGTCTGCTATTCTATCTGCTGTAAGTTAATGTTTCTTTCAGAGTTTATAATTTCTTCAACTGAAATCCAGTTTCAAAGCCAGCATTGTGATTGTACACTTCTCCTGGGATATGGGGTGGTTTTGCCTATTCCATGAACCATCAAAAACTTTTAAGGACTTTTTTCCCCAAAATGACATCTATTCAGAGTTCTTGATTTGCCACATTTTTCACTCATTCCTTGAAGGAGTAGAGTATGAGTTATTTGTGGAATTGCAAATCTGAGATTACTAAAATTAGTAGAGAGCTGAAGATTCCCCTTTTGCTTGTTTGCTGTGGTGTCCTTGGCATACAAAAATGCATTGTAAGGTACAAGTTTATATTGTCCTGTCTCAGCTAATTTTAAGACAGTCAGCACTTTTTAAATTGGGAACCAGTTGGGGTTTGGCAGGGTGACACAGATTGGCTTATAACCTTGACATAGTTGACAGTAATTCAGATATAATTCAAATATATACCACTGCTTACATTTAATTGCTGTCAGTGATTTCCCTGATGCTATAGCACTGTTCTTAACAAAGTGTTACAAATTCGCTTTGTTCTATGCCATTTTAGGTGTACCATTGATAAGAGGTTGTGAGACTCAGCAGTCGCCAAAAAGGATCACTAAAATGTTCTTTCCCTTTGTAATGCAGATTAGCTATCACAGATCCTGATCCACCAGTATTCACATGTCTTTATCCTTTTATCCTGTTTATTTCTGTAAGATCAATGGGGTTACAGCAACCTCTGTACCTACTAGGGTGCAGGTTTTTAAGAACTTGAATAGGCTCTTAGAGACAAGACTTTCTTCATGCTGTGCTGGTCTTGCTCCCTTGTGCCCACATCAAGCCCAGTGTTAAAAGTACCCTACATTTATATTGCTTTGAGACTGCTGCAGTTCTTAGGCAAGTAGATTTGTCCCCTGTTGCCTCTGCTTGCAGCTGTTAGGGAGCTGCTGTGTGCCTCAGATCATCTTTCTATTATGTTTCTGTGAGCACTGTCTAATGCCAGCCAAGTCAATATTGTTTCAAAGGTCTTATTTCTGAAGCTCCTTAAAACTGATTTGTTTGATTTGATTTTTTTTTTTCTTTTCAAGGAGGATGTAACATGAATTCTTATTATTTGTTAAAGACTTTTTAAAAAAATGCAAATTTTAATAAAGTTGTGAAACGTTCAGTTCTGTTGGGGAGCATTGTTGCTTTCTACAGCCTTTCTTTCAGAGAATTTTACAGATTTTTAGCTTTCAAAGCTGAAACATGCCATACTTTGAAGATAGTTTGAAGGCTTGAATCTGAATATATAAAATTCTAAATTGAAGACAGGCTTCAAGTGCTTTTAACAATGTGTATTTCTAGAATGGCATGTCACCTGCCATGTACTATTTCATAAGTAGCTTTTTCAGAGTTTCAAAAACAAGTTAAGTTTTATTGGCTTGAGTAATTCTTTCTTTCTTCATAATGTCTTAAATTAATTGGCTCTCTGTACTCGAGATACAATTATGAGGGGATCCCATGAATAAGTGTATAGGGAGGGAGGGGACACTGGGAAACACTCAGAGGGTCTTTATTCTGCACATTTCCTTGAAGATACATGATTAGAGTTTTTCTTTTCAGTTCCATGATTTATATAAAAATATAAAAAATAGTGATATCAACTATGCTGGCTAGTTACAAAGCCAGCAAGTTTCAGTTCTTGGAAAAACATACTTAAAATTATTTAAGTATGTAAAAATTATTTAAATTTTTTGTCTGTTGTGAATTTTATGTTCCATGTATGTAACTTGCTTAGGCTTGGATATTGTGTCCACACGTTTATTTTCTTTGGGAGAAGGTGGTAGGGAGATAACCAATGAAGGGAAAATTCCACTGTTAGATGATTAAATATGCCTTATCCATTAGTAGGGATTTTCTTTTCTTGTTCTGCTATTTTTATGCACTGTAGATAATTCCAGTAACAGCAGCAGCAATGTCTGACCTTGTGTTGTAACATACCCAAGTGGCATGCCAATCTTGCCTTCATTTTGGCAGTGATAAGTTAAGGCTCTAGGATAATTAGAGCTGGCATTTTCTGCAAATTGTGAGCTTTCACAGCCGATGCCAATTCATGTTGCCAAAAATAATAATAATTTTTAAAAAAAGAAAGAGTGATGCTACCAATGACAGCTCTTTAGTGTAGAAAAACCTCAGATCTGAATATTTTTCATCCATGTGAGGGAGAAAATGGAAAGAGAGAGAAAGAGATGCCAAAAAGAATAATGTTCAGTAAATGAGATAACTCATCCTGAGCACAGGAAAATCAGATGAAATCTCTGCCTGGATATACTCCTCTACCCCCTACTGAGTGGTCCCGATTATCAGATGACTACGTACTCCCTTTTTGATCTATTGAAGTGGTTCCATTTTGTTCTTAGGAAATAATTCATCCATTTCTTATCTCAGATAAGTGGTCTGGCCTTGAGACTCCACAGGAGAAATGCCTCTGTATTTGTTTTTTATTACACTGCAGAAATGTCTTGGACATATTAACAGTGCATATAGAAATGTCTGTGTTTTGTTTGAAGCTGTAGAGGCTTTTGAGATAAGGACAACTTTCTGGCTCATTCCTAAAGATAGGCAGATGGTATGTTTGCATATAAATTTTTCCAAAATTTCAGTATCAAATTGAAACTAATATGTTTATAAACTCTTCTGTCTTTTTGTTTGTTTGTTTGTTAGTCTTAAAGCCATTGAAAAGAAACTTTTCTCTATTTGCCTTCCTGAGCCTTGACAGTTGTCACATTACTCTAAGGTGTTTATAGTAACCGGTGACAGAATTGCTTTTGAAATGTCAGTGCTGGCAGCTCATGGAAAAGGTATTATTAACAGTTGCTCTTTGCTGAGAAAATGGTCAATGCCAATACACTGTAATAATTCTGTTTCTGTCTATTATTGTTCAACTCTGTAAAGTGCCCATGATTTCTGATATGTGTTGCATGGAATGTTTGATTACCCCCTACTCTTCATCCCTTATAAGAGGCAATGTTATTTTGTTAACTCAAAGTTCATTTCTTAGCTCAAACGTAAATTTCTTAGTTTGGAAAAATAAATTAGTGGTATATATTTATGTATCCTCAGGCAAAAGACATATATGCATGTTAGATTCAGAATGCAATCTAATTAAGAAAGACAATATAGGAAAAAGTTCTTTATGACATTTTATAGTGATTGTTTTCTTAATGCAGATTTGTAATAATTTATTATTTCAGCATGCTCTAAATGGAGGTTTTGCGTTTTTTTAATCATTTAGAGGATGATGACAAAGACAGCTCAGTGAATGAAGGGACACAATTCAGGATGAGGCTTTAAGAGACAGCAGCTAAGATTGTGTGACAGTCTCTTGTTCAGCATTTCTGTTTTGTGAAGGATTTTGTGATTTTGATATATTTCTTTGCTTCAATAAGGAAAAAATATAATAATGTCAAGTTTACAAAAGGAGGAAACAAAAAGACTATTCTTCAATTAAGACAGACTATTGTAGTGTGACAAAATCAAACCATTTGATTTAAACTTTATTTTTCATTTACAGTATTATATAGAGAGTTGTTACAATTTTAATTTTGAGAGATGGATATTTCAACATTTTCAAGTCCTTAACTTCTTCCTTGCTCCTTCTCCTCCAAAAAAATGTTGGAAGAACTGGTGTTCTTTCCTCTTGAAAGAAATGTGCTTCTCAATCTGAAATATATAATTTTTTAATATCAGATCTACTACTGAGTTACATAAAATCAAAACAGATTTTTGTGCAGACTAAGATTGGCGACCATGCATTTGCTGAAATAGAATGACTCATTTTCAGGAACAGATAAAGCCATTATACTGCCTGGAACACTCTTGATGCTGTCTGGCTTTTACTTTTCAATTACAGCATACATTATTTAACAGTTTTTCTCTTCTTAGGGTCTTTATACCTTCTCTGCTTTTTCAAGAATAAAAAGCTATCATATAAAACTTACCATGAAGATAATATTTGGGAAAAACTTGTGATACGTAATATTTATGCTGTTAATTGTGCCAAGAATTTTTTTTTTCAAAACCTGATTCAAAATCATTCTAAATGCTGTGCCCCCAAGTGTATACATATGCTTTGAGCCAGATATGGTTGTGTAGACAAAACAAAACATAGAGGCCAGAGAAATGTCGGGTTTTGCTATTCCGCATGGACTGTGCCATGGTGACTCAGGCAAATGTCCTGTGGGAAGGTCTGAAACAAGGGTCCGCCCTCTGTCATCATGAAGTAACCAATTTCCTAAACAATTATATAGAAGCTAGTAATATTGTTGTCAAAGCTAGTACCACTAATAGCCCCTTCTTAAATCATGGTGTGATTTTTTGGGTTTGTCCTGTGCAGAGCAAGGAGTTGGGATTGATGGTCATTTCCAGCTTGCAGTATTCTGTGATCTGTGATTCCAAATCTGTGAGTCCTTGATTCCTGGTGGCTTGCATTAGGCTACTTTGAGAGGACCCACCAGAGTAGTTTTCAGAGAATCAGAAGAGGAAGATTGCATTTTTTTAAAATACTGAAACCGTTTCAAGTAGAAAGTCAGAATAAAACTGGAAGAGCTGTCTTAAAACTGTGCATATCTTGATGTTTTGGTATCACCTTCAAAGAATCTAAAGAGAAAGGCAGCAGCTTTAATAGCACATTAGCCTTTATAAATTAATCCTGCCATTTAGGCTTTATATGATTTTCATAACCATGCTGAATTTTATTTCATGTAAAGTGACAAATACCTGCCACCAGGAGATGATTGTGGGGTATTTCTGGCACATGCTGGAGCATGCTCTCTGCTCAGTTTTTAGTTTTGACTTGGTGGCAGGTAGCGCTGAAAATGACGTGAAGCTGAAAAACTAAATTGGGTAATTTAGTTAAGGCTAAATGATGTATGTACGAATACACCATGATTCAAATTCAGTCCACTTCTACTTTTTTGTGTTTTGCTTGACACTGGATATCATTTTGGTATTATTTTACGTTGTCCACTAGATTGCATTTGAGTACACTTTCTTTGCATGGAGGTCACACTATTGTGTAAGCGAAGTATGGGAACTAAATGGTCTGGGAAAGGAAGAAAAGACTTTAGGAAATAAATAGTTCTTCAGACATAAATAACCAGACATATTCCACAAGATCCAGGTCAGGTAAATGCTGTAGGTGTAGGTAATCCTACCTTCAGACAGTCTGATCTCTTGGAGTGCTTCCAGACCATGCTTCCAGGCACATACTGAGAAATGTGTCCACAGCCTGAGCTTTCCTTTTATCTCTTTAACTCTCTTTTGTTGTTTGCTTTTAGTGCAAGGTTGGTTTTGAGTCTTCATGCTCTTATTGTTTTAGATTTCTTTGTTTCAATATTATTGCAGGAATAAGACTTTTAGTGATTTTATACAATGCTGGTTTTTCCTCCTATTTTCTTTTGTTCTCTCTACTGCGTTCTCTCTACTGCCTCAGTCAGTTTCACTGTGATGTCCATTGCACTGGAGGATAGGAGCTACTGCTGGCTCATTCCTTGGCTGCCTTTTACCATGAGGCTTTGGGTGGAAATATATGGTATTTTGCTTAAAACTGCTAAGGGTCAGTAAGAGACAGTAAGCCTTTTTGACTGTGTCTATAAAGAATTTTTGTAAAATGGACCAGTTAGTTATTAGTTATAAGATTTTTTAAGTTCTATCTTCATTTGTGATCTATTCAGTTTTCTGTTAAGTGACGAAACTAGTCCTGAACCACAGTAAAAAAAAATCTTCATGAAGAGAGCAACATGAAAACTTTGGGTAAAATATATTGTCCTGATTTCTTCACATTAAGCAGTTTTTTAGACACCTGATATTACAAGGTGAAATTTTGTCACATCTGTTACTTGAGTTGTGAGTTTCATCATTCATCAGTTTTCCAATAAATGGAGTAAATCAATCTTGTGGAGGAGAAAGTGAAATGATCTTGTGGAGGAGCAAGTGAAATGGATATGAATAAACTGAACATACTCATCAATATTTTCATAGCAGTAACAAAATAAGTTACTTTACTTCATTAATAGGCATTGGAGAGAATCAAATCTAGGCTTAGTATTGTCTGATTCAAATAGTTAAACAAAATCTAAGACCCAGATGATGAATTCTAGTCTAATAATGGTTTTGAACACAGTATCACAAGACTGCAGGATGACAAAAAGCCAATATCACAAGCGGGACATTAAAATTGCTAGTGCAAGCAACAAACAGTTGTTTCAGTTTTTGTGTTATAGATGATAATGCAATCTCTGCCCTTGTCTCCACTAAGTAGGACAAAGATATTCTCTTCTTATACAATCCATTGACAAGTTCTTTAGAAATCTTGCACCAAATGGTATCCTGTATTTGTAATTGCACTATCGTCCTACCTGAAATTCGTTTATTTGATATGGAAGTGCTCCCTCTCTGCCTTTCCTTTCTATTTCTCTCTCTCTCTCTACTTCACAATCATAGTTAAATAAAATCCATATTGTTTACTTTGGCATGTGGCCTTGTTTGCACCTTAATTCCTGCAGAGGCATGTCTCACTAATCTGATGACACGGTGTCACATTGTTCCAGGTGCAGCAGGTGTCTGCCCAGGGTTGTTACCTGCTAGAGCAAGTCGAGGGTAACCTTATTCATCTTTTCATTTCTTTCTAAAAAAGTTCTTCCGTGCACCCGAAGTATTTCCCTAATACACTTATTTCTATACTAGCTAGACTGAATTATCTGGCCTAATAAAAATTACTAATTACAAGGAAATCTCAATAAAACAAGCATAATTATAAAGAACAATTAACAGAAACCATATCCCAGTGTAACCGCAGCTGAAATACATGCTTCCTAATAATTTTGTTTGTAGAGTCAATGGAATGGCACTGATAAGGTTTCACAGCCTCTCAGTGAAAATAGGGAAATTATGTACTAATTGTATGCACATTTTTAATAAGTTATAAGAAAAGCAAGGTTAGGTTCTGGCAACATCTTTGAAGGAGTAGCACCAGTAATTTACCCTGTGTCAGAGTGGATTTTTTTCCACCAATATTTCTAACACTATCATGTAATAAAAGTGTAGACTTCTGTTTTTCTTGACTAACAGCAAAAGAAACATAAGGAGTATGACTGCAACTGTTCACTTATTTTTAAGCCTGGAACTGCTGTGATTTTCTTAGAAGGCAGAGGAAAAGAAAAACGTAGGTTTCACTCTGTAGGCAAAAGTTTTGTTAAATAGGCCTGTCTAACACATATCTAATCTATGGAACATTTGCATTTACAAAATTAAGCTGTTATTATTTTGTGTAACTATTCAAATAGTATAGGCTCCATCCAGAATGCATAAATACATAAATTTTATCATAGAATATTGCTTAACACTTTCAGGTTTTGTAATGCATTTTTTATGTATGTTTTTATTAATAAAAAATTCAAATCACATGTGAACTTAGAGTATTATTTTTTAATTTTGCATTTACCACATGAGCAACAAACACATGACTGAAATGTACATTGTTCTGAGAAAGGAAACACATTTTTATGTTTTTGAAAGTAGGCATAGGTAATTTTCTAGACAATGCTGAGCTTATTAAAAAATATGAAGAATATGCTTATTCATATCAAGGGAGAAAGCTGCACAAGATGTAGAGAGAGCCCTATGGGGAGTCCATCTGCTTTCCTGTATCTGACACAAGTCAAAACTCCTCTTCCACCCCTGCTTAGGGATTTACACTATCTTAGTAGTAATGGTGTAGATTTTGAAGTTATAAAACTACAGTAGTTTTCATGCCTACCATTGTGTTTTTACAGCACAGACTGTTATTACCTCAGATGCATTTTATTAGAAGCTCTTTCTTCACGTGGAATAATTCACGGGTTCTTTATTGCTTCCTCAACTAAATGTAGCTTGTTCCAGAAATACTAATTTCCCCATCTGTAAATGATTCAAGAAATGCTAGTTTCCTTATTTAATGCCTGACTGGGCTTGGTTAAACTGCAGTGCAAATTTGGAGTTAGCGAGATCCACAACTAGACAAAATGGGACCTGCTGCTATTTGAAGAACAACCTTGTTACAGTGTAAGTCTGTTTGCTTAAAGATCCTCACCCACAGATTAGTCAGTTTTTCCTCTAAATTAGTATTAAGCAGTTGAAATTAGTCAAAACTAATTTTCTGTTTTCACTATTTATGTGGCATTTTCCCAAATTTATTGACTAGAAACTCTTTGCTGGATGATTTTTGGGAAAAAAAAAAATTAAAAATTCATCTCCTGGAATATAAAGTAAAGCTAGTCTTCAAAATTCCGCCGATCTTTACTGAATAAATGTGTCACGTGCTCTTGTGTTTCCTGGCCAGAAAAATATCAGTCATATTTCTGGTACAAGTACTCCCAGCTATAAATAACAATTCTGTTTTCTAGTGTTCTCTAGTATGAATTTAAAGTACCCTGTTCTGGCAAATTGTTCCTGCAATGCAAAGAGATGGCTGTGAATAGAAGTGCAATGGATTTGACAGAAAAGTGAGGTTAATACTCCCTGAAATTATTTGTCAGTATGCACCTTCTTAAAGGCATAATGTTTTTCCTGCAGCCTGTGCTTGTCGTTTTAGTCCCTGTGATACCACTTTAATGTAGTCACTTAACCAACCTTTTCAGAATCACTTCAGTGTTTGAAATCATGAATAAAAACATAAAAACTGGCTGCAAATCCTTACAGTGATGCCTCCTTCCCTCTTTTCCCTTTGAGGAGGATATCTGGGGGATTCTATCATAATCCATACTTCTCTTGCTACAGCATCATACCCTGAAAACATGCTGTGGTGCTGAGGAGGCTGTTTCAAGGATGTCTTGGGGCACCTGGGGGAAAATGAAGGCAATCTGTGCATAGAAGGCTACTGGCACTACTGGAGAGCACCCAGTTTTTCAGGAACGGGGTAATTCCCGTCTTTTACTCGGTCCAGTACCCCAATAGTTTTACTTCTTTCTAATTTCTTTATGGAGGTAAAAACATAGTGAGTCTCCACACACTCTGCTAAACTTCATGTTTTGTTTCTGACATCATTCTGGTTCACTTCTGATTCAACAAGTCCAGACTGACCGTTTTTTCTGCTTTACCTAAATTTTCAATCTTGAATTCTTCTAGAACAGGGACTGTTTTCTTTGTCTGTCTGTCATATGCCAGCACAGTTGTGTAGTGGAGTTCAGCTAGATTTTGCTATGACTATCATAATATAATTAATAACTGCTATTAATAACTTGTTCTGCATTCCAATAGGTCAGCACCCGCTGCAATATCACTGTACCCTCCAAGGTCATTGCTATTTGTTTTCTATTTGTCTTAGTGCCTAGAGACTCAAGACAAGATCAAAATTGTATGGACACATGCAATAAAATTAATCTGAAGAAATGTAGATGTTTACTTTTGGAAAACCATCAGCCTCCTATAAAATTATCATAGTAAAATGATTGAGATTTTGCTGTTTGTCCCTTGTCAAAATCACTACTGATCATCTACTGATCTTTTTTGAAAGAGTAACTTCCATCTGCTTTTCATAAAAATATTTATTTTAATTCAGTTATTTCTGAAAGAAAACTAATGAAAGTTGCTATATTAAATGAAAAATGTAACTACTGTAATCACTGAGTGTTTAAGGTAAAGACACCAATTTTAAAAGCAGTTTTTCATTGAGACTCTCATTTTTACTTTTTTTCCTGTGCTGCTAATATCAGTCCAGTATTTTGTTTTGCAAGACTAACTCTTCTGATTATGAATAATAGTGGACAGTGGATATTAGAAACCAACTCGTTTTGCATCCTGAACACTCTGCAATTTAGGCAAAAATATCTAAGATGCGAGAAAGCTTCAGATCATAGAACAGAACAGTAATCTTTGTTTTGGTCTCTATTTCTTTAGAAAATATAGAGTTCACTTTAGTAATAAAGTGAAGCATATTACAGACTATTTTTGACCAGAGCTGAGTATTAGACTGTTCTTTTGATTGGCAAATAATGCTTTGGGGCTACTGGTTGGCAGCTGCCTGAACATGAGCCAGTGTGTGCCCAGGTAGCCAGGAAGGCAAATGGCAGGAGTAGTGTGGCCAGCAGGACTAGGGAAGTGATCATCCCCCCTGTACTCAGCATTGATGGGGTGCTGCTAGAGTACTGCACTCACTTTTGGGCTAATCACTTCCAGAAGGAGTTTGATGTGATGGATCATGTCCAGAGGAGGGCAGCGGAGCTGGTGAAGGGCCTAGAAAACACTTTTTGTGAGGAGTGGTTGGGGGGGCTGGCAGTGTTTAGTCTCAGGAGGAGTCTTGGGGGGGGCTTCATCACTCTCAANAGGAGGGCAGCGGAGCTGGTGAAGGGCCTAGAAAACACTTTTTGTAAGGAGTGGTTGAGGGGGCTGGCAGTGTTTAGTCTCAGGAGGAGTCTTGGGGGGGGACTTCATCACTCTCAACAACTCCTGAAGAGAGGATTTAGTGAGGTGGGGGGCAGAGTTTTCTACTGTGGCTGCAATGAGAGGAGAAGAGGAAATGGCCTTAAGCTGAGACAGGGGAGATTCAGTTCAGATCCCAGAAAAAATACTTTCACTCTTGGGCTGGTTTGGCATTGGAATAGATAACCCAGGAAGGTGGTGGGGTGACCATCCCTGGAGGTGTTCAAGAGGCTCTGGCTCTGGCACTAGGTGATGTGGTTTAGTGCCTTAGGGGTTACAGGGGCAGTGCTGGGTGGATGGTTGGTCCTGAAGGTCTTTTTTTAAACCTTAATGTGTCTATAATTCTATGACTACCATCATCTAAGGTCTTGCCTCTGTGTTATATCTAGCTCAGTGTTCATCATCTTGGATATAAAGTAAGGAATTTTTTTAACCTTATACTTTTTTAACCTTTAACTGCTTTAGACTGAAAGAGAAATGATACTTTTATTTTCTAGCTCATTTCAATGTCTTTTTGCAGTTCTTCTAAGGTCCTTGTCCTTATTGCCCTAACTAATTATTATCAGCAAACATTCTTACCCCCTTTCCAAACTGTTCATCATGGGGACAAGTGCAGTGCCAGCAGAGGTAGGCACTCTTTCCACTGCCAGCACTGAGCCTTTCTCACAAGAAGGTGGTGGTGCTAGTGGTGGGCAATCCCCTCCTGAGCCCAGGACTGTTTTTAAAATTATGCACAAGAATTATTTCAATTCAGCTTCAAGACACTGAAGCAAAAGCTGGGCATGCATGTTAAGCACTTGGTTATTTAGGTGTTAGATTTGATCCTGCAAGAACCTGTGTTTTGTTACAATAAGGCCATGTAGCATGTTGCACAACATAGGTAAATGTTTAAAATGGGTGTAAATTTTTTTCTTTTTCATACCTGTACACTTTGTTTCCTGTTTAAAAATGTTGAACATGAAATCTGCAGATGTAATCTGTGGTAGAATTTAGCAAGTGCATGTTGTTTTGCATAGGCAGATCTTGAGTATTGCTTAATTTTGATCTTATCTGTTCAGAGCACATTTAGATTTAGCCAGTAGCAGTTAGAATTAAGTTGCTGTTTATCTTCTTTCAACATTGCCTCAGGGTTTATGAAGAACATAATACTACAGTTACATATGCCTTAATGTTTTAGAAGACAAGCCATTAATGGCATACTTATGAAAGTGCGTTTTAAACCACAACCAATATTTTTACAGGACAAGTAAAGAGATTTGTTTAATCTGCCCTATTTTTAAAGTGATATTGCCATGTGACATAGGGTATTACTGATAAAGAACTAGATAAACACATTAGAGTAATTAACCTTCCTGGAAGGAGGGAGCTTCTGAAACTTAAACATAATGTTCTAAAAAATAGTCACTGTTGAATTATCTGCTGCATAAAGACTAATGATATTATAATTTCTTTAAAGAATATTGGGATTATTTCATTTGGAGACAAGTGAATTGAAGTCGAACGAAGTCATAGGAGCTGAATCAATCTTTTTAACACTAAGACTGAATCTGGAACATCTTTTTCCCTGCTATACTTCTTATTAGCTCCATTACAAAGCAATAAGCTTAAAACAACTGAGTATGAGAATTAAATCTTAGACCTCTTAGTGAAAGGAGAACATTGTGCAATTGTTAAATTTGTGATCTTACGCATCTGACTACTACAATAATATAGCTCTTTACAGCATTTTTGATTCAAGAATACCTTGATGTGAAGTGGTTGACGTTTCCAAAGGGATTCCTAGTAAAATTTTTTTTTACATCATCATATTGACAAACTAGCAGGTCGGTCTTGGTTTACTACTTTGATATGTGATTGCAAAGTATTTTTTAAAAACTTTCTTTTCTCCTTAACTCTATGCTTTCATTCATTTTCTCTTCAAAGACTGAAAATACTTCAACTCTCTTGCTGCTTTTTGAAAGTAGTTCCTGTGTCAACTTTCCCCAAACTGATGGATTTGAAGCAATGTTATTCTTGATGCCCTTAAAATATATATATATATTTTTTTTTTCCCCTACATATCAGTGGATTTTATTTCTAATGTGAAACTGTAAGAAGTATTTCAGTAATTAGATCAAAGCATTTTCACGCAATATTTTGAGCAGGACAGGTACCAGTAAGGGTTTAAAGGATCCAGCACATCCTCTAGTTCCTTAGAAAGTTGCTCAAGTGCTCCAGAGATTTTCCAGCTTTACTATCTCATTAATATACATCTCCATCAAGACTAAATAAACTTCTGATGAAAACTGTACTTGAAACTTACAAATGTGATCACACTGTCTGGGTGTGAATGCCATTCTTCTGTTAAAACTTCCTGTAAAACTGGCTGTGTGGAAAGTAGCCCTCTGGTGAAAAGGGAAAAAGAACTCAATATGAGGTAGATAATGACAGATTGAGATAAGACTTAAAAAAAAAGAAAAAAAAAAGAATTAAGGAAATTGTGGTTATTAATTCAATTTTGGAGTGTTGTTTGGTAATATTTTTTTAAGATGAAAAATAATGCCATGACATTATCTGAAGCTTGAGGAGATGCTCTGTATTTCATAGAGATAAAATACAACATTGTGGACTATTGGTAATCCAGAAGAACCTTTTTTAAACTGTCAGCACAGCAAGACAGCTAAGTAATTTTTGAAACACATTAATATTAATTGCTAAAATTGCCAATAATTAGTGTAGATATCCTGGAGATTTTTAGTCTTGGAAACACCTGGTAAAGTGGGCCATCATGAACCTGAAAGTTACCCAGAGTATACACAAACATACTTTTTTCTTACTGCAGATTTAAATGGCAAATAAAGACTCAAAAGGAGTCAATTAAACAAAAGAAGAAAAGGTAAGTCTTCCTTCCCAAATCACATGCTAGATATGCAGAGACTCAAATAGATGAATAAAAATGTTAATCATTGTTGATCTGAATCTGTCAAATAAATGACAGCAAAAGCAAAATTACTACAAGAGTGTAATTGAAATTATTTTAGTTTTGGCTAAATTACTTTCGGTAATAAAAAGCATGAGAAAGATCCTAACTAGGAGCTCATATACTTCTCAGCAATGTTAAGGTTGCCACAGGCTTAGACTTAAAGGACATTCAAGATAGTGTTTACAGTTGATTCTTTTTAACAAAAGGTTGATATTAAACTCAGGCTTGACAGAGAAATATTTGAGACTTTTGACCTAACATGTAGTATACTCTGTCCTGTCTCTTTTAGCATGAGAAAATAAATGCAGAAAGTAAACATTACTTGAGGTCTATTTGGAAGTAATCTTACTGTCCTTTGCTCAAAAAAATATTTTCATAACTTTTTGTCTGAATAAAAGGAGCATGTGGCTGTGGGATTTTAAGGTATGGTCAGGAGCAGTGCTTTAATGCTTTCAGTTCTAACTGAAAATTAAGATAGTTTTGTACCCAGTCCAATTCAAGGTGTCACTGTAAACGTATGGCAAACCATTCCTCTGGCAGTTTGCCTCTGAACATGATCTTGGAGACACAGCAAGCTCCAGAGGGTCATTTTCCTGCTGGGTCTCCTAACAGCTGGTACATTCTGAATAGTTAACACACAAGTGTTTTACAAATGTAAAAGTAAAGGATGCCAGGAATAAAAAATGAACTCTCTCAATGTGCTCATTGCAGCAAACAAACCTGAAAACAATAAACCCTTAGCCGTTCTGCTGAGCCTCTTGCTGGTCAGATTCTGCTCCCAGCTCACAGTGGAGGGCTTCTGCTGGCAGCCATAGCTTCAAGAAGAATGTTGTCTGCAAAAAGGGTTAATTGAGCACAAATGTTTGCTCTATTTTACTCTTGGAACTTAATTCATTGGCTCATAGGAGTAAATATTTGCTCTCCAAATTTATTGATCTTTGCTTCACTTCTCTCCAAAAATATCTTCCTTTTAAGTTGGGTCTGTTCGTAAGCTATGGTTTCATCACCAGTGTTGATACAGTTCTGATCTTTCAACTGCTGAATTTGAAATGTGGTGCTCCTCTGTTGACAAGAGTCTTTATGCATTGCAAGATATACTTCAGCTTCTCCCTCAGCTGTTTAACCTTGCCATTTAGAAGACGGGTGAACGCAATGACATGTAGGTGTTGTTAGGAAAAGTCGACGCTAGGCCCTGCCTGCTTGGGCAGCAGCTCAGTGGAAGTGGCAGTGAGGTACACAGGTGAGCTGCACAGGAGCCACCCTGGGGCTGGCAGCAGTGAAAGCCAGCAGCTTCTGGTGCTCTCGGGGCAAGGATGCAACTAGGAGATGGAGGGAAGTAATCCTTCTCCTCTGTTTGACATGACTTTGAGACCAAACCTAGGGTGCTGGGCCTAACTTTGGGTTCCTCAGTACTAGACAAGACAGATGTCATACTGGAGCGAAGAGAAGAGGATGACCATCAAGATGCTTGAGGGTCTGGGGCAGAAGAGGTAAAAGAAGCAGCTGAGGTATCATTTAAGGCTTATTTAAGGCTTTGCAGGACCTGACTACTGTCAACAGCTGCCTAACTTCTGTCAGTCTTTGGGAAGATGGAGTTAGGCTTTTCTCAGGTGCCAAATAAGAGGATATTTAGTGGACATGAATTGCAGTAACAAACTTAGATTGCCTATAATAGAATCATAGTATCCCCTAGGCTGCAAAAGATAAGTCCACCACTAAAACATAAACCTTTCTTTATGTGCAAGCTCAATTTCATAAAAAGTTCTGTTTTCTCCAGGGAAAAAGAATTCATTGCTTTCAAAGGTACAGGACAAATGCTTGCATGAAGTGTGGTACCCTGAGACCAAAAAAACAAAGGAAAACTAGGCGCCCTTGTATTTGAATCCAAAGATTACAAAATACTAATGCTTACACCGTAGAGAGAGTCATATCAAGAAGATTCATGGTAGAATGAAGGTACTTCTCAGAAGTGAGTGATTTATCACAGATAAATCTGTCTCTTCACCATGGGACTGGTGAAATACTGGAACAGAGTTCTAGCTTGCAGTGTCTCAATGGATGTTGACTCAAACAACCCGATAAAAGGTGACCTTTCTTTGAGGAAACAGTTGGACCAGAAGGCCTCTAGAAGTGCTTTCCAACTGAAGTGCTTTTATAAACTTTATTTTATGAACTTTGTTTTTCATGAATGTGCTTTTAGAATATTCTCAGAATTTCACCTATCTAGAGTCTTAAAATCCAGTTAAATCTGTCCTGGCAAGAGACTTGCTTATGCATCTTTGTCCAATTTAATTTTTTTTTTTTTTTTTTTTTGTCAGACTCNATTTAATTTTTTTTTTTTTTTTTTCTGTCAGACTAATAGAAAATCCATCTTCACTAATGCAACAGACAACATTATGACAGCTGATGAAATCTGGACTTCTTGTCCCTGCCTAGAAAATTCACAAAGCAATATTATTTGTTCCATTTCTTACATCTTTTCATGTAAGATAAGCATCATTTTTATACTGTGTTGGTCATCACAACTGTGTATGCAGTTGTGTGGTTTTGGACAGAATTCAATATTGGATTCCAGAGTCTTTTCTTTCTTATTCCTTTGGATTCTTTGAAATGTTATTTATGTCAGAACACTGCCCACACATCACAAGCCTCCTCTCCCCCAGTCCTTCAAAAATATGCTGGACTTGTTCACCTTTTGACTGATCATAAAGTCCTTTATGTTCCCATTCCTTTTGCATTCTCTTTAGAGGAGTGTATTGATCACATTTTATATTTTATGCTGAGTGCAGCATATCTCAAATGTCTTTTTAGCTCTGTCTCTGTACAGCTTTATTTTGGCCTCTCTTCCTGAGTGAATTTAAAATTATGAGAAGCATGATCAGAAATGGCTGCTGGCAAATATTTTTCTGTATGCCTCACATTTTGCTGGTTTCTATTGCAGTTGTAGTTTTAAAGAGAAATTGTTTTGATAGTTTTCTGAAGTCAGGGTTGAAAATGGATGCAGCTCGAAATGGCTGACCAACCCAGTGTGCATCACAGCACCTGCTGGCCTGTAGGACTCCTGAGCTGCACAGAGTCTGGTTTCTTTGTCACTTCAGGTACAAGACAGATAACACTAGGATAATATGAGAAATATATCTCAATATGCGAAAGCATGAGACAAGGACAATGTTTTAAAAACAAAGTATATTTAAATAGAGCTATAGAGGAAGATGATGAAAACTCTTAGTTTCGTTTGCCAATTCAGCTCAGAATCAACCTGTCAACAAACCTACCAACTGAATAACCTATTATTGGGCTGTTAATATTCCAGGCTTGTCTACTCTATTTGGTTTTATTTTCTTTTATATGTTACGATATTTTGTTATTGTTGTTTTTCTACACAAGGTGCAATTGCAATAAAAATCAAAGCTTCTTTTTTTTTTTTTCAGGTCTCAGTGTTTTCTGTTAAATATAATATTCTTGGTTATTGTTTCTGGCCACACCAAATCTTTAGCTTTTAATAAATTTTCCTCACTTCTTTTTATGAGAGAGTTGTACCAGTTCTGCATTCATGAATGGGTTGACATCTAATGAATGATAAACTTGTCATGTTCTGTTTATGTTCATCATGTTGGGGAAATGTTGGTTTTAAAAGAGCTTAATAATTTTATTTCTTGAAGTTTAATTCTGTTATATTACAGAGTAGTGTTCTTTGAGATAAATGATAGCTGTGGTACTGTTAGTATTCAACAGGCTTCAAAAAAGCCCCCTCTAAATACATCAATTACATAAGCAAAGAAAAGGTCTTTACCACCTGACTGTATTTTATTTTTCCAGCTTTTAAACTTCTATTTGAAGGTGTTTATATCATGACAGAAAGCAAGCTTCAAACTCAGATGAAAGTTATTAATAAGCAGTCATATGCATTAAGGAGATTTCTTTTTCTCTGACCAGGATAAAAAAATTGTGTCAGATTCATGTTGCAATAATGGATATACAACTACAAATAACTGGTTACTTGAGACTAGAACACGTGTAGTGAAGAAAAGGGTGTATGGCATATGATACATTCTTCTTTGTATATCCACTGCTTGGATGCCTTTATTATGTTTCATTTTAAACTACTGCAAAGAGATAACCATTGTAAAGTGATACTTGCAAGATGTTTCCACAACAGCAATTTAGCATTTGCATTCAGAACAGTCAGTACTGCCCTGAGCTCAGCTTTTGCCCAAGTAGGACTTTGTTACCGTGGTGATGCCACAGCAATGCTTTTGACTAAAACCAGAACTGATTAGACTGCATTATATTACCATTCATATTTTATCACCATTGTGCAATATATTGAATTTCAGCTGCCATAGATCTTGTTATGTAAGGGGACAAGTTCTTTATCAAGGTTGGTTGCAGAAAAAGGCAACCAATCTGTTTATGTCTTCTTTGCTCTTCAATTTGTGCTCATTTGGTAAATTTTGAACTAATGCTTTTCTAAAATATTGTTTCAGTACAATTGTCACCCTTACTGGCAGTATGTCTGCCCTCTGTGTCTCCTCCCCACCCTTTATTTCTCTACAGCCTTGCCTTGCCCAAGTCGCAGCAGTAGGAATTACTGTGTGTGCCCCAAGTGCCCTGAAGTGCATACCCACTGTCTGTCCTTCCTATAGCAGGGCACTCCTCATCAGGGAGAGGCATTCTCATTCCTTCAGCACCTTGGTGGATCAGCCTAGGGATCAGCATTTCTTACCTGTGGTGGCATGGGGCTACGGGGAAGGAAAGATCTGCAGAATTTAGGTTTTCTCCAGCAAAATACAGACCTGCTTAAGCTATGTTAGTATTTCTCCTCAGGTTTTATTTTTCAAGACCATTTCTAACCACTTTAAACAGCATAGAAATTAAGCTTTATTATGATAGCAGCTATGAGGTACTGGTTTACTGATGTACTAAATTGGAGAACATAATAATGAAAAATTACCTCTAATCAAGGTAATATTATTTAAATGGTTGATTAATGGGAATAATATTGTTTTAAAAATTGATTTTGAATGTTATTTTATTTTCATTCTTCACACAATAATGCTTTGAGGATAAATAAGCATTAATTGTTTCAGAGACATTAAGTCCACTGCATTTTCTCTGTTAATACTCAGCTGTATTCTTTCATGTTTTATTATTGCATTTCACCATTTCAGAATTTTTCATTTTCTAAAATGAGTTCCCTATTTTTTTTTTTTTTCAAAAACTTTTTGAAAATTCCTGACACTACTTTGAACATTTCAAATGAAATTTCTTAGAAGTCTGCATTAACCCTTCCAGGTGACAGTTGAAGGGAATATATAAGCATTAAAGCAGTACAGTTCTGAGATGGGGCTGCCTTTAGAGAATCCTTTTTCATACCTGTAATAGATACATTCCTATACTATAAATCACTAAAATCCTTTCAGTACTTTTTTTTCTGAGTCTGAAAAGCTCTGTTTATTTCATAGTGAAAACATAAAATACAGAAAAATTGTGCAGAGAAAATGAGAATGATGATAGACTTGTGGAGAAAAGATTAATTATTAAACAGTTATTCTTTCCCTTTTGATGCTATGAGGAAATAAAATGTTCTAGCTCACATGAGTTAAGCTTTAAGAAGGATTTTAGAGCTTTCCTCTAATATTGGTGTTCCTACAAGTAACTGAATCCAAAACAGTGAGCAGAATTTCATATTTGCTCCTGGAAAGAACACCTGTGTTTTCAAGCCATGAGCTTTATCTTGTGACTACCAGGATGAGATTGTATTGGGTGCTTAGCCTCATTTAGGTACAGAAATTGTGTGTTTGGTTGAGGACTAGTGCCAAATGAAATAAATAGAAATATCTGCCTTTAGCAGGATTTTCAAGTATAATGAAATTCCACTTTATCTGCTGTCCTAGGGAGTGAATAGCAGAGGACACAACTGTTGACAACTGTTTTCCTTTTGCCTCTGGTGTGTAGCAGCTTTAGAGATTTCTAAAGAATACCTTACTCCCTGTTATTTTCCTCTGCTCTTGAGGGGTACCTTAGACAGAACACCATGAAGAGTTAGCTGATGCAACTTAGCAATGTGTTTGTATGAGATCAAAATATCCCTTTGAATATTCAGAAATGTTCCCAGGTGGGCTCTTACGCAGGGGAAAACACTCATGGATCTATATGTTCTTCCAATTTTTCTTGCGTATTCAGCTTGAAGTATGGGTCAATAAATTACTATCATTTTTTCCTTTCCCTGCATCTCACTTCTACACATCACAGATATAACACTTCTCTAAAATACTGCTCAAGGGAAGGAGGGCTACTCTGTGTGTGAACTAAAGCCTGAAGCAGTAGACTGTAGTATCATACTGCTATTAGGATTCCAAAGCATAGTTTCAGAATCTTAGAACACCTACATGTCTCATTAAATGTGGGAATAACCATTTAAATATCAAATATGTACTATTATATATATTGGTACATTTTTATAATACTATTATTGAATGGTTTGCATTCTGACTTACTGCTGTTTTAGACTATGTTCTTTACCTGAATTCTGAAAATGAAAAAAAAAATAAGCAAAGATACAGTACAAAAAGATAAAACTTATTAATTTTCTGATGATTTTATGCTCTCTTAGCTTGAATTTCAATAAAATTGCATGTAAAATGTCCAAACCATAATGCAAAAAATAAAAGCTGAACAGTTGATTTTAATGGACCCAGAAGCAAACTATATTGTTGACTGTAGGTCAATAAGAGCAGAAAATCATTGGTTAGTCTTGACAGTAGAGTTCCTGCTACCTCCTTTTTATTTTAATATTTTTCTGTCTAGATCAGATATAGAATAAACAAGTTTGGGAAATTAGAATAATTGAGGTATGGAATGGTCCTTCCTCAGTCTCTGAGAGTACAGACAAGAGGATACGAATCAGCTTGCAGATTTAATGACATTTTCAGACGGAATATAGATGTGACTGTGCTGTGTATAGATGTGACAGTAGCCTAGTGGGGCTGAAGATCCCACCTGGAATCAAGCAGATGTTACTTAGGGTCTGATGAGGGTCACCTTGATGACTGTCACTTCTCAGAGCAGTATTCGCCCAGCCTAGCAAAGGATTGAGCATGAAGTACAGTGTTTCCAATTCTGCCTAATGCACAGTTTGATTTAATTTTATTGTGTGGTTTAGCTTTAGGAATTCAAATCTGAAGTAATGACCTTCAAAACTTCTGTTCCTGTTATGCTGTTATGCATTACTGAATATATATTTATCGTGTAGGAAAACTGTTACTTTTATTTATTAAAAAAAATAATATGCAAGTTCTTTGCATCTGGATTTTTATGTCATCATTGGCACCAAGGTATGAAGAGCTGTGTCTCCCTGTACAAAGTTGGGGTTGACTAGGATTGGTCTTTTCTTAAGGATCAATTGATCCCTTCCACCACTGTTTTTGTTTTAAATACAGTAATTCAGCTTAATTAACTTTTTGTTTTGTGAATGTCTGTGGCGGAACTGAGCATACATAAAAATGCCATGAAATTTCTTGTTCATCTTCTCATGAGTATCATTTTTACGTTTGGAACTGTTTCAGAACTGCAAAGTAGAAGAAATTAATATTTTTTTGATGCTTGTACCCTGTTTTCCAGCCACAAGTAACAGCAATATATTCTGCTATTGAAATCCTCAGAGGGGATGCAAAATTGATCCAGTTCTTAGGTTAGGCAGTATAAAAAGGTATGTATTTAGGATATTTGAGTCTTAAAAAGCTCAAAAAGCTTAAAAAGCTTAAAAATCCAGTATATGAAAGCCGCTTGAAATAAAGGATAAAGGTGGTAAGCAAAGTGATTCTGAACTGAGGATAGGCAAAGCTATTCGGAAATAATGAGCAAACAGTAGAATGACTGTTAAAGTGCCTTTTTATGTCTGCTTTGTTATTTGTACATGATCTAACGTTTGTGCTAATTAGGAGATCAAATTTCTGTGAAACAGAGGTGTCTCTGGTTAGGATAATACCTTTCACCAGCTTCTGTCCCCAAATTGCCACAAAATACCTCAAGCCCATTGGTAATTACTTACTTCTTTCCGATATAGAGTATTAATTTAAGCTCTTCTTATAAAAAGCTTTAAAAAGCATCCTCTTTCGAAAATACATCATAAATAAGTAAGATGGGATTGGAAGAGTAGCTGATCCTTGCTGATCCGATACAGATGTTGGAATATGTGAAAGCAGAGCTGACTTAAAACGCTATTTGTTATAAAACACACACTAATTTGTTAGTTGCATCCTTGCCAGCTGCCCTCTGCGATCTTCTGTTTTTGTCTTTTCTCATCACCCTTAGTGCCTCCTTAATACCAACACTCACAGGTTCTGCTAAAAATCCTGTTTTTTCATTCATATTAATGTTTCCCAAGTTTTTTTGTTGCAAGATAAAATGCTTTATGGCTTTTCAGGCTTCTGAATTGCCTGTCCAGTCTCTGCACAGAGCCAGCTTCTCCCCAGCAGCCTGCAAAGCCTTGTCCCCAGCCCTTCTTTCTCGTGGTGTTTCCTGTGGCTGGCATGACACATCTCTATCGTAGAAAGCAGCATGCAATTTCAGATTTTTTTGGTGGGCAAGCACAGCTGTGCTCATAAATGCATATCAGCCATATGCCAATGCCTGGTTCTTTAGAGTTTGAATGCTACCTTTTTCACAAGTAAAACAGCTTTTAAAATAAAAAGATACTCTGGTTATGGCTTCTTTTTAGATTTTATTTTATTTGGCTGTGAAGGATGCCATATAAAAGCTTAAAAATTCTGCAACCACAAAATGTCATTGGTTATTGAGAATCTTACCCCCCAACGCTCTCCAGCTTGAGAACTGATTACTGTTTTCTAAAACGCAACAAGCCTCTGATTTTTGAAAGCTTTACATTCTAGGTCATCTGATAGGTTTAACCTCCATATATCAGTTCCAATATTTAAATGTGCTGAAAAATTATTTGTTTCATATATTTGTATTTACAATGGTGAAAAAAAGATCTCACTTTTTAATATAATGTCTCTTCTTAGATATACATCCATCCAGAGGATGGATATGCATGTGCATGGCATGGAAAAGATTATACTTGGATAGCTTCACCTAATTACTTGCCTCACTGAGAATTTTGTTTCATTTTTTATCAGGTTGTCTACCTGCATTATAATATGCTGCTTAAAATGGAAAGAGTACATATATTTTGTTTTTAGAAACAGACACCTCAACAAACAAAGCTGATTTTTATCAGTGCTTCCTTCCATGAGAAGAAAGTATTCAGGATATTATATATTTTTACCTTTAATGCTTGTCTAAATGTGGTAGAACTGGGCTAAGATTGCAGTAGGTCATAACTCCTCTAAAGTTGTGATGCTAAGTGAATGTATCTGTTTTTATATACTGGTGTCTGCTGAAGAGTAAACTTGAAGGGGACTTCTATTGCACATACCAATAAAGTGTCAATCACTGCATCTGAGAGTGAAAGCAGGAGCAGATGAAAGTGACGACTTGCTAAGGCAGAACTGAAATTGTTCTATCAGAAACTCCTCCCTCATCCCTCATTTATAGCAGAAAGCATGTTCAAAATCAAAAGAATTAAAATACTTTAATAGTTACGGTATTGTATGCATGTGCTGTACAAAGTATTACACGTGATTCTGTTAAAAATGCTCTTCCAGAGGACTGAGGAGGGTGGTTTTCAGGTGAAGTGATGCAAAACCCCTGTGTCTTTCACCTCATTGAGGAAATTCTGCAGTTTTTCAGTATGATGGGAAGGGCTGATGTGACTGCTTCAGAACTCTTTCAGTGCTAACAATGCAAATTTGGAAGACCTAACTGAGGACATTTTAGCAGGCAGTCCTGCATAAATCAAAGATCATTCAGGAATGTAGTGGAAATGAGCAGTATTGCAGCAGTTATAGTATTTCGTAATGGCCAGAAAAACTAATTGAGATAAAAGCAAATATAATATGGCCTGAATTGGAAAATAAACTGATTTAAGCTTTAATGAAATTTAGCTTTGTGTGAGAATTCTGATGGAAGAAAATACAAGACATCTCCGATTTGCATTTAGGCTGACCCTCAAATATGTTTGGGAAATGAGACAGCACAACTAGGACAGACAGTCAGATACTATATAAGTTACTTTTTTGGTAGGATCATGTCTAAAAGAAGAAAGTTTTTGTATTATGCCTTGTATCTTGCTACAGTCATTCAATTTACACTAGGAGCTCCAGTGTCTAATATTCAGCTGCCTTTAGATATGCCATTTATATGTTTTTTCCTTCCCTTGTATTTTTGGTAGTGACTCCAAGGGGCAGGCTGGACTGCTCTTTGATCAATGGCCGGGGTAGAAAGCATATGACAGAAACAATGCTCACGGCCATAATGTAGAAGGTATTGAATAGTTTATTTTAAATAGGAGATAAAATGAAAGCAGTTAAAAAGGTACCCTAGATCCCACATATTTTTACCCTTTTCTCCAGAGTCCTTTATTTTCCAAAGACAGCCTAATAGCATCTTTAAGTGAACCAGTCCCATGTTGATTCAATACCAGACCATCCTTTATTTCTTCTCAATTGTTCCTTGCCCCAAACTAAATATGTCTCATTTGTCTTCTTTTAAAATTAGGTTTGTTTTTTGTCCTTAGTACTTCCCAGGATTTTGAGAATGCACATTTATTTTTCTTTATGCTTTTTTGCAGCATACCATGCACGTACTGATTTTATGAGATCTAAAAAGGATAAATTTTGATTTATTTTTAGATTATCATTCAGTCTTTAAGACTGTTGTTTTCTGACATGTACAAAGCTTATCAGTGTAATTTGATTGTAAATTGCTAATCCTCTTTCAATTTGAAATATTGATTTTTGTTTAAATTGTAATGGTTGTTTCAGATTTTTTTTGTCCAGTATTAGGCATATATGCATACTCACACAAGGAAAAGAAAAAAATTAGTAACCAATTGTTTACTTGAAGCTCCCTCTGTTTAAAAATCCCTATAAAGATTTCATAGTAGATTTATTGTATTCTTGAATATTTCTTCTTCAATGCTGACAGAGTATAATTAACTATGTAAAGATCAAGCACTATGAATCACTTTACAGTTATTTTTTTATATTCTGAGTTTTTAATTGGGTTTTTTATGGTTTTTGTGTTTGTTTTTTTTTTTTTTTTAAGTGAGATAGTTACAGTCTGAGCTGAAAAACATTGCCATTTTACTCCTCATTTGAATGCCCTTGTTGCACTTCTCACTTCAAATTTAAATTTGTATTCCTGTGGTGAATTCAGGTCACGTTGGAGTCAGTGGGTATTCTGCTAATGATGAAGTCACGATGCAACCTCTTTTCTCCTCAGCTATGCTTCAGAAACCCTCAATCTCATGAAGCTACAAAATGACCTGTTATTAATTACTTTTTATATTTATTTACACAATGTTAACATAAATCCAGTTGCTAAACATGCAACTGTATAAAGATTTTTATAACTAGGCATTAATTGAAAAACTTTTATCAATTGATATATGCATTTTCATTTTAAGGAATATTTATTGAAATGTCTTGAACAGACAGTGCTTGGAAAAAATGCCAGTTTAATGTCAAACTCCACTGTCTACCAATACTATAATGAGTTTTTACAAAAATTATATTCATATTTCTTCCTGAATCCAAGTATTTGTTTGGATTTATTTTGTGAGATCTGTCAAAATTAGATAATACAAGGAAATTTTGACAGCATAATATATTTCATAGTTGGGACTGCCAAGGATTTAAGGCCCTGATCCTGTCAGGCTGAGACATGTACTGCTTAAGTGTGCAATTGGTTTTGTTTAAGTCCAACATTTTAGGTACAATAGTGAAAATAAGAGCAGCAGCGTGCTGCTGAAGATGTGAAATTGTCCCACAAATGAAACATGTGCTTTGTAGTGGATGTAATGGGGCTTAATATGCAAACAAACTTACTAATTTAGCAGTAACAACAAAACATGAAGAATCAAATCACAGCTTCACAGATGTTGTAAGTGACTTTGCTAATGATTTCAGTGAGGTCAGAATATAATTCAAGATTGAAAAGGCAAGTTGAACAAGCAGCATTTGTCAACATAAATTTACAGATTAAGAATTTACTCTAACAAGATCAAGGAGCGTTTATATCCTAAATTACTCAGAAGCTCAAAGATAAGAAATCAACATACAAAAGATGCTGAAATATTTTCTGAGAAACACCATCACCGCCTCCCATATCTGCCCATTTTATTCTTGCATGAATCATATATAGTTTTTAGCTTTCTTCTCTAGAAAGCAGAAAAGTGAAGGAGATATCTTGGTACTCATGTCAGAAGAGGGAAAGTGAAAACAGCTCTTTCTCCTGCTCTCCACTGGAAGAGGACTTTCTTGTCATTCTCATCCTTTCATAGTTTGCTAATACAAAGATAAATCATACAAAAATTAGAAATAATGCATGCTCTGAAGAAATAAAATAATCCTTGTAACTCAAGTTCAAATCTTTACTTTAGACTACCTAAAAATAAGAAGTTTTGAAGCAACAGGGGTCAAGATGGATCCAGCCAACCAATTTAAATCATGTTTTAAGCTAGCATTCAAGATTCTCTAAGTCTAAAATGCCATATTTACAACTTTTTTTCTGAGTGCAGTAGATATGCGGCAGTAATATATTTGTTGATGATTTACAAGATGGTAGTTGAGAAGTATTTCCAAAACCTCAATTGACTTAAAATAATATCTTTAAAGAGAATTGTAGGAGTCAAGAATTACTGGTGTACCCTTTCTATTACTTGAAGGCTTTGGTGAGAATAAAAATCACTCAATATTTTGATAATAAAGACTGTTTCATAACAGAATTATATATAATTTCAATTATTGTTGGAATGCATTCCAAAACAGCCTACTATTAGAAAATGCTGAATCTCTGCTGGTGAGGTATCATGACAGATAACTTTTGGCTGAAATTTGCTGTAGATGTATTATGATAGGTATCTTCTGGCTGAGAGTTTGGTTTTCGCTTGGGGTTTTAGTTTGTTCGGTTTCAATTTTTTGTCTTCTATATTTTTTAATATACAGACCCCCAAGTGTTGAATTCTGGCTTCTTGTAAACTGTCTTCCTCCTGCCTCAAACAGACAAAATTCTGAGTAGTCTAAATTTTTTTTAGGTTTTTAAAATACAAATACTTCAAGATCAGGAATTCCCTGGTCACTTCTTTAATCCAGAGTGAACCACATTGTTTTTATCTTAAAGAACACAAAAAATGAGCTGTCAATGTAGCCACTTGGATAAGAAGTTTGAAAAATGCAAAGGCCTCTTAATCACTCAAAAAGGTTTTTTTTAACTAACTTTGAAACAAACCTAGTACTGGTAGGGGAGAATAAAGTTGGCCAAATGAGGCAGTTACTGACAAAAGTTGAAAAGTGAGAGTGAAAGAAATCTGTACCAAAACAGAACAGAAAATCTGGTTGTTAAAAGGGAGAAGGGAGTGGTAAGGGCAGCAGATTGTGTCTCAAGGGTCTTGTTTGTAATTCGTACTTCTGAGGTTGTGAACGTCCGTATCAGACAAATTTTTCAGTGTTGTGTATTGCTGTTGATGATTTCGTTTGTTATCACAGCAGTAATACTTAGCTACACCAGGTCAAGAAATAATGTCCCTGATTGACAAATTGGATAACTCTTTAGGTCTATCTGACTTTCCAATATGCAAATCAAAGCTAGAAAAAGAGGATAAAGACTTCTGAAGACTGAACAGTATGATAAATTTCACTGAAAATGTTACTAAAAAAATAATTTGGTCATATGGTTGCAATTGAATTTTCTCACTTCAAGATACATGGCCTGGCCATGCTGCGTCCTGTTACTGTGATATACTTCAGCCAACTGCTGTAGGAAGGAATAAAGCCCAAAGAAGAAAAGAAGGCAATAGCAAAAAAGACACCAAGATTATAACTTTAGCCCAATGTCTGTAGAGCAGTGAAGAGCAGAAGAGATGCAGTTGGTCGAACAGAAGAAAGCTCCAAACCTTTTTGCTACAGAGGCCAGAAGTGTGGTTTTATGTCTGGCTAAGCTGTGTGCTGACCTGTACTCTATAGCAAAACCTTTTCAGACCTTGGATTCTAGGTCAGCCTGCCTCCTGGAGAAGGGGAGCAACACAGACAATAAAACCATGGAAGATTAAAGGACATTGAAAGTTTTAAACTTAAATTTCAGTTCAATGCATCTGTTCACTGCAAAAAAGATCAGACTACTTAAAAAATCTGAAGTTTCTTTTTTATGCTATAGAACAGTACAGTTACTTTTGTGTGTGTAAGGCTGGCATAATTATGTAATCATCATTTTTTTTCACTACTTTGTTCACAGAAGGGCAGACAAGATCGGCTTAAAAAGAAAGTAATTGTTCCTTCAATATGAGATTGTGTATCTAAAACCACTTTTTTTTTTTCTGTACAAGTGGTTATTATTTGGATGAACATATTTTCAAAGTGCTTGCATTTGTCAGTAGAGGGAAATACTATAGGGAATAAAAGAAATAATACTATAGGGAATAAATACGGATTTTTTTCAGTATATACTGTTGAGGAAGGAATTCCTCCTAAAATCAGTTAGGGTTCTGAAATAATAAATTAATTGAACTATGCTCTATATAGTCTGTGCATAAAAAGAAATGTTTTTGTTTACAAATACTTGAGACCAGCTCGGCTACTTTAAGGATGATGCCAAGGAAGGAGAGTGATTGCTGTATCTGTGCTTTATTCTCTCTGCTGACATTTATAAACTGTTAGAAGGCAAATCAATATGAAAAATGCTATGGTGTACTGTTTGCATGAAATTCTGGTCTTGAAATGAAAAGATTACACATTAGAGTTATTAACAGAGGCAAGTAGCAAAAAGATTGATGACTTCTCCTTCTGCCTCTGTCTGGATAGTAAAATAACAGTAAAAGAAAAAAAAAAAAACATGTTGAACCTACGTTTCTTTCCAGAATGATTTATGGGGATTGTGGGGTAAAGAGGGTATTTGGTAGGAATACAGAATTCCTTGCCTACCATTGAATATCTTCTGCCTTGTGGCTGGAGAAGGGAAGTGATGTGGACATCATCCCTGTTTTTAAATTTGTCATGAATCCCAAAAGATTTGTTGTTGGTAGACTCCTCTTTGTGCTAATGTTCTAGAGGTCTCTAGATGTGAGGCATAAAGCTCTAGTGTGTTGGACATATGACTCTTACTTGAGCTACTAGACTTTTTCTGCAGAGACACAAGCTTCATGAGGGAGGATTCAAGCAAAATAGAAAGTTCTCTGAACAATTTAAGAGCAGATCCAGAGAAAAATAGCTAACTGGGTCATGACATAATGGAGTTCTAGGGAATGCCGGAAGTCAAAGGCTGTTTTCTTAGTAAACTGCTGTAAATGCCTACAGCGTTAGCATCCATGGCAGACAAACAGACTAAAAGGAATGTGCAACTGTAACTGCAAGTATTCTGTGCACTTTGAAAAGACTGGGGTAAGGGAGAGCTAGCTGATTTTTTTTTTGCTTGCTTACAGAACTAATGAACTGTTCAATGGAGGGGTTGTTGCAAAATACTTGAAAGCTTTTTGATGCTTAGGATATAGCTATATGGAGAAGTAAAGTAGAAAGATCAATTACTGCTACAGACTCTTTCATTACTAGTTTGTCATCAGATATAATAGTCAGTTCTTTTTCAGTCAGGAAAGAGAAAATTGAGTATTCCTCTTGTTCCTCTAAGGTCAACAGAAAAAGAGTAAGTTTTAGAATAAGTCCTTATTTGTTCAATGCTGTTTCTGCTTACTGTTTGTTATACAACATGGAGGGAAATCAGAAAGAAAGCAACAGCATATTTTTAAGTGTGGAGCACAGAAGAATGCATCACAAAAAAGACTGGAAACAGAGCTACAGTTACAAACTACTGAACAGAACTAAAATTGCATTGAGAAAATATTGCAGATAAAATTGAACAGACAGGACAGCTGAATACATTAATGTAAGCAAAGCAGCATCCTGATTTTAGACACAGCCACAAAATTTTACATTTTGTTACCTTGCGTAAAACTGAGAACATTAATAATAATGTAGTAATGCAGTAATAACTGGTTCATATTGCTCTAACTGGTTCATATTTCTCTATCTCTGTTTTAGAAAAATGTCATCAAAGGCTGAGTTTAAAAATCTTTTTCTAAATTATGGAAGTGTCTCATGAAAGCCAGTATTCAACATACAAAAGTATTGCAAGGAGTTCAAAATTCAGATGTCCCTCGGAGATAATAGTACTTTTCTTGAGAAAAAGAAAATGTTTATGTTTCGGTTTTTTTGCTCAGTCTGAGACTAATATTCTTCAAAGTTTTTCTAATCTCTGTAGAAATTGAGACACTAAAAATGAGACATTTCCAAGGTATCCTGTTAGGATATGAGAGTTAAAAAGTCAGGAACTATTAGACTAACAGTGATTGTTTTGACTTGTAATGCAAAGGTTCTTCAGGAGAAAGTCTGCAGAATCAAGCCCTTAACAAGCTTGATTAACTTCACTAGTCTTCTCTTTTTCATCATCTACTGACAAGCTGCTGAAGTACTATGTTATTATTATTAATATATTTAGACTTTGAATTTAAAAGTTCTATATTCTTCTGGAAACAGAGCTGATACTATAAACTTTTGGAATGGTTTAGGTCTGAAGGGACCTGAAAGGTCATATAATTCCAATCCCTGTCCAATTGTGCTGGAACACCTTCAACTAGACCAGGTTGCTCAAACGCCATTCAGCCTGGCCTTGGACACTTCCAGGGATGGAACTTCCACAGCTACTCTGGGCAGCTTGTTCCTGTACCTCACCACTTTCCCAGCAAAGAATTTATCTCTAGTATCTAATCTAAATCTCTCCTCTTTAGTTTGAAGTCATTACCCCTTATCCTTTTACTGCATGACCTTTTAAAAAGTACTCCTTCAGCTTTCTTTTAGACCTGATTTAGGTGCTGAGAGGTTCTGTAAGTTGTCCCAGGAGCCCTCTCCAGAAGGAGCACCCCAGCTCTCTCAGCCTGTTTCCGTAGCAGGGGTGCTCCAGCTCTCTGTTCATCTTCATAGCCCTCGTCTGGACTGCGTTCAGCAGGTCTGTCCATCTTGTGCTGAGGACCTCAGAGCTGGATGCAGTGCTCCAGGTGCCATCTCAGGAGGGCAGAGCAGACAGGTAGAATCACCTGCTGGTCACTCTGCTCTGCATGCAACCCAGGATCCATCAAAGCCTGGTTGGCTTCCAGGGACTGAAGTGGACATTGCCAGCTTATATTGAGCTTCTCATCAAGCAACCATACCTTTAAGTCTCTCATGGGGAACACTAGGTGTCCACAGCTGCAATGCTTCTGTTGTCTGCAAGGTACAGTAGCAGATTTCTGAAAGAAGAGAGGAATTGTGCCGCAGCTGGATGTAATGGAGATGTCAGGTTTAATAATTTGACTTTGCAGGTTGAGAATGTGGTAGATTTTGTGGGGGTTATTTATAGACTCCAGTCTCACTGACGCAGAGTTGGGACAGTGTTGGACTTATTTTCCTTGGCAAGCAAGTTTTCTTTTGCACAGGAATACTGCTAAGACTGTGAGCCTCAGGAGAGACTAATTAAATTGAGAAGGAAATGTCAAAGAAAGGGGAATTAAACTCATAATGAATGTCTCCTTATTTGATTTGGTAATGGCTTTTTTTCCTTGCAGTCTGCCTTCTAGCAACATCACCTGCTTTATGATTTTAAACACTGTCACTTGAATAGTGTCAGATTTGGGAAAAAACATAGGGAAAAGACAAATTAGCAACTCTCCACATTAAATATTGGCGGCTTTGTGATTTGTTTTCCATTTGAAATCTACAAGACAAACAGCTGTTAGCAAGCTTTTCAGTGTAAGCCCGAAGAGACTTTTGTTACAGCTTAAATCTGTAGTGGCCAGATTTCCTAATAATCTTTGAGTTACTGAATGAAAATAAATTGTCAATAATGTACATTATGGCAGAGAACTATGCTGTCAGAGCAAAAGGAGTGTCCTTTAACAATCAGGCTTACTGTTTCCTCATTTTGAAAGTACAACTATAAATTTTTATATTATTTTAACAAAAAAAAGAGTTAGGAGGCCTAGTTACACTTTTAAGGAGGGATACTTCAGTTTCTTGTTTTAATGGAAAATAGAAAGTTATATTTGAAGCCTTGTAGGAAAGACATATTTCATTACAGGTGATAGAGGGTACAAAGCACTAAACTCAAACACCTTGGCTAAACAACTTCAACACCAAAATCTAGATCTTTAGTCTTACAATGTCAGTAGCAGTTCCACATTATGTACCAAGGATTATCACCTGTTGAACTGAGTAAATAGCTTTGAGTTACTTTCCACAACTATGGTTGTGAACAGCTGTCCATAAACTGAAAGGAACAGCACCTTGCCTTTGAATTTTCTGTCAAACTTTTACTATGGTTGTGAACCATCTCACCTGGGTTGATGTTGACTGGACTAAAATTCCATGCAAAGAATGAAAGGTCCACAGCACTAAAATTTTTCAATTGTTTTTTTTTTCCTGAGGACCTGCTTTGTACTACTCTGATCAAAATACCAAATTAAAACCAATCAGGAAAAACAATGTGTCCTCTCTCATTTTTAGCAAAAAAAAAAAAACAAAAAACCAAACAGCTCCACACATTGGATGCTGCAGAGATTCATAAAGCAGTAAGCTCTAGTGATCCCTGGTTCTGTAATTAGTTAGTGACTGTTAGTATGTTTCTCAATTGCCCAGAAAGGCAATGGCCTTTCCATCCTTGAAGATACAAAAAAACTGACTGAAAAACAGCCCTGAGCAACTTTGTGTAGGTGACTCAGCTTTGAGCAAGGAGTGAGCTTGGTGATCTCCAGAGGTTCCATCCCACCTCAGTAGTCCTCTGATTAATTCAGAACCAAAGAAAACATTCTCAGAGCTTTTCAGAAGTTAGAATAACTTTTTTGAGACCAGAAAGTCCTGTATGAAAAAGCTCAAATCCAGAGCTGGATGTTGTTCAGAACAGTAAATTATGGAAGCTGAAAACCATTCAATAACTGCAGATTGCAGTGATTATCATTTAGCTATATTTTCCATATGCAAATAAGATATTCAGAATTTAGACCTGTCTGAGACTGGCATTCCAAAATGCTCTAACTATACTGAACAGGACTACACATTGAAGTTAGATTGTCTTAAAATATTAAAAAAAAAGTGCTCAAGGACATTCTACTTCTTGTCCAAAAATGTATAGATCCATATTTATTCAGGCCTGAACTGATCAGAAACCACCCACATGAAAAGGAGATACAAAATCAGTGATACATACATGTTTCTAGTAAATATGAAAATAAAAACTCCAGAGGTATTAAATAATACCTGTCAAGTATTGTTATTACAGGTAGCTAGGAAGAATAAAAAGGGCTAAAGAGACCGGGGTTAAGAGGCCTAAACATGCTGACTACAAACTGCAAATTAAGAAAAAAAAGCTAATATTACTCAGAAATTAACTGCTTATTGGAAGAATCTGGTCGTTGTCCAATGCTCTTTCATATCATTATCAGCAACTTGAATGAAAACGTAAAACCTTCTCTTGTAAAACTTAATTGTGACATGAAACTGATCAGTCATTTTAATCCAGCATTAATGAATGTAACAGTCCTTACAACAGGCAAAGAGCACAGGCTTTACCTCTGTATTATGGAGAACTTTTTTCTCAAAAGCTGTCACTCAGAGAATAGTTCAGAGAATATGCTTTGTTAGAAAGGCAGAAGTGCCTGTCTTGACCTCTTTTATCTGAATTCACCCCTTTGGTTGCACTTGTGTGGGTGTCTGTCAGGTCTACTCTGTAAAGCAGATCAAGGAGAAGAGCTAAGCTCAAAACCAAAATAGACTTATTATCTTTATTTTTGTAACCCAATAATTGCCCCAGTTCATTTGTGGCAATGCCTACTAGTTGTCTTGAAAGAAAAACAAACTAGAAGGAACAAGCCCTCTACCTACATTTTACAGCCCAGTAAAATGAGGGTAAGGAGGGAAAAGACTCCTTGATGGGAAGACTCCTTGAGTGCTGAGAAGTCTTTGGTTAACAGTTTGTCTCTGCAATTGTGTATTTCTTTTCTCCAATTTTTGCTTAAATAAATATCATTATGTTCAGGGTTTAATATATTGAATGTCAGAATATCTCTTTCTGACTTTTTTTTTTCTGATCCTGGTCAGATCAAAAGAAGTTATAAAATCAGTGATACATGTATAATAATGATAAATATGTACATGATAGGAAAAAAAGTGCAGGCATTGAATAAAAATTTCAGATATCTGGGAACTGATAAGAAGGTCTAAAGAAATCAGTTTTGATAGATGGGTATCTTGTTGGTATCAGCATCTGTTGTAGATAGTTGCATCATCTGTAATTTTTTCTTATCCCATTATTTATTAATTTCTTTCAGAACATCAGGATCATCATCTTGTTTATTATATTTTTCCTCCTTAGACTTGTAAGTTTAGAATAATGTGATCAAGAGTTTCTCTCTGTATATATGCAATAACACAGAAATTATTTATAAGTAGAACAATCACAAAGGCAGCAATTTGTGCGAGTCAAAAGTGCAAAGGAGCCTCAAAATAGAAACATGATGCCACAGCCCTTTTCTAGGAGTATGTGAAAGTGCTGTCAATTAGGACTAACAAGGGAATATTTGTAACTAAAAGTAGATAAGATAGAAAAACAGAATTTACATGAGCGATATGTTGTCCATAAAAAATAATAGAAATCCAAACTTCCCCCCATCTCCCAACAGCTGTTAGCCTGAATGGGTTTACTGTTTTGTCTCAAGCTTCTGAATTTTTTTTTTTTTTTTTGTGGCACAATACGAGTATATATATGTTTTGAACTCTTCTGGAAAGGTTTCTGTATGTTCATGGACGTTTAGTTCTGCTCTGGTGGAAGTCAACAAGCTGTCTCAGCAGTTTGTATTTCAGTCTCGCCTCAAAGTGGAACCAGGCTACAGCTTCCCCAACACTCTTACTGCTTAAATTTTTTACACTTCAGGTTTTTGTGCTTATGTACAGCATGTTCTGCCTCTCAGTGAAATCTCTTTCCCTATCACAGAGGGAAAGTATCTCTGGCACAATTTAACTTAGAATAAGAAATTACAGCATTAGGATCTCAGGTTGCAGAATCTCCCTTGCCCTTTTTAGAGGTGCCCATTACAGCACGGATTCAGTGAACAGGGGCAGATCAATTTACCATCACAGATGCCTGTTTTTCTCTCCCATTCATTCACAATGAAGCTGCATCCAGCTTTTAGGCACCTCTTTAATGCATTATTGAGGTATAATACCTTTATGTCTGCTTAATGTAAACTTCCAAATCAATGTTCCAGGGTCAGAAGACAACTTTTCGTGTTGCTGCTTCTCTGTCACTGTCACCTCAGTGACGTGCATCCCAGCACACTCCCATGAAAGAGCTGCAGTGTCCCTGCTAGCTGCCAGCTTGAAACAAAACAGCCTCATTCCTGAACCCTGTCCTTCTCCTCAGTTTATAAGGCTTGTTTATTGCAAAGGCATTAAAATTGAGCTTGTGATAAAAAAATTAATTTCGTATATAAATATATAATTGTCAAAACAAGAATACACCAAAACATGAATGCCTGATAGTGAGGGAGAGAGATTTGGTGCAAGCATGTCTCTGAAGTGGGGAGAGGGCAGTGATGAAGCGTCCCTGTCTGAGAGTCTCTGAAGAGCAAAGGTCAAAGGTGAGAATGCAGAAAGCTCTGTCGCTAGAGGTTAGAGCTGGTCCCTTAGGAGCTAAAGGCAGTAGTTGGTAATTTCTGTGCTGAGAGGGTTTTTATTTACAAACTTACATGTGAAAGTGCTTACTGTGAGCTCACCACTGGCGTCTGTTCTCATTCCCATCTCACCTATCCTGATTGCAAGGCTATCAAATTGCAGAGTCATGTTGGGATTCGATTTGCTTTGGACAGTGATGCAGAGCTTTCTGACCTGGCTTTTCCTCTGCATCCCATAATGGGTCCCATGTCCTCTTGGCAGTCACCCCCCTCAGTCAAAAAGCAGTGGTAATGTTGACTCAGCTTGATGGTTTTCATGTCTGGACTTTGGGGCTGAGACTCTCCTGGGGGCAGCCCTGGGAGCAGCCTGATATTATTTTGGTTATTTGGATTTTCCACCACTGCTCTTCTGCCTCCTCCCCCTCCAAACCTTTTCTGTCTGTGCTGCTTTGAGGCTGTGCAGCTTTTTTCAGGTATCCTGACAAGGATGTATGAGGTTAGGTGCAGCATCACAAACGTGTTGCTTCCATATGTAAGCTCCTGTATTTGCGTAGCACAGCTCAATGTTCTGTGAATTCATTGGGCCTGAGTCAGGGCTGCTGTGGAGATCTTTGTCCCTGTGCATTTATTGAGATCTGTAAAGGAGCACCTTTAAAGAAACAGAAGCTTTAACAAGAGCAGTTTGCATCACCATATTTTATTTTTATTGTTTTTAAGGACAATCTGACATTTTCTGTGAAATGATAAAGTTGCTCTTTCTGCTTGTCTGTCCCTGAAATTGCATCTAAAATTCATTTGTGTGTGGTCTCTTAAAATCTCAAATATAACAAATATAATGTTTAAAAATTAAGTTCATGTTCTCTTGTTTATGCCATTTATACCCCTTTTTTCTTGAAGCTGTCTAGTTCTGACAGATAAAGGAGCAAATGCCTTCCAGCTCAGCAAAGTGCATTTGCAACCTGCTGTCATTAAGCAGCTAAAGCTGAAATATCATGGGGACTTCGCTGTCCCAGTCCCTGTCACTATTCTCTTATTCTGCAGCTACAAAGAGCATGTTGTTACATAACTAACATAATTTTTAGTGTCACAGCAGGCAGCTAGTGAAATGGAAACTGAGAACTGGGTTATTTTAGTTGGGAAAGAAAATGAATATATGAAATTATCCAGATCCACTTATTTACAAATAGAAAAGTTGTTTGAATAGATGTTCAGCAGCAAAATTTTCACCAACTCCATTTAGGCAACAAAAGTGTCACAGTTCAGATACCTCTGTTTAAACTCTTGTGCTGTTGTGAGTTCCTTTAGAGATTACAGTGCTTATCTCAAAACTCTATGGTACAACGTTTGGCTGTTGCTTTTAAACCAGATGCTCAAAGTGATTCTGGTATTTTTACATGCCCAGGCCTAAATAGAAGTGGCCTGATTTGCAGAGGTGTGATCAATTCTAGGTCCTATTGAAATCAATGGGAACTGATGAGTGCTCAGTTCTTTTGAAAACCAGGCCATTTATATATAGGTGCCTAAATATGGCACCCAATTTTGAAAAACCTGGCTCTAAGACCATATACCATCTTTTTCCTTTTGATATCTGGGTCCCTGCTGTAGGAAAGGGTAAGAAGGGTAATGAAGGGACAATTGTAATGAAAAGAAGCCAGAAACATTTCTGAATACTTATTACCCTGTAACTCCAATATTTTTTTTTAAATCATTTAAGGCAAGGGTCCATTGGAGTAGAATTTGCTCTTCTGTATTTACTCTGTTTTGTATTAAGAAGACAAAGCAAAGCAAGTAGCTACTCCTGTGCACATGCATTTGTAGTTACTGTCTGGGAATGAAAGTTGTAACAAAATAAAATTCAGCTAGAAGATAGAGACACAAAAAAAACCCCACTCTTGATGCCAGAAAAAAGGATATCTGTACAGATTTATTTTTTCCTTCATATTTTCAACAGAAAAATATAGCTGGAATGCATTAGTGGACAAATATTCACTCTCTTACTTTCTACAATATCATGAAAGCAACTTTCCTTAGAAAACATTTCCATTTTCCACCTTTTTTTTCCAGAATATTTACAGTTTTGCATTTTTTACTCAGTATGCCACAAAGCAGAAAAGAATTATGATCTGTTATCACAATAAAAGCTCTGCCAGATAATATGGTTAGAGGCTTTTGCAAAGCTCACAGCATCCAGAGGAACTCATTTCAGCAGTGCCATTAGCATCCTCCCAAGGAAAACATTCAGAGCCTTCAGAACAGATTTTATTTGTGGTTACACAACTGTATGAAAACTCATATAATTGATTCCAGAAACAGAATACAAGCTGAAGCATTAGAAATTATTTTTTTTCATGTTGTGATCATAAGATTACAGGAAGAAAACATTTGAGGCCTATGCCAGGTTTGCAAGCTACCAAGTTCTTAATTTGTGAACTTTTTGGGGCAATCATGAGAGGTAGTGGCTTGTGTTTTTCAGATTGTAGACTGGGTAATGGTAGTATTTCCAATCTTTTTCCTATAGCTTTGTTCCATGTTGATCCTCCTATGTTTAATAAGAGGTAATGGCTGAACTTCTTTTGGGGTGAGGATTTCTCCTTATGGATCTGCTACTATCTAATACTGTTTGAGCTTTGTGACCCTATTCTTGGATGAGGAAGAGAGATGGGAGGGAAAAGGTGATCTGTCTTCTCTTTCCAGCTAGCTTATTTTCCTGAGTATAGTAAAACCTAGCCTTGTGTTCCCTTCTGTTGGATGTTTAGAAGTGTGGTGACAAAGGGGCACTATGAGTGTCAGAGAGGAAAATACTTTTTTTGTTGTTGTTGTTCAAGAAACCAAGATAAGGTGAAATTTGATTATTATAGTATCACACAATTCTAGAACTGATTTTGAGAAAAAATTTTAAAACTGGATGGAGTGTAGGGCAAGGATAGTAAATGATCCTTTTCTTTTTAATTTTTAACAGGAGGCAAATTTTGAGACTGAACTGCAAATCCTTTTTGATCATAATTGGTACTTTGGCTTTAAAGTTGAGATTACTGATAGGTCAGGTTAATGTGGGCTTACCTGTAAAAGTGATGTTGGATCATTTAATCAATGTCTCTGAAGTGCATTCAGATTTGAAACAAAACAAAATAACCCTTTGAAGTAGGGTGTAAAATATAGCAGTGAGGTTCGCCTTAGTTTAAGGGGGTGAATACTTTACTTTTGTCAGTGATTGTGTCATATTCAGTAATGTAAATGCATTTTAACTATAGCATCTCTCCTTAGACTGATATAAATTTGTGAACTCCAAGGAAGTAAAGGGAAGTACACTAGTTTAGAAGTTGAAAACATGGTTTATTGTACTTCAATATACTTTGGAGTTTAAAATATTCAGGAACTATTTTAGGTATATCTAATGGGTTATATGTTTTAATGGGCAAAATACAGAATAATTTCTGGCAAAAGTAAAACCAAGAGGGATAGTTATAATGTAAATTATGAATAATGAAACAATTAGGTGATAAATTTCATATAACCTCCCTGAACTGTATTCAAAGACTTCGACATCTCTAAGGATTGTGATGTTCCTAATACCCCAGGGTATTTATGGAAGTTGGTGTGTTCTTACCCTATTATCTGAGAAAGAATGTTAACTCTTTGCTGGTTTGAGATTCATTTGCCTTGCCTTCTTCCCAGTTCTTCTTCTTCTGGAGAGCAGCTGCTCTTTTCCTTGTCCAGAGCAGCTTTTCATTTCTGTGACAAAAGGGGCTGATCTTGGTACAGACCCACTAAGCAGATCTCCTCAGGTGATCTGAGGATCACCTTATGCTACATAAGCCCTGCTCTGGAGGCAGCATCCTGACAGACACTGGCCCTAGGGAGGCAACGTCGGCATCCTGGGAAACCAAAGGACATGGAATCAGAAAAAAGACATAGGAACTTTTGTACTTTTCATGTGATCTTACTTATCTGCTGCAATACACCTTGTATGTTAGTGATATAAAAGCAGAGTTAAAATACCAGCGACCCAGGTCATTTTTTGTGGGGTTAACTGAGAGGAAGGGAGGTATCTGCGCAGCTGAAAGACCCTGGCAGTTTAGATTAATCTTAGGACATGTAACCATTTTTAGATTTAGTGATTGTTAATGAGGATTTATTGTCATTTCACAAAATGCTTCCAGACCACATGGATACTTGGTTCCTTTGGCTTTCCTGCAGAAAATCTGTTCTCTCTGCTTAGCCTTCCTAAGCCTCTCTGTTGCTGCTGTTGTCGTCAGCAGTAATACTGGTCCCCGAATGCAATTAGTTTCTGTGTCACATTGACAGCTTTACATGTTTCTGGTATGGTATTTCTCCTGGTATTACCTGGAGAAACAGGTTTTCTGCACAGATATTATTGTTTTATTAAGGATTACAAGGATATGTAATGACAGAACCAACTACCCAAAAGCTTGTGTCCCTTTTCAGCTATTTGTTACTCCGCAGGCCTTTTATTTTTTGTATCATCATATATTGTAGCACAGTCACAGCTACAGATATATTAAAACTCATTTAATTTCATTTTAGTAGTGCCTGATAGTGTTTTGAGTATCTGCATTTGTGTCAGTGATGTTTGTTAGAAGAAGCCCAAAACAAGTCAAGGCTGTTGCAGCTCCAAGTACGCAGGTCCAGCCAGTAGTGAGGCTGAACATATGTAACCAGTAGGTTATACATGCATACATTATATATACATATGCATAATGCATGCCCAGCCACACTCATCAATCCAGGCAGAAAACATGGTACTCGCACAGAAACAAGCAGCCCATTCCCATGTACTGCAAAACATAGATGTGTATAAATAAACATCTACATATGGAATGTGGATCCCACCAACAGCTGGGATCTGGACCCTTTTCCATTTTTGAGGAATTCCCAGCAGTAGTGGGAGAATCTTTACCTGCTTTCTCGGTTGACCTCTTGGGAATCTGCAAAAATAAAATGGATTTCTCTAGCCCGTTCACTTAACCTGGTGGTCACTAAAATGTGAGGAGGATGCTTCCTTTATATTGTGCTTTACCCTCACAGATAACTTTTTCACAAATACACAAATGTCAGCAAAATGCGCCTGCATGTGTCCTCACTGTCACAATATCCTCTGCAGCTTTACCAAGGGTGGTAATGAATGGGTGTCAGGAGGAATCTTCTTATACTCTGCTCTAATAACTGAAAAGAGGAAGCAGGAGGTTGTGTAACTGAACTGAAAAATGTCAAATAGCCACATGGAAAAATACCCTCAGAATATTCAATTAATAATAATGTAAATATATTCAAAAATGGATTTTAATAAATAGTACTTTTAATGAATTTTTGCAGTATTATTCATGTTGTTTTTCTGAGAAATTGGATTCCATTAGTTAGTACCTTAATGCCAAACATGAATAAATTACAGTCAAATTTTAGTAAAAAATTATCTCTTACATACAGAAAGCCCATTGCAGTGTAATCATTTTTGTATCTTAACACAAGCTGACTATGAGTTCATAATTATGAGACATTGGAAAAATTATCATTTTCGAGTTTTGGAGGGGACTTAGAGGAAAGCAGAACATACAATATCAGAAAGTCATTGTTCAACTGAAAGTAATGGTGTATGTAATCTTGGATGCCAAATAAGGAATAGCAAAATTTACTATGTTAAGTATTTTCATTTTCCTGATAGTCTCAATTTCTGTACATTGAAATTCAGGTTCTCCTATCTTAGAAATAAACTTTACCCTGTAACTACAACTTCTGCTGCAGAAGATGTTAGAGTCTAAAAAGTACAGCAGATATATAGGAATGTCTTATCCAATCCCCTCTCAAACTGGTTTGCTCTGTTGTGTCAGATGCATATGAGTTTGTTTCAAAGCCATTAGCCATTAGTCTGTTTCATAGCATCACGGTTAGGAAAGTTAGGAGGTAGGTCCAACGCTAATTTTGTGCATCTCCCTGCCTGAGGAGCGTTTCCTGTTGTCTGGCAGTCGTAGTGCAGTGTGTGGGAAGGCCCAGGCGTGCACACGTACCCCGTGTTGTGAGCCCCGCCGTGCCTCAGCCGGAGTGCCAGCAGAGCTGCGCCCCAAAGCCGGAGCACACGCTGTGAGCTGCCTAGGGCTGCTGGAGGGCTCTGAGGTGCCTGCCCCAAGGCCCTCTGCTGCCCTCCCTCCCCTGGTCTGTCGGCTCACGAGGGAGCAGTGAACAGCACCGCTGCTTGGATGGAGATAATTTGAGGGATTCTCTTGCTATTGTCCATTTCCTTGCAGGATAAGAGAAGTTCTATATTTGTCTCTGTGCTCTGCTCTAAAGATATTATTTGTCCTGTCAGAGACTGAACCTTCTGGATCAGTTTATTCTGAGTAATGCATTGAAGTGGGGTTCTGTGATAATTCAGATTATAATTGTGTACCGTGTTGGTGAAACAGACCATTTGATGTCTTGTTTTCCATATTATTAAAGGGAAAGTGAGGAGTGGATGAAGTACATGATGAGCAACTTAGTGAGGTAATTTAGGTATGTTTTTGTGTTCTATGCAAAGTGATATGTTTCCAAGTGCACACTAAAAGTCTGTTTGAAAGATTTATGCTTTTTATATATTGAGAAATATTCTTTTTTTCTTTCTAGCTATGTGTCTTGCAGCTGGATTTTGAATTGCTTGGAGTCTACTAATCGGCTTTACTGGTAGACCTGCTGAGAAAGCATTGCAATTGTCCATGTGGAGTGCAAGAAAGAAATGTAGGGATTAGATTTCTGAATAATTTTTGGACACAGGCAGTATGAATTTGTGAGGAAAACTTCATAAGTAATGACAGGCCAATTTAACTGTAGCAGTAATGAGCTAAAAACCAAAGAAGTCAATTATTTTTCCTTTCACTTTTATTGTGAGATTTGTCCTTTGTTAACTTTCCTAGAACTGAATAGGGAGATTCAGTACCATTTTCCACCATCTGATCCCAAGGGTCAATGTGTAAATTTAACTGATTTGTATTTTTTTCTGAAAACCTGCTAGAGTCTGCGTAAATAGACTCTGTGTGTTCACATAAGTGTATATGAGGTTGATGCATTAAAACCCTTAGATAACCTATGAGTCCAAATTCAGGTGTTAAAGCAGCAATTAGATACTTGGAAACAGTTGATCCCAAAACATTTGCCCAGACTATGAAAACGAAACTGAGAATTGCATTGTATTTCAGATTTGTCTCTTCAGGGACATGGAGGTGAAATGCTGTTGTGTAGTCCTGTTTCCTCTCCACCTGAGACTAGGTGAACTGGTCACCCAGAGGAGCTGGACACTCCTGGAACTGTGCAAAGAGGGCTCCTTGTAACTGGCCAAGAGTGTACAAAGTATTTGTTCTGCCTTGTGGCTGGCCAGGGACAGCCTGAATCTCTATGTTAGATGTAGAGAAATAATATGTGGCTGTGGCTGAAACTTAGTGCTAGAAGTAGCAAAATAGATATTTAGCCACATATCAAACATCAAGTATCTTTGCTTGCTGTGCATTGTGCCTCAGGAGGTTTTTAGGTACCTCAGGAGGAGTGTAGGTACAGAACAATCAAGATCTGAGGTCTTGGATGAAGGTCAGGTGCAGTACCACATGCTCACTAACTATTCAGGAGCTCTACAGGAAGAATTAAGCAAACCTTTTTTTACCTCTGTCCTCTGATACTCCCTTTACCAATCAGAAAGTATACTGATATTGCTGCACACCTCTGCCTACTATCACCAATCCTTTGAGGTCTTATTTGAGAGAATTTTCTTGACTCCTCACATATTTTACCCCATTCTGCCTTACTGAACTGGTTTTATTATGCTCTTTTGCATTGCCCTCCTTTGTTCTCAGTTTGGTCTGAGAGTGGTTCCCCTTGAGAGGCATAAAAGTTCATCTAATTGAGCTCACCAAGCTTATAACAAAGCTTAGTGGGTTTTTTTCCTGTTTTTATGCAGAGGAATAAATCCCAGTGTGAGTTTCTTGTGTGATCTGTGCTGTGTGATCTCAGAGTACAGGTCATGAAGAACTAAACAAATAAATGCGTAAGATGTCTCAAACAAACATCAGAAGGGAAGGGGAATTGGCTAAAAGCACCACTTTAGAACCCATTCCTTAGTTTGCATGTCACCTCTACAGAGCATAAGAAGGGGCAGACAGTGTCAGATCTGTCACAGGACATAGATTTAACTGGGACCCTTGTAAAGTTTCTCTTTAGAATAAGAAATGTAATGGGTTGGGAATGTGATGAAGATAAACTGGCCTAGGTTGTCCTTGATGCATAAAAATTGAACTTTGTGTAAATGAAGGCAGTAATTCATAAGGAAAAAAACCCAATAACCTCTAACCACTTTTTAAAGTAAGAACAAGAAAGTCAATAATCTGTATATCAAGGAGAGGTTCTTGTTTGTTTTGTATTTTTAGGCTTCTTGTAATGCAGAGAGGTCATCTCAAAAAACACTAAGTTATTGAACCTTCTTTCGAATTTCATAATTTCCCTTTATCACTTAGAGTAATTTTAATTGTCCATAACTGTTCTCCTTCCATGCAGCAGAACAGTAGCCTCAGAGAACACAGAAGAGAGGAAGGGTTATTTCCAAGTAGATGACTAGAGCATTGCACTAGAAAATCAAATTAGGTTGCAATGAAATGCAGCTATAAAAATGCTATTACTTTGGTGAATTTTATGCAAAAACCCTCATAGAATTATGTAGTAGGATTTGCAGGATCTACATGCAAGAGCACTAACTTTGGAGAAAAGAAATAATGTAAATGAGGAAGATTTCTGATCTGCAGGATGATGTAAAGCAGACTCTTCAGATAAAATGGAGTGATTTTAAACCAGAATAAATCTACATTTAGACAGGTGAAAAGCTAACTTTCTAGTGATGCCAACTTTATTATACAACATTAAAATGATGGACAGACTCCTATTTGGTTGGTTTAGTTTTTTCCTCTCATTGCATCAAGGCAACTGGTAATATGGTTAAAATAAGGTACTTGCTAAGTGCTTTCCTGGATTGAGACCATGGCACACACACAGCATTTTGCAGGATTGATCTCCCATATAGTCTACGAAATATCCCGTATTTCTAGGGACTATCATTTTACTATCCTTTATTTTTTCCTTTCTCTCTTTTTTTCACTATTGGGATTAATAGAATATTATTATACTAATGTTATCATATCCCCTATCACCAAAGTGTTTAAAAATTGAGTATGAAGATTCCACAGCCCATATTTGCATTGACATTACTACTTTTAGAATTAAATCCTTTATCTTGTGCTACTGCTGCTAGTTCTGCAGATTTCTAAGGGAAACGTTTAAAAATTTCTTTGGAAAAATCCATTATAATATAGTGCTTTCTCAATAATCCATACAATTTCACAGATTCTTCAAACCTCACAAACATTCTGGTAACATCTTTGAATTACTTGAGTGTGGAGATGAGTGGATGGGCTTGATAGAGAGAAGGAAGCTGTAAAAAAACCCCTGCTATGTGGAACAGAGATTGTTTGTTAAATGACTTGTCTAGCTTTCTTATAGTTTGCATTGAATAGACTCTACCACTTCTGCAGTTAGGTGGGGTTCTTGAGACTGTATCCAGTACAAAAGAATTATTACTATGACAATATGATTCATTAATCTTAAAAATTAGGTAGACTGAAAGTCGATAAAAAATAATTTCAAAATAATAAAAACAGATTTTACTGCTATGGTATTTGTGAAAATATCAGGATATTTTATAGGGACGGAGGAAAGTTGGATGTAGAGCAGTGCTTCTCTTTTTGGTGTCTGACCAAAGAGGCAGGGCAGAGAGAGAGACAAATAATTCTGCTTTCCAGTGATGTCAACCTTCCTACACAAAGTTAAAATGATGGACAAAGCCCTGCTTGGCTGGTTGGCTTTTTTCCCCACTGAATCAAAGCACTTGCTCATGCCCTTAAAATAAAGTACTTGCTAAGTGCTTTCCTGGGTTAGGCAGAAAAGGCTCACGCTGCATCACCTGCAAAAGCATATTTTTTATTGAACAAACTAATGTATAAAGTTCTTGTTTGGTTGGAAGCTGGAGTACTGTTGTAAGGGAGGTCCATACCATGTACATGGAAGGTGGTGAAAAAATTTCTACTGCTGAGGCAGTCTGATGGAAATGTTTTCACAATTGTAGTCAGTTTGGTCATTCTGAGTTTGCCATGTAAAATAGAAAGGATTAGTCCTCTTCCAGTATATTTTGTATTTGCTGTAGTATTTTCTATAACAATTCTTCTTGACAAATGTAGCAGCCCATATCTGTAATCAGTATGGTGCATAAAAGGCTTGTTTTGGAAGCAGTGCACTTTTTATCAATGAACTGTGTCTGAAAGTAGCCTATGGTAGATTAATCCATTTTTCTATCTATAATCTCTCCAAAATAACAGCAATATATCTCTTATTGACAAACTATCAAGCAAGGAGGAAAACAAAACAAAGGAAAACAAATCAATGCAAGAAATAGAAACTAAAGTGAGTAAATAGATGCTGTGGCTGACATGGCATTCGGCTTCATGCTGCTGCTGAGGAATCCTCCCCCTGGCCCAGCTCATGCTGAACTGGAGGAAATCAAATGCAAACTCAAGCATGTGAAATGGAGTTTCACACATCTGAGACAGCCAATTAATGTGATTTCTAGTTTTCCACTGTTTTGGTATTGTGGGAGTTCTGAGTCAGGAGAAGGGTTTTTTTCCCGATTATTTATTTCTTTCTAGTATAAGAATTATTTATTTTGCAATTTTCTGTGAAAGTTGTTTATTTTATTGCTACTGGCTGATGCACAGAAAAAAAATTAATTTCATGATGTTTTTAGAATTAGCATATGCCCTGTTGTCAGGCTGGCAAAAGAAAATTTCATATGCCTCCTTTACTGCTTATTTTTATTCCTAGGAATGCAGCTATGAAGAACAAATCTAATCCAAAATACTTGAGCTGTCAAAAATTCAGATTCATAAGCTTATGAATACCCCTAGGTGGCACTACATGCTTTTTTTGCTAAAAAATAATCAAATACTTTATATGTAAATAAAAGCAAAATCATAATAGCTTAATATGCATGATAAATACCTTCCATTTTTTCTCCAATAAAGGTGGCTAACAAGCTTTTTTTTTTTTTAAACAACTGTCATGGTTTAACCCCAGATGGCAACTAAGTACCACAGAGCTGCTCTCCCGCTTCCCCTGCCCTCTTCTCTTATCAGTGGGATGGGGAGGAGATAAAGGAAAGAAAATAAAGTAAAAATTCATGTGTTGACATAAGAACAGTTTAATAACTGAAACAAAGTAAAAGATTATAATAATAACTACAATAATAATAGTAGCAACAGCAATAATAATCACAATAATTATAATGCTAATACTGCTATTAATAATTGTAATAAAAAGAAGAGGGAGATAAAACCCAAGAAAGACTAGTGATCCAGAACAAATTTCTCACCATGCACTGACAGATGCCAAATCCTATCCTTGAACCCTGGTTGCCTTCTTTGAAGTAATTCCCAGTGTTTATGTGCTGTCCATGTCGGTGTGTGTATGGAATATCCCTCTGGCCAGGTCAGGTCAGCTCTCCTGGCCAGGCTCCCACAGCCCCTTGGGCACCAGATCGCTGCAGAGCACGGGACACTGGAATGTCCTGGATTTAGGGTGAGCACTACCCCAAACATCTCTGTGCCACCAACATGGTTCTCACACTGAATGCAAAGCACAGCAATGTACCAGCTAGTAAGAAAAAATCATTCTATCATGTCTGAAACCCGTACAATCACTTAGGGAATAAAATTTTGTCTGAGGATTGAGTGATATTCTACTAATGTCTTTTTAGAATTTTGTGAACAACATGTACAAGAACTTGAATGCAGAATTTTCTTTAAAACGTTATAAAAAATTCACTAAAATATGTTGGTATTTTCATTTAGATTTTAACATGTTTGAATACTTCCCTCAGAAATCCATGCCAAGAGGGACAGAGGGGACAAACAGTAGTGTACTGGGTCTGTGACTGACTTGTTTCATGAGACTAAAGGCTCTCTTCTGTGTGTGAATTAATCCATTTTGGTGACCAGTGAGTGTTGTATCATGTTAGCTACTATGTTCTTCTTTTTCATCTGTTCGCTGCAAAATCTGGAGACGACTTTCCCATGGGTTTGTGTGAAGACAGAAGACTCCCTATGAGGGTCAGCTTTTAATGTGGTACAAACACAAGGCAATGCAGGACTGGGGCAGAGCTGCATGAATACCCAGGCATCTCATCTTGGTTGTGCAGGCTTTGGTTGTCAAAAGAGTGTGTCAGAAGAGCAGAGAAGATACAGCTGTTACTTCCTGCCCTCTCTCTTCCCCAAATCAGGAAGAAAAGCCCTGGCATATTGGTTCAGCTCTCTTTTGGATATCTTAATATGGGAAGCAAATGCCCTTGGACAGTAAAGACCGAAACCAAACTACTGCAATAAAATAACCTAGAAAAGCCTCTGAAAGGTTATTTAGGTGCTGAGACTAAGATGTGAGTCTTCCCAGGTGTCTTTTACAGTTCCAGCATCCACATTAACTGCTCAAGCAGCACTGGAGGGTTTTTCCACAGACTGTACCCAGTTGGCTCATTTATTGAGAAAGGCAGGAGGCTCTGAGTTGGTCTGCATGTGTGATATGAGAGGAGTTTTCTCTGGTTCTTGTCTTGCCTTTTATACAGAGGTGCCCTCTGTAGAGTCACCATTATTGCTGGGCTCCTGCTGGTAAATTGCATGTACATGTGTAGGTCTGTATCTATTTATGTGTAGACTTCAGTGTGATCACAAATATCAACTGTATTAGTAAGCTTCAAAACGTAGAGCATGACAGCTCAGCTGCTACTAATACCAAAGAGGAATATCTGTGCAACTTTTCTCAGCAGTCAGCACTTACAGTAACATCTGTGCCATTGCTGAAGTAGCACTGGGGATGATGGCTTCAGTCATGTTGGCTTTAGCACAACTGTTTCTGTCATATCTCATGTAGAAGAGCTGAAGTAACCAAAGCTGAAAAACACAAAAGAACCTTAAACTATGTCCTAAATTAATGTTAGTCACACAGAAGTTTTACAACTACTGAAATATTAGACACCTAGAAGCCTACTGGTTTAAAATGAAATAGACTATGTATTGGAGAAGAACAAGAATACATTTTACAGTCATAGAATTTCAAATTGGGAAGAACCTGCAAGGATCATAGGATGCAACTCTCTTTTGATCACATGACTATTAAAAATAAACCACAGGTGCATCCTTCAGATATTCCTTTAACTCTGAGAGGCTTGGTGCTGTAAAAAGCCTGTTCCAGGGACTGACTACTCTCTCAGTGAAGAACCTTTTCCTAATATCAAACCTGAACTTCCCCATTACAACTTCATTCCACTTGGTTACATCCTGCCACTGCTCAGCAGGGAGGGGAGATCAGCACCTCCCCTTCTCTGCCCCCCATGAGGAAACTGTACCTTGCTGCCAGGTCCCCCCTCAGCCTTCTCTCCTCCAAGCTAAAAGTTGACCTCAGATACTCAGTCTCACCCTTGAGACTTTTCACCTTCTTATTCCCTCTCTTTTGAACACACTCTAATAATTTGATACCCTTCTTCTATTTGGACACCCAAAATTGCAGATAGTACTTGAGATCCACATCAGTGCAGTGTAGAGTGGGACCATGTTCAGACATACTGGGTTTCATTGTATGCATTAAACTGTATGGTATTTTTTCTGAATCCTAAGCCAGGATTAGCCATGTCTAGGTGATGTTGCTTAGCAGGACAGGTTTTTTGCCTTTTTTTAAAGCTGGTATAGAATAAGTAATAGGAATAGTAAGGAAACCATATGGATTGTGCATATTCTGTCTTGGATTTCAGTGCTTGGTGACTCAGGCTAGAGTTTATATTGATTTTTCAGATTTAACACAGTGATGGGTCTTTCCCTTCAGCTTCCTGCTAAATGATGTTTGAGGCTAGAAAATATATAAAGCATTATCAGAGTGTTTTCTCATTGGTCATCAAAGATACAAGAGTAGTAAATGCCCACATGGCATTCTTCAGTTGGTCCCCATGTGAGTCCTGTGTAAACCTCAAAATTTGTGAAATCTACAAATTGCTTGCATTTCAGAAAAGTGCATGTACATCAGCAAGGCCAATTTTACTGCTACAGTTAGAAAAAATCCAAGAACATTTAATACTGTTACTGTTACAATATTGCTGTTTGTTGATAACAGACATGGATTTTCTCAGTGCCAGCAGTATAGATACACAAATAAAACTTGAACTTACAGACATTTTTATGTAGATACATGTAAGGAATATATTAATCTTTTGCTATTTCAGAAATAAAGTCAAAATGTGCAATATCTGATAAAACAGGGACTGATATTTGACAGTAACTAAGATACATAGGAACAACAGCTCTTCTGTTTTGGTTGTCTTTGCCAAGGAGCTGTCTCTTCCTCTTGAAGACATACCTCCCCAAAACTTTCTCCTCTTGTGGTTGAGACAGACTGCCATTTAATTTATTTCAGTCACAAAAGCACAGAGAAAATCAAGTGAAATGCTGCATGCACTGAAGACAATACCAAACTCCAACTGAATTTTGGGAAAAAGGATTCCCCTGGGGTACTCGAATGTATGTACATCCCGGATCAGAACTCTGTTACATTCTTACAAAAAGATCTTTTTGAAGTCAAAGAAGAGATGAAGCAGGAAGTTGCGTGTTGAGTGTGGCACTGTTTGGAGCTGCCTTTACACACAGAAATGATGCTTTTGGTAGTGAAATACTGTTGAGGGGTGTAGCTAAGGTAGATGATATCCTTTCTATGTTAGTACACTATATCCTTTGTTAGAAAACAAATTGTACAGTGTTTTCCCATTTTAACAGTTGTGCTTTAATGAAGAGAAAAGAACACTACATTAATGGAATAACATTCTGCTTGTAGCTAAGAGGGAAATACTAAGAGAGCAGATAATTGTTTTAGAATTGTGCTTCTTCAGAAAGGAGGAATCAATAATCACTGAAGTGGAAAGGGAAGACCAATTGAAAGGAAAAATAAAAAGTTTGATAGGAAGATGTTGGAGAGACCTGACTGTGATTTAGAGAGGCTTTAGTCTGTGATTACATAATCTTTTGCATCTTTTGAACATAATGATGTACTTTCATTAATTGTTTTGTTTTGACTTTCAGAGATAATTGCTTTATTGTTACCATGGTGCAATTTAGGGTTTCTTAACATGGATAATATTTTTCATCGTTTCTCCTCATGTAAAAAAACTGCCTATTCCCACTCCACAATCCTAGGGGTGTATAAGGGATGAGCATTATTTGTTGAAATTATATGTGAGAAATATATGACCTCCATGTGCTGAGTGCACTAGAAATAGGGTAGCAACCTCAGAAGAGTCCTCTGTCTTCTGTTACTTTTTGTCCAGATTGCTGATAGAGAGCCAGGGATGAGCCATAGCATCCATGTCTCCTGCTTCTAAACATTGAGCTATTCTGCAGCTCATGTTGTAAAGAAGCACGAATGAGCAGAATAAGTGCAGAACTTGTGCAGAACACAGTTTGAATATTTAATATGAGGCATGTTTAAAAAGTAAGACAACTTCTTTATTTATTTTTAATGTGTTTATTTCAGAAATAGAAGTCAGATGGTAGCCAGTCAAACCACAAAGGATTTCCCAGAACGATCGTGACTGTGGGTTGGGATTTTTTTTTTCAATTTTATTTAGCAATGAAAACTATGACATTTTAATGTCTAGAAAACATGTGGGTGACCCAGGCATGAATATTACTTTGTTTTTCTGGGCATCAGATGAGAAAGAACTGTATTTGGCAGGTTGATTTATTAAAAAAAAGCTTGTTTGTTGCTGCTTCTGGAGCTGGGAATATTAGAGGAAGTTCCATGCAGATGGACTCACCAAGTGACAGGGTCATTTGGGCAGGTGATAAATTGTCCAGAGTAATTTAAAAATTGTACTTCAGGGAACTGCTAAAGAATTGAATAAATGCTACTCCATATCCAGCAGTCTTTCAAAAAACTCCCTGCAGCCTCTTTTCATTGCTTATAGAGCATCTCTATAATCACAAGAACTGCGAAGACAAGTCGTTTTTGTAGCTGTGTAAAACCATGACTTCTCCTGCTCTGTTTCCTTACTAGAGTGATGCACACATGCATACCCCACAGGCACACAGCAGTTAGGCAGCTGGAAAAATATTTGGAGATAAAGCATTATCTGTCCTGTGGGATGGGGTTGCTTGGAAACTCCTCTTATTTATTTTTCACCACCTCATTAGAAATAAGAGGGGCTGATAAATAAGAGGGCCTGCCACCAACCCCAAAAAATACTTCAGGATACCCTGACTCTCTTTGTGAAGAGTTCAACTTACATGCTTGATCATGGCACGTGGGCAAACCTAGTCAACTGGAAAAAACAAAGAGCAAACCCAAATCTCCTGGCTCGATTACATTAGACAATGTCAGGGGAGGGCAGCCCCACTGGCAGCAGGCTGGTGCTCCTCCTGGCACTCACCACTTCTGTTGCTCTGGGATGTGCTTCAGTGCAGCTTTTTCCATCCTTGTCAGCCACACATGAGGTGCTGTCACCCAGTGCTCCTGATGGCACTACCTGAACAGTGCACAATCTCAGCCCATTTCCATGCATGATGAGTTGGTTTTTACATGTATTGGTTCTCCTTCCTCCTGCCACCTCTGTGTGCTGTATTGTTCTCTTCCTGGGCTATTGGCTGTACCACAGCCTTTGGAAATGCTTGGAGCACCTAGTGTTGGTGCTGCCAAATGCAATGATACAAATACCTCTCCATCCCACTGTCACTCTGCAATTGCATAAATACTGTTCTCACTATTCAGTCTCCATCAGAGCACAGTCAGAGAGATGCAATCTGCAGCAGAAGGAGCGCACAGGATAAATGGCTCCGGGATTTGGCCTTCTGGAAACAAAGGATTTATGTAATTTCAGATTAAGTTAGTAAAAGGAAGATGATTGAAATCTCATTGAAAACTTGCAAACTCTTCCATTTTTATTGTAGGCCTCAAAATAATGCTATTCTTTCTCTGTACCATTTCCTGGAGTTGAGTGATTTTGCAAATATCTCAGACTTTTTACTTTTTTTTTTTTATAGCTATTTTTAGCCACAAATTTCTGAGGAAAGTTTGATAGGCATGCAAATATGAACAACCCAAAGGATATTTTTAAGTGAATCACAGGTTTTGCAGGGTCACTTAAGTCACAGTAATACTGGCTTGGAGTCAGCAATATTTCTACAATGTGGTAGTTGAACTACTGACCTTTTCATGGCTGCCATTGGGTATAGTCATTCTATAAAAAAGATAGAAGGGTTACTTATTCTGAACTGAAGAATATTTTATGAATATTTTTGATATAATATTCATGTTCTCCACTGGAGTGAATCAAAGAAAGAAGCATGGCACAGACAATAGATAAAGTAGAACATGGAGCAGATGAACTGAAATTGTACTGCCAGGATGCTCTGCAGAACAAGAATAAGAGAAATCAGGGGGAAATTCTCATCCCCTTACTGAAAGTAAATCCTTTCCCTCCAGATATTTAGTAACAGAAGAGTCTGCCTTTAAAAATACTAAGTGAGCCAAAATCTCAACACTAATTTGGAATTGCTTATAATTGACAAAAAGAAACTAAGGATACTCTTTTCCTTAAAATAATTATGTCCTATTTTTTAGCAACCTTTCTTTTATTTTAAATATATGCAATATAGAGAAACCAGAAAAGGAAAATAACAGGATGTTTAGAGCTGTAAAATACAAGGATTAGACAGAAACACACTGATGGAAAAGGAAAAAAGTTGATTGCAGCATATTGTGGAAGAATGCATTCAACCAGCAGCAAGGAAGTTCTTGTAAAAGCAATGTAAATGGAATCAAAGATAAAACTGTCAAATATCTCAAAGGAAATGTTCAAAGTTTTCCTTCTGTTCAAGGAAGAATTTAAAAAGTAGGGGTATGTGGGATAATTCAAAGAAGAGGAGCATGTTTACTTCAAGTTCTTAGTCTGCAGTTTTGCTTCACCACATCTTCTCCATTGGCTGCCAGATTGCCACGTATGAGTTATGCTGTTCCTTATGAACCAGTTTTGATTCCAGCTGGACTTTGGAGACAGCAGAGAAAACAGAAAGCAGGCCACTGCAAAAAGGCTTTGTGGGGGGTAGCATGCTAATCCCCCTCAGAAGCCAAAAAGTGAAATGCATTTGGTTCCAAAGAAGTGTGAACTGAGAGATGTTTCTGCTTTGTGCTGTGCTTAGTGTTGCGGAATTTCAGCACAGCATTGAACCGTAGCCGGTGATGTCAAGGAAGGGCTAACACAAGCACCAACCAGCCCTGACCATCCTGATGGGAGGGTGCTTTAATTGCTGAGGTGCTTGGAACAGGTTGGAACTGGAGGTGGGGCTTAGTGAGTTAAAAGGCTGCATGAATTGCTCTTGAAAGCAGATTAAATTCTGTCACTTTTATAAATAATAAGCTGTAAGAAAACAGCCTAAATTGCTGAGATTTCACCATTGTGGTCTGGGTAGGATATTTACCAAAAAGAGCTTTTTTTTGGTTGCTAAACCTGTAAGGCTTGCAGAACACAGCATGGAGCACGTAGTTCTGTGGAGCAGCACGCAGCTGATTTTTCTGACATCCTTATGTATCCACTGGGAAAGGTTGCAGACAATCCCACAGAAAATCCCTGGCAGCAGATCAGTGCAAGAGTGCAAGGAATGAGTGTATAGAAGGTTGTTCTATTACTGTTCTGGATTTAAATACTGGTCTGAAGAACATCTGGTCTGAAGGAGATCTGGTCTGAAGAACATCTAGAAATGATGAGCAGAAATGTTGGTACATGAAATCAAAATGTGTTTGAGAAGGCAGAAGTTTTCCTGGGAGAAACAATGGTGTGTATGGTCTACTGCAACATGAATGGCCAACTGAAAGCATTGAAGTAGCATTAATTGTGCAAAAGAATTTTTATTTGTGTAATGTTCAACAACAGATCTCTCAAGACTCGATAGTCACATGAAATCTGACTGGAATGTTGAAATGTTCAGACCAAATCTCTTTTTTTATCAAGCTCTCACTTTTATAAGATCACAGGTTATCGGTAGGGACTTTTTGAGTATTAGGGCAAATCATGTTTGTGTGCATGCAAGCACACTCTCACTTTTTCTAATAATGATAGTCATGTATTTATCAGTTGCTGAACACAGAAAAATAGAATAATTCAGCATATGAATAATTCAGCTCAAGGTAGTTTTACATACTACACCAAATAAGTACAGTATTTTTGAAGAGAGACTAATGTATGAAAATTTCCACAGCAATTTCTTTAAAATGTTGGTTTGTTGTGGGGGTTTTTTTGGCAGTAAATTATCTTTTTATCAGGCAATTGAATGCTTAAATTCTTCTGGTGATTTTTGAGGCAAGTTAATACAATTAGGATTCTGGAGAGTTCTTTGTACGTGCCCAGATTTTTTTTTTTTTAATTAAACCTTTAAAACTTAAAAATATTTCCTTTGTGTTATTTTGAGTGGAAGTAAGATTTTAACTGTAGACTTCCTCTGCACTTTCCACAAAAATGGTTCTCTATAATTTTGTTCAATTAGCCATATAATTTTTTAGAATCATTTGTCAATATTATGAAGCATTAACTTAGACCAAAAATCGCTGATTTCTTCCTGGAAGAATAATTTATTCACATATGTACTTTTAGATGTTATTTCCTGGATTTTTATGCCTCTGTGTTATGAGTAACTTAAATGTATTTGCTATTGCAAGATTTTCATAGGAACAAATGGATTTCATGTGTTTAGGACCTTAAGCATTCAACTGATGAACAGTTCCAAATTTCATGCAATATCTTGCACTAATCAACTACCTTGAATAGTACTGATAGCATTGGGGTTTTTTTGTAACTGTTTGCCTATGAACTCTTCAATTGAATGACTATCAAAAGCAAAATTCACATTCCAATATGGCATGGAATTTTACGTATTTTATTCACAGCTTAAATCTATTCTTAACAACCCCAATCTATAAACAATTAAACAATTGTGCCTCATAAAGCAACATTCCTTGGGCTTTTTAAAAGGAAGGTATTGCATGCTACTAAAAGAAAGCATTTAAAACCAGTTTAATCTCAGAACTTTTATTCTACAGGAAATTTAACATAACTACTTTAATTTTCAATTCCTTGCCCATTATTTCCATGTTTGCAACATTAACCTCATCAGCTTCAGAAAGACATCAGCTTAAATTCCCCAGAAGAAATATTCTTCATTATTTCTATTGTTTTCAATGAGATCATTACCCTGCCATATTATAATTAGGACAATTGATTTGAAGCTCAGCTATGTGGCAGTGTGAGTTGTGGAGAAGGCATCATGTAAAAAGAACTGTAGTTAATGAACCATCCACTTAAATCTCAAAGTGATACTTTTAGGAGGAGTTAGGATAATGGAAGAGAAAACTTCCGTTGGCTTTTCTACACGCACTTTCCTTTGCTTCCCAAACCTGCATCTGCTGAGACATGTGACAATACAGATCTAGTGGAAAAATTGTTTTACAACAATAGGTTCAGATACAATTTTTGTAAATGTGAAAAATTCCAAGTTTCTGTGTACATCCAATCTTTTGATACTTCGTCTACTATGAAAAAATGTCTGATTTCATTTTGTATTCACAGAGATGGGAGGATAAAAGTATTACTACCTTAAAAAAAAATTTAGAAGGAAGGTCAGGAAAATACTGAGATTGAAAGAAGTTGGGTGCATGTGTCCCATTTGTACAATGATGATTGTAAAAATATTTATAAATGCATAGAAAGCATTGCAGCTGCTTTGTGTTTATTCATTTTGATTGAATTACACTGTTTGATCCCAGGGCCTAAGGACTGGATCATTTCGCACTCATTTCAGTGTAAGGTACAGTCAGGTCACTGTTCTGTTCTCTCTCCTAAATACCTGTCTCTGAGGAAAAGACCTAGTGTGCTGATAGTAGAGTGTAATTGCCACCAAAAGTTACACCTTAAAAATTAAAATAAAAATGGGTTCAGGGTTTCAGAGACTTGCATGATCAAAAATGTTGTAGAATAATTATATCAGGAATGCATTTTTTTGTGAAGACTTTGCTACTTCCTAAGGTTTTCCCTGCATTGTCTGGGAATTTAGATATATTTTATTGTAGAATTCTTGGTAAATATAAGTCTGGTATTTATTGCTTGTTTCAGATTCACTAAGGATGAAAACTGTGTAAGTGTGTTAAAATTGGGGCACACAGACTTCAGAATCTGATACTAATTTCTAAAAATGCAGTCAGGTATCTGATATTTGAAAAATTGTAGGCAGTATTATTTTTTAGGATTTACATTGCTTGTTCAACTGCCTTTTTAACATAGTGGGAATCCCTGCCTTGGCAAAGACTAAAAGAGAATAACTTATTTCTCTTCTCTTGTTGCTGCCAAAGTAGATCTTCACATTAATAAAAGACAGAGTTCCTCTTGCTCAGCTAGTAAGAAAAATCTTTAAAAAAATATGGCTCAAAAATAATATTTTGAGCCATTTATATGCTGGCTATATCTCCTACCTACCTTCTTTTTAAGAGATAAATAATTATGAAAGATAATAAATGTCTCTTCTAGCTCAGCTCTGCAGTCAGAGGTTTCCAGCTTGAGTTCAGGGATGCTGTCAGTGGAAATACTTGACCTACCAAGAAGCTTGAGCTGAAGTTTAGGTGATGCTGATGCTTGAAATAATGCTGAAGTGGGAATGGACCTGCATTTCAAGCTGCCAAAACTCTCAGTCTCTGTGTTCATGTATAGTTCCACTGTTATTTCCCATATGGTCACACTCAGTTTGGTACTATGACTTAAGGAGAAGAGTTACAGCTGAACTTTGTCACAGAGGCAGGCTGTATTCCGTGTTTATGTCCTTCTGACAGCTGTGAAATGTTTTTGTTTGTTTTTACTTTGCTTCACTTAAGATAAATACTTAGTCTAATAAGGTAGTTTGTGTCATCAGTATAAGTGATGAATGAGACCTCCACCTATGTAGAAACAAGTGAGAATTAGCACTGGTGAATTTATTTCAGAATCCTCAATCCTTTGTCATTTGCTTGTTTTTTTTATTGTAGAGGTAAAATGACCGCTCCTCTCTATTTAGAAATCAAGGCAGGTCCCACACATTTATCACATGAGGATAACAAAACCACACATTCTGAGAATGAAGTCATGCCCTCTGTGTGAGAGTTAATATTTAACTATTAAAGTATGACATGGGCCAATTTACAGAATTTATATAAAGTATTTGCAGAACTTATTGCAGAATTTATATATGATAAATAAATAATGCTTCCTGGTTATGTGTGACCTTTTCAAGTCTTGCCTAAATATTCATTCAGCAAAGTAGTTATATTAATGCTTTCAGGTTTAACCTGTCACATTTCTATTTTGTTATGCTGTTCTTTTTGATCAGCAGAAGCAAGCTTCTATTTGTACATTGTGTTGAATTTGAATAAATGGGATTTCTATTATAAAACCTAATGTCAGACTGACTCCATCTAGAAAGTAACAAATTTTAAAGGTCACATAAAATAGGCCATTCTCAGCTCTTTTTTTCTGAATATGTCTGATTAAAAATAGTTTGCTTTGTTTATTAAATCTCTGGTGTTTTCCCTTCAGGGCCAACTAAAGCAGAAGCAGATCTTTGCATTTGTCATCAGCTTAAGGTCACAAATACAATTGGACTAGATAATGCTATATACCTTTTCCCACTATTGAATTATCAATGATGAATTATTTATCATAAAATTAAGCACACATATCAGGAGTCAGTTGAGTGTAAAATGTTACCCTGAGGGCATAGTCAGGCATTTCAATCAGTGTGTGTTTACATCTGCTTGTGCAGATGTATTTCCAGTGTAGAGTGTGATAACCTGCAGCTCTCAGAGAAACTGGCTTCGGTAGGAGTTGAATCAGACCCTTGGTATCTCAGGTGATATTTATGAAGAGTATCTTTTGAGGTCGATTTGTCAAATATGAAATAGATAAAGAAAAAAGCTTTGGTTGCCTTTAATTGTTTAAAGAAGATTGAGAGATAAATGCTCAAAAAGAGGCATTGTGCTCTTCCTTGTATATTATTGTCTTTCTAGGGGGGCTTTGTTGCAGCTACTGTTAAAAGTAAGCATTCAACTCTGATAGGAGAATTCAAATCCTACAGTTAAAATCTCTATTTAGTTGGTGCTCTGAGGGATAAACCTAATAATTTTGGGCTGACCTAGGGACTGAATCAAAAAAACCCTTGTCACTTTTATAACTGTTATTTTGCCCTGCAGTCTAGCTTGGAGTTCCACTGCTGTAAGTACAGCTTTCAGCATGCCTTCCAGAGGTGCACAGGTGCAGCTCTCCCCTTTTCCCCACTGTGTGTGGCTGTTTAACATTCCAGACTCCACACAGCTCACCTGGTGCATTTCATGTTGCCCAAGGCATGTTGCAGATCCCCATTTGAAAACTAAACCTGGGATAGCTTTGTGATGCTAAGCACCTTTAGTACTTCTGAGAAGTGGAAGAGGTGTCTGCATGAACTCAATGGTGAGATTTAAATAAATTTTTCTAGTAAATACCGATTTTTTTCCTTCATTTAATCTGAATTAAATTCTGATGATTTATATAAATTAATTTTTATATAAACTGAACCTAAAAATCAAAGTCAGTGAAATAACCATCCCTGGAAGTGTACAAGAAATGACCTGGTGTGGCACTTTCACTTTTACATTGACTAGTTGGCAATGTAGTGTTCAGTCAAAATTTAGACTTGCTAATGTTGGAGGTCTTTTCCATCTTTTCATGGTTCTCTGATTGTATGATTCTGAACTGAACTAAAAATCACAACTGAACAAATATTACATACCAATTATTAGAAGGCAGAAGAGGTAACCTGTGCGTTCCATGACAGCTTTTGTGTTCACTTTGTTAAATTGTATGTGTGCTGTTAATTTAATATGACAGCCCTCAATTGCAATTAGGCATGTGGGCTGGTAAGACTGGAACAGTTTTTCCATCTCAGGCTCAGAAATCAAAGTTAGCAGGACCAATTTGGTATATACACTCCATTATAAATGTGAGGAAGGAATAGTCTGCTTTCTGCTTCTTATGTGGGAATAAAAAGAGTCCTTAATGAAGTGTGAGTGAAAACTGAGATAAAACATGTGAAGTCTGACTTCTTCAGCAAGTTCTTATTCTCTGTGAGCAATACTGTGCCAAAATACTGAAAACTGTCAATCTGTGGTTTCATTTCAGCCATTGTCAGAGACATTGTCAGTTATTCAAGAAAAAATTTAAGGTACAAGCTATTGATAAAAGCTTGTAAAATTAATAAAGGAAGAAATTCTGAGTTCTTAGAAGTGAGTTCACAGGCTATATTTTTTATTAAACATTTTTCAAGTACATGAAAACGATGAAAAATGGCAGTACCATACCCAAACACAAACAAACATAAAAGAACTATGATGTGTAATTAAAATGAAGCTGAGTAGTAATGAAAAAGGAGAAATATTTATGAAATCTTTCCTATTATATGAAACAAAACTGTGGGAAGAGTTCTCTTTTTAAAATTTTATTTTTTTCTCATCTGAAATAAATAATTCTAGTAATATTTTTAGAAATGTGTTGTCCAAAATTTACACTCATTCTGGTTAAACTGAATGTCTAGGTATGAAATTAGGGATCGAAATAAAGAGGTCAGATTTTCAAATGTATTTTGCAGTTGTAATTTCCTCTTATTTGCATGGCATTTTTGCATGGTAAATATTTAATGATAACCAAGCATTTATATTTAACCATTAATGAAGGGCTTAGGAGCTTAACTTTAGTTGTGTGCAAATGTTTGAATTATTTTTGTTATGAATAATGTCTTGTTAAATAATTTGTTGAAACAGAGAGATTTGAGCACATATCTCTTCTGCAAAATCAAGATATATTGATTTGTGATCTTCTTATATTTCTTTCTGTCCCCCTGGAGGACCAGCTGATGGTCAAGCCACCATTTCCTGAAATGAATGGCATTAGTTTCCTGTCCTCCAGTTTATCTCTGAGAAAACTACACTTTACATATCTTCTAGGAATTTTGATGAGGTTTAGCTCATTAATGCAGGAATTGTAATTTCTAATTACCAAAAAAAACCCTCCAAAAATATGGCTCCTTTTACTACTTTCTTTCGTTGTATCACAATCAATTCCTGAATGGAAGAATGTTAAACATGCAATATATGACTTCAGTCCACAGGGCATTTTGGCTACAGTTTTAAAAAATCAACACATCCTACCCTGCCCAACCCACATGTGTAAATATGTCAATACAATACTAAGGGCAAATATTATTGTTTACATTGTACAATGTATGCTTGCAGTATTTAATTTTTTTTTCCAATGAAACACACATTTCCATAAGTTCATTTTGAAGAAAAAATATCAGATATTATTTGCTGGAGAGGGGATAAGCAAAGATTTTAAAAAATGTTTTCCCAACACTTTCTTAAGATTTTTCTGTTGAAGTTTTCTTTAACACAGAGGCATCCCAGTTATTTGGATTAGACTAGATAGGCGAAAGATAAGTGATAAAAGAATGGTATGGTTGACATGCTGATAAAATGTTACCATATTATGCAGTTCAGATAATATCCTGGATATGTTCAAGCATTTTTAACATTGAATGCTAAGCTTCACAGAAGCTATTTCTGGAGCAGTTTCAGAAATGATGGAAGTTTGCGGTGTTGCATACAGACTGTTGGTAGTAATTTCCTTTGGTGGATTTGGTTTCATATGAAATTTCCAGCCTTTTAGCATTCTTGCAGTATGTGACCATTTTGGCAGAGGCACACCGATAATGCAGAGGCTTTGAAGGAAACAGTGACAAGATAAAATAGTTCTTGAAAAGCCCAAACCCAACAGCACAGTGGCTAAGCCCATAGTTGCAGAGTCAGGATGAGGATCCAGGAGCCTTGGGTACATGTAACTGATGAATTTTTGGACTTTTGAGAGTTTTGACAATCAGGTCTTTCCCTGGGTCTTTTACAGTAAAGCCTCATGAAAAACTTGAGGGAAAACTTCTGACACTTTCATGTGATCAGGAATTATCTGCTCTTTGCACTTGTAGTATAGGAACCATGTTGACAAAGTACAACCTAAATGAGAGCTAGTGTTCCAAACCAGTAGTAATCCTTGCTATTTTTTCCAGTTCTTCAAAATAAAACAATTTCAGTGCACACATCCACTATTTTGGTTCATACCAGCTACTGAAACTGAAGATATTGAAATAGCTGTAACATAAATACATTGCTTATCAAGAAAAATGTGTAATAGTGACACTTTAATTCCATTTGCAGTATCTCCTAAATATCAGTGTTATCCTTTAATTTTGACAGCAGCTAGGTAGTATTTCAATAGTATTTGTGTTACCAGCCTCTGTTTCCAATGACTTTTGAACTGGAATTTGGAATACATTCTCTTTAAATTCCCCTAGACTGAAAAGCGTGTTTTGTACCTAGTCTTAGTGTCTGAGGTATGTTTCTAATATGCAGGTTTTGCATTTTGGGACTCAGAATATAGACTGCCATTTTCAAACGACGACCAACACTCATGAACAGAAAGTTAAATACACCACAGTGTGCTCTCCATATTTGTACTTCCACTCATTTGCAATGTTGATACTTCATCTCTGCTTTTAGTTTAGATATGTAAAAGTTAGGACACAAACTTTCCCTCTTTCATGTGTGAATTTTTTATTTTAAAATGCAAAATATCGTGTACCAATATGCCCGTATATCTCTAGCAATCTGATGTTTTCAGTCCTAAATCATCTGGTTTCTATGTCTTGACGCACTATTAAATAGTAGTTTATACTTAAAATTCCATGAAAAACAACTGGACATTCTTCAGCTTCTAAATATAACTCCTGCATAGTGATAATTATGCATATTAAAATGTTATTTATCTTTAATTCATTGAATTTTGTAATAAATATGGAGTATGTCTATATTTATAGGTTGGAAGCACATTAAAACCAATATACCAGAACACTAAATGCATTTTTTATGTTGGCAGCTGACTGCTGCTTCCCATGCAAATTCTGTCCAGCAAATTTGCTCATGACAAACCTGAAAATGTCTGTGTTGTTTTTGAGAATTTTATGTGTGATTTACTTTAAGACACTTTTAAGATGCAAATGGTTTGTGTCTTAAGAATGGAGGAATACATTGAAATCCAGCTTACTGTATGAGTTCGGTATGACTTTGTCTACTACAGTAGCCTATGTAGTAGCCACAGAACTATCAGCATTTTAGGAAAATTCTAATGATTAAGAGTTATAAACTAACTTCTTGTAATTTTTGACTGGTGAACTGGTATATGCAAATTGGATTAAGGGTATAGAATAGAAACCAAAAAATGTAACTTACTTATACTGTTTCTTCACTCAGATTTTTGTGCACTTGAGAAGGTAATAAATGCAAAAGTGAATCTTCGGAAAGGGTCACTAAATCTCCCACAATGTTGGACTACTTAAATACCAAACTCATAGGCTAATAATGGTATCACTAGCTTTACCAGGTATTTTTAAATTTTAGAGTCTTGCTTCAGTTGAAAGGGGTTGGAGGCTTTAAGAAAACACTTTATTGGGTGACTTCTACCCAATATATGCCTTTTTCAGCAGCTTACATAACACTGGCATGCAGCCAAGAGTCAGGTGTGTCAGTATGGCTCTCTGCTGAAATTAATGTGCTCAAATTAATGATCCAGCCTTAGAAACCTCAGCTTTTTTGGAAGTTCAGGATGGCACTTCTTTTCCTTTAACCTGCCTGATGAGAATTAAATGAGTTTCATTTCTGATTTGAAACATGTACATCACCTGTAATTTTTGTCTGCAGATTTTCCACATGACGTACGATCTGGCCAGTGCAGTGGTGAGAATCTTTAATCTGATTGGAATGATGCTCCTGCTGTGCCACTGGGATGGTTGTCTACAGTTTTTAGTACCATTACTCCAGGATTTCCCACCAGATTGCTGGGTGTCCCTAAACGGTATGGTTGTAAGTATTGTTCATTTTTCATTGTGCTTTCTAAACATTATTTTTCTAAACAATTAGCTTCAGAATTTAGTGTAAAAACACATGCCTAGTAATATACTGCCCTGCAATTTATTCAAGGTAATTTTCATAGTTTGTTGGCTCACTAGCTAATGAACTAAAGTTTGTTTTGTAGTTCTCATGGTCAATAAAATTATATTGACTCGTTGTCAGTAAGTGAGCCAGAAAATACTTTAAGTTTTAAAGTCATTCTAGTTTATTAACCCTTATTCCCTAAAAAAAGCTGCCAAAAGAAATATGAAAACACTCAGTTCACCCCTGCTTTCAGTTTAGGCCATAATTTCAGAATGCGACTGAAGGTAGATTATTGGCATTAGTTTCATGTAATGTTATCCTCAGTTTGTAAACTTCTGAGTCATGTAATGATCCATTGTTCACAACACAGAGATCAAGATTTTTATGAGTAAAATTAGATAAATAAACTCAGTTGTATGATAGTTTTCTGTGTGGGAACAGAATGTTCAAGGACAGAATGTGACTGTGTGTTATTTATAAGGACGGGTAATGACTTTCTATTTAAAGGACAATGGCTGTGAAAAATACATTTTTTTTTTAATCAAGTCAAATAATGTGGCAGTATATAGAACATATTTATAGGAAATACAGTGAAATTGTTGGAATGGGCCTATAGCCAAAAGAAAAAGCCCTAAACATCTCTTTCATTTGTAATCTGAAAATATGTGTCTCTCCAGTTTTTTGTAATCTTAGGATCCATAAACCATCACCTTTACTTTAGATGGGCATCTTGCTCAGTGTCACATATTCCTACCGTAGAACCATAGTAGTATTTGTTCATTTAGGAACATGATACTGCACATTAATGTGGGAGCTCCTTGACTAAGACTGTCAGTCATACAGACAAGTATTTGCAGTCATCAGGCAATGTCTTTAATGATAACCCGCATGTTTGCTGACACCTCATTGTGCCTGCTTTTCTAAAAAAAATACTGACATATCTTCAAAAATGGGATTGCTACAATAAAAGTAGGTCACCACAGTGCTGACTGGCACATCTTTCCATTCTGCTGTATTCTGTGCTCTGCTTTCTAACATCTTCCATTCATGTTTACAAAGCATATATTTTCTACCAGCTTTTTAAAGATCTGGATGAAAATCATGCTAACGAATGAAAGGAAGCCTTGGATTACACTTAATTGAAGTATTTAACTTTTAGAAAACACTAAACTACTGAATTCTCTCTGCTCCTTAAAGGCTACATTCAATCTTAAGAAAGCTGTATACACTATGCACATGCTCAGATGCTTCTTTCTGCGTACCCATATTCAGGGTTTTTTTTTTTAATGGAAACAATATTCTCTCTCTATTGTCCACATAATCTTGGAAAAATCTTTTCTGAAGGTTGCAGCATTAAATTTTTTTTTGTCAGCAACGGAATTTTTTATGTTGAATGAACACTGGGGAGAAATTTGTATATAAAGTTCACAGCATAGGCAGTCTTTTAGGCCAGTGGCAAGAGAAAGAGTGGTGGGCTGCCAGCCTGGAATCAGGAGCAAATTTAAGACCACTGTTAATCTTAAAGTCTAGACCTTTCTGGATATGTCATGGTGTTAAAAGACATTTCCTAGTTGTTTTCCAGGCTCTAGGAATGAATTCTTTAACACTAAAAAAAGATAGTGAAGCTGTCATGGAATATCAGTCCTCTAAAATGATGGTGGAAACAGAAGGAGGTTGATGATGATGGTTATCTGCTTTTCTGGTGTATTCAGAGTCTAACTGACAGGTGACTTTGGAATTTGAAAGGATTTCAGGTTCCTGATACTGCAAGAGCTTTGGCAAGAGGGAAACCTTACTTTTCTGATGTAGCATATAACAATTTAATCTACTCTGAATTTTAAATTTTTTTACTGAGATGACTGCACCTGGTACTGGGGTTTGGGTGCAAAGTAAAATTTTAATCTTATTAATTGTGATCACTGGCTTGAAGATTTATTCAAGCTAATGTGTGCTCAGCCAGAAAAAGTCAGTTTTTCCAAGACGTAAGTCAGGCAAGTCAAAGCTTTTGCAGATAATCTGTTAATAAAGGAATAAATAGTAAAAGAATAATAAAAGAAGTGAGGAAGTAAGAAGGATGACATGGCATCTCCGCAACTGACACAGCCCAGCCTACTCTTCCAGTCCATAGTTCCATTCTGTCTTGCACATTAGTTACTTCAGGCTGCAGAGTGCAAGAACTTTTAAAAGCCTTGTCTTAATAGCTGTTTCATCTGTCTGAACTGATACACAAAAGCATGCCTCAGGCATGCTCATGGTATTAATTTATAAATACTGTAAAGGAAGATAACGTAGATTAACTTTAATGTCAGAGAGGAATAGGAAAATTAACCCAGTTGCAGGTTGCTTACTACCTCTTTGAACAATGTGACTGAATGCAATTAAACTGAAACAAATTAGTTGGATTTTGGTCTTTGAAAGTTTAATAGAAACCTCATAGTGCAACATGAAGGAGACTATAAAATGGAAAGCCCTCTCTGTAAAAGGGGATAAGATCACCACTGGTTAATACTCTACCAACAGACAGCCTAAGCATTTTAATGAAATTGTTCAGATTCCAGTGATATAATCTCTGCCATGATAATAATTATGAGCCCATATTGTATCTGTACTCTCAGCTTGAACCTCTTGGCAGTTTCTAACACAGACCTTCATCTTGCAATGAAATGGCTGGCTGATGTCTTCCAGTATATTGGAGTACTGGTCATTAAAAAAAAGAACACTGGTAAATATAATATAAAAGTAAGTAGCAGTTGTTTATCCCTCCCCCTCACTTTAAGTCACATTCCAGCCTATCCATTAAAAACAAAATAAGAGTAAATTACTTACAGGAGAGAATATAGCTCTTTGATACTGTTTTACTTTTTTCAACACTAGAATTTTTTAATTCCTAAAGAAGGTCTTTTCTGAAGAAGTTTCACAGACTTTCTTAATGATGCTCCCTAATTTCTCCTTGGCTCAGAAAGCCTATTATCTGGAGCTCCCTGTGATTTATCCTCAGCTTTCTGATCTGCATTGCTTTAGACTAGTGTGCTTCCATAATGACGCCTAGACTAAGCATTTTTGTCATGCCTCAGAGTTTGAGCCAGTAGTTCCCTAGAAAATTGAGAGTAAAACTTGCAGATAAAACTAGGTACACACAAAACCAGAAAAGCACAGTGGTCCTCTGCTATAGTCCATCTATGCAAGCCAAGATTCTGCATTCAGTTTCAAGTGCAATAATTGCAAAACCAGTGTGTGGGTCCCAGCTGATGAACCCACCTAGTGATGTCTTATATGGGAAGGGTTTCTAGGAGAGATGACACTTCTGCCACTGATGCCATCTGGCCATCTAAACATCATAGCCTATAATAAAGCATACCTTGCAGCAGATCATTACTAGTAGTATGTGAAGATTCCCAACCTATATTTTCATGTGAGAATTTGCAATAATTAGTTGTATGGTTAGGAAAACATATGGTCCCCTAAGCAAGATACTTACTTGGGCTTTGCAGATTTTTTTATTTATAATGTTCCCTTTGTGAGATAAAAGTGTGGTGGAGAGGTAAAGAATTTAACTTGAATGGTGAGTTTTTTAAAAGCCAAAAGAGATTGTAAAGCTTTTGGAAAGGCCTTACTTTTCTGGCATTTCCCCTGGCAATCAGCCAGTGTTTGCTCAGCAAGAGCCCTTCAGGTACTCTGATTTATTTTGTTTTGTCTTTTCCTTTCTGTCCTTGCAGTTAGATTGTTTGCAGCTCTCGGGGTGTTCTAGGATGGGTTTAGTAACCTGGGATTTTGTGTTGTATTGACGCCCATTTGTGTCTCATAACTTCCTCAGGAGCAAAGCAAATCAGGCCTTCATCTCTGATGGTATCAGCATTGCTAGTAAAAGAATTTGGGAATTTTTGCTTTAGAATCTGGAATTCTCTCTCATTATTAAATGAATTACTTAAATAAATATTTGGTAGGGAAATACAGAAAGGTAGGAAATGGCTAAGATTTATAATGCCCTAAGAGCTATGCTAACATATATGTAAGATATAAAAAAGCTATTTAGTATACCACCCAAAAATATAATTTTAGTTCTCAACATATCTTACTAAAGAGCACCATTTTCAATTACACAATCACTTTTTTTTTTTTTTTTTTTTTTTTTTTAAANTGAGATTTTTCTTCATTTGATCATTATGTGACAGCCATCATTTAGAGCTTCACAAATTTTTCTGAGTATATTTTTATTATTATAAAATATTATAGACATTGAAAGCATTAGATTCCTCTGATATCGTTTGCAATGCTGAGCGATAAATGCTTATATAAATCAAAGCCCACAGTCTTATACTGGGTGCTTAAAAAGTGTAAACTATGTGGGAATCATCTGATTCCTAGAGACACTGAGGATCTGGTGAGGTATACTACTATTCTAATGTATTTTTTACTCATATATTTACTCATATATATTATTATTATTTTTACTTATATATTTACTCATATATATTATGTGTCTGTTTAGTTAGTGCCGTGCTTCTTGGAGCAGATAAAAGTGTGAAATTACAAATCAGAGATGGTCTGCAATCAAAATTAATGGAATTGCTCTAGTCAGATACTCAGTTTACAACACCATTTGGAAATGCAATAATATTGGTAACAACAATATGTAACTGACATTCTTTGTACTAAGACACACATATTTTTAAATCTACAGTAAGTAATTTTATTGCTTCTGTTATGTGCAGCTGTTCAGAATTCAGTTGCTGGTCTCTCCTGCCCTCAGGACTGACCTAGTCACTGAGGTCAGTCTTCTTCCTCCTGCATTAAGATGATGAAATAATGACCTGTTTCACTGGTCTGGCATGCAGTGATAGGCCTAAAAATACATTAGCTTAGGAAAATATATTAACATGTGATTTGACACTAAAAGAAACTGCAGAGGAAAATTTTGTGGACGTGCAGTGCTAAATGAGGAAGTAGGTTTAATGCAGACTGAGGATGTGCATTAACTGCAATACCAAAATTTTATGCCAAGCTAGTGGGGACTAGAGAAATAGGGTATCTGAGGACATTGTTGATTTAATTCAGTGTGTCATGATCAATGAAGAGGAAAACAAATCAGGTTCTCATTTTTACTGCAATTGCTGAGGATCTAGGAAGCCCACATAGGTTTTGACTTATGTTTTGTTCTGTTCTCTGACAGATTAGCAGGCAGTCTGCTTTGGCAGGCCTAGAATGGGAAGCAGTAATAATTTTAATAATTTTTCTTTCCAAACTCCTTGTTTCCTTCCAACATCTTTGATGTAATATTCTATAAATTTGTTGATGTCCTATATACTTTGGGCAGTATTTTTGACAGATTTCTGATGTGCTTAGATAAAAACAATTATTAGATTTCCACAGCCTTACAGTTATTGAGATTTTGGTTTTTTCCTTTATATTATTTCTGCTGTTAATGTCTTCTTAGGTTATAAATTTTACTTTATTGTCTTAACACCATGTGCTAATTCAGATTGGAACCTTAAGAACTGAAAAATAAAGGTGCAAAATCAGTTAGAGGGAGGTTTAAAAATTTTTGAAAGTTTAACAATAGGGAATGTTATGTTTCTGCTTTAAAAGGGAAAATAGTCGTTCAGAGAAGGTAATCCCAGTTGTAATCACACAACTCCACCAACTCTGAAAATTGTTTAGCATAGCAAACTCAACTATTGTCATAAGCCCTGCCACTTTACCTTACTCTCACTAAAATGCTGAGAACTAATGTTGTAGTATTGATGTAATTATTTAATGCTGCTAGTGATAGTTATTTCAGTAGATATTAGTGCTTAATTCAGCCAAGAGGAAGGATGTAAATTAGTACACGTTTGTAAGTGTTGATTGTAGCACTATGCTGCTGATGTGATAATAGGTGCTAAAGAGGATGGATGATTTCTGTAATGAGTTAGTTGGCTGCCTTGCATGCTTCTGTTCCTTTCAGATTGAAAGCTGGTCTTCCCTATACGGGATGAGAATAATGAAACAATTATTTAGAGGGAGCATAAAAAAACAAGTTGATACACTTAAAAAATACTAACTTATTTCCACACTTTTTCTGTGTTTTCAAAAGAGCTAGTAGAAATATGTCAAGGAGCAGATGCAAGGAAGAACTTGCTTATTTGTCATCAAAATTTAGTTTCCATGTTTCCCTCAAGAATCAACACAACTCATAAATGCTTATGCTGCAGTATATTGTGAAGGGATTTCTGGTAACTGTAAACTACAAAATATTTTTTGTAAGCCTTACACTGGAAATAGAAAAAATTGCACATAATATTGTAAAGCCTAGTGTTGTGTTTGATAGACATTCAAGGGAAAAATAATAGATTTCATAAAGTGTGCCGTAAGCCACTTATTCAGTAAAAAATGTGAGCTAAATTAGAAAGATAAATTGGACCTATCATGTTTTAGGACCTTGTATCCCACATTTGCCCTGGAGTAAATATTCAGGAGGTGTTATAAGCACCCAATGGCCAAAAGCAGATTCTCTATTGTAGAAGAGAGTGTTCCCTTTGTTCTGTGGGGAGCTGGATCAATCTGCTTTGTTCTGTAAATTTAAGATGTTTATCTGCATGTAGTGGTACTCTGGATTGAACTGACTATAAATGTGAAAAAATTACTTTGAAGTAGCTCTCCACAGGTGGCCTTTTCTCTTGTGATTGGACTATCCAAAAACTGAACTCTTGGAATATTTATGCCAGACCAGGTTTCCCAGAATAAACCCAGTGTAGATATATCCAGATGAATACCATTCATATAACACTTTTCTTCAGAAAATCTTCTCCTTTTTCATTGGAAAACTTAATTAAAATGCACAGCCTTATTCTTGCTCTGTATGATTTAAGACTGCACAAAAATGTGATTTGCACAAGGTGCATATTTTTGTCAAGGGGTCATTATCACAATCAGATTTTCTCAACAGCACTGATTTTACTGCTTTTACCTGATGGGTTTTGCCATATCAAATTTGAATTTTCTACACAGAGCTATTCAACATCTGACTCATTCTAATATTTAAAGTGCATCTGGAGAGTAGTCTCTACTGGGATGCAATTAGACATGAAAAAATGGCCATCTGAAATTGCACATTTAGAATGCTTACATGTCACATTAGAAAAAAAATCAAAGCAAGATGCTTCGTTCTGGTTTGTGTAATTCTAAACCAACTCACTCTGATACATGAGAAAGTTGTGATATAGGTCTGTGTCTACCAGACCTATGTCAGTAGTCTGTAGGATCTGTAATCTGGATTCCCAAAATCCCAGATGAAGAAATCATAATATTTCCTTTTAAAATCTGGTTATTTATGAACTACTCTCTCCATGGAAATTTTAATATTTCATATTTTCACTTCAATTTGAATTTGAATGAAGCTAAAAGATTCATTATAAAACTAGAAGTCTCTATTTGCATTCATTTCTGGTTACCAAAACATGAAAAGCAGGAAATATATGGCATTTTATTTTCTTCCATTTGTTTTAACCTACTAATTTTCCTTCATGTCTGAAATGGTTTTGCCCACACTATTTATACATATAAGCCAGGGATGTACACAATTAATTTGGTGTAGGCTGCATGTAGTTTACCTCTTTTAAAAATATAGGGTAATTTTCATTAAGATTGCTCTCATCCATTTGCTTTTCTGCTTTTCCTGTTTTCTGCACATACACTGATTTGAGCAGACTCAGCCTGAACTAATTTAAATAGAGAACTAAAATTTTCAGAAAATTGAACCTAATAGAAACAAAGAAAAGATTTTGTATAGAAAAACCTTTATATTCTCTGAAATATGCAGCATCTTATTTAATGTTGTTGCCAATGAGCAAGTTTTTAATATTCTCTAGATGTGTGCACAGGTGTTTATGTATTAATTGTAACAGCAAGCAGTGAATACTTTTAGTATCAATGTCAGTGAATATTTAGTATCAATAGCTTAAATTATTGAATGCCCTATAAATATATTTTGCTTTCTTTCTGCTATCTGGATTTTTATATTTGTTAATTTATGCTTTAGGAGATATTATTGACAACATAAGGAAAAGAACCAAGCCCTATGGTGAGAGGTTCTCAGGCCATATGCCACATTTCGTAATTTGCACTGGGTTTATTTTCCTCATAATAAAATAGGAATAATGAGGGAAAAAAGCGATATTATAATTAAAGAATTGTTAGTATTTCTCAAGAAAACTTGATATAAATAATTTACTAATCTATCTAATTTAGCTGCAAAAGTAAAACCATCTCCCCCCAAATTTCAAAAAAACATTATTGATACTACCTTAATTTTTTCTCTTTGTTTTGAATCACTGGTGTTTATTACAAAATGTTTGTGACAGTCTTCTGTGAAGTGGATTGGAGGAGAGAGAAATATACATTATGAGGCCTTGGTTAATAACACAGTATTACCTGTATTTTGGGGTACTGCTAACGTGAGAGAGTTGCTTTGAAACAATCTCTTTGAAAGCCAGAAGTTGGCATTTGAATGAGGTAAGAAAATAATGCCCATATTCTTCAGAAATTACTCATGTTCCCTTTCTAATCCATCAGATTCATCATTTTAGTCACCGTGTTTGATAGTTTATGTTCGGAATATGATGAAGTTAGCTTGCAATTGAGGGTAGCCTAACACTGTGACAATAGTGTATATAATAAAAACAGGATTATCTACATTAGTATAGATAGGAAGGGAATTCACATGACTGGTTTTGAACAACTGTCTACTTAGTAGTGATGTTTTCAAGTGGAATGCACTCAGACTGCTAGTTCAGTTTTACAAAGAGTAATTGGGTATTGGTAAGGAATAAAGGCAGTGTACCACTCATTTGTCACTCCTTGCAGTAGTATGTAATATCCCTCTGCTTATCTCTAATAGAAAAAGACTTAAAATATTTCTCTTAGATACAACTAGAAAAGTTATGGCTAACCTAAACTCAGCTAAATATTGATAGAGTGATGTTGACAGAACAATATTTGAGGGAGTTTCCTGTTTATTTTAATAGCTTTTTCCAGGTGTTCAGAAATTAAGTTTATCATCCTTGATAAAAACCTTTGCTGGATGCAAACTAAAACTAAGATTTGTGTGATAAGAAAATGCAAGAGTTTACCCTGGAAAGGTACACTCGAGAGCAACGGGTAGGCATGCTGCATTTCCAGTCGGTAAGGACAGATTTGACCCTGGAATTTTTTGGACCTATGTAGATGTCTCTATATGAGCTCTCATAACCCATGCCATTCACCTAAATGCTGACTGTCCCGTACCACCATCTCTCTATACAAAACACAGATGCAATACAAAATATTTAAATGTGCTTTTACCTTACTGTTTCACTCTAACACTGATAGTCATGGCTTTATTCTTGCAGAAAGGTCATCCTGCTGCTAGATGCACTTTTGTGCATATAAAACTTGAGAAAAATGAATTAATTTCTGAGTTGTATGAATAAGCAGGGAGGAGGTTCCCTTACATTTTGCAGTCTGTATCTTGACAAAGAAGCTGTTTGTGGAAACATCTAAATGCTGACAGGAAATGCCTTTAGACTTAATGGTGTATTGCTCCATTGTAATCACGTAATCATGTTTTGCAGATCAATAAAATATAAAACCTAAGCCACTCTTGTTGAATTTTTGTGAGGGAAACCCTTCCACACACACAGAGTGACATTGGGAGGAGAAAGAAGGAATGCGACAGTTTAAATAGAAATAGAAGGTCTGAGATAGAATTTGTGTTTTTTCTAAGCATGAGCCAGTGCACTCAACCATTGCAACATGATTTGAGGAAACACAAAGTTGGCATGTGTACAGATAAATAAAGGATGAAGGGTTTCTTAGCTTTAACAAAGCTTGTTGTTTTTGCTCTTTTGCCTTTAAAGTCCTTCTGACTTGGTATAAGAAAGTGCTCACTGCTTTCCCATACAGTCTATATCCATCTAGAGACTATCTAGAAAATACTCTTAAAAAATTTCTCATTAGTAACATTAAAGAAAAAAAAAAAAGCCATTTAAATTATTCACTTACAGTGATGACACTGAATGTAAAATCTGAATTAGAAACTAGAAATGCATGGTATCAATTAAAAACACGCCCAAATGCAATATAATATGTGTTTCTAATCAATAATGACTCTCAATTTTATTTTAAAATAAAAATATTAATTTATTTTAGAACTATTTTAAAAGATATTAAAAAAAGCATGGTATTTTTCTGTTTTGAAGAATGAAAGCTGCCTTGATGTGTATCCTCTGATGACCTTCCTTCCACTGAGTGAACTTGTTCCTTTTCACAGCTTTGACTGTAAAGATTGGATTTGAAAAATACTTCAGTATATTTTATAATTTTTTAACACAAGTTGTAAACTTTTTTTATAAACTTCAGAAGGAAGAAATAGCCATGTGGTCTGAAATTAGATTCAGAGATTAGATTCAAGACCATTTTAAACATAATTTAAATGAAACAAAAATTTCACTCACTAATGTTTACGAGGGAGTTATTAAACTGTTTTTATCTCTAACTCAGCTTAAACATATCTGACCTATGTGCTTGGAGGATGCAAATCATGGTTGGGATAGAAAAAAATGATTGCTGTTTGTCACTGTTCAGAATTAGTGCCATATATTTGCAGAGTGCTGTGGCTAGATTCATTAAAAGATTCAAACGTTGCCATGGTACTGGTTTCAAGACAAGCTTAACTGAAGTGAGGGATTCTATTACTTTGTTTTGACAAACTAACTTAAAAAAAAAACCCAAAAAGTAGGTTCTTTTGATTCTACTTAACATTAAATAGATATGCTGTGGATTTTCAAGATTTTTAAAATCAATCTTGAAATGTAGTAGGTGCCCAGTTAACGTGAAGGTTCTAGCTAAGAAAGGTTTACAATCATTTGCATGTGAGATAATACAATTTTTTTGTAAATATATGCTCTTTTCCTTAGAATCTGAGTCCTTTTAGATGTTTCCAGTTTAGCATCCTTCCCAAACTTTTACAAGCAAAGTAAATGTCATACTTTCAATAAATGGATATACAAATATGTGCTCTGAATCCAAGAACTCTTTCTCTCACTGCTTGCTCTCTGCTGTATAAATTTATCCATATAAGCAAATAATTAGGATGTTTACATTCTAACCATTCCTCTGTTCTCATTTGGAATCTTTTTTTGTTTCTCACCTGCTCCTATTTGTGGTTTATGATACCATCTCACTGTAGTATGCTTGCATTAAATCTGGTGTGCTGGAACAGAACTCACTGAGTCAAATCTGCAGCGCCTCTTACAGACCCCCTCTGACTTTTGTCAGACTTGCAAGGGCAAACTCATGTCCTGATCTGACTGCAAAGTTCAGTTGCAAGGGAAAAAAAACGGATCATAAAATGAAACCAGAGCTTGAGAGAAGAGGCTGTTCTGGGAAATTTTATTTTCTCCACTGGATTTGAGCTAGGAAGAAATGGGGTGTCAAATCTATCCATGAAAACAGAGGTATGCCCAGTAGGGAAGCTCAGGAAGATAATGGATGCAGCTTTAGCTGAATAGGATCCTGGGCAGCTTATGGAAAGAGAAATTCTCCCCTGGAGGTGATAAAGAACACCTGCATTAACATTCTACTCTGAATCACCATCTGCAGAAGTTTGATTTTTACTGACTGTGTAGGGAGCCTAGGGAGACCTGCCAACTCACTTCGTTATCAAAGTGAAGTACCTGAAGTCAGCTGAAGTGAAATTTTGGGATGCCTTTCTCACTCGGTACGGGTTCTCACAAACAAAATTCAGGAGAAATGAGGCCACTGGTCATTGCTGACATTCACATATAAACAATAAAGAAGTGCAATGCACTCTTATTCTTCCTATTCATTGTCCATGTGATTGTGAGGATTGTGGATTTTCCTGCTGTGCCTCTCTCCCTCAAGCATCAGTGCTTGACATCCTGTTTCTGGCCTCTCCCCAGGGTTTGTCTTCTGCCCTAGGCTATCTGCCTCAGCCTTACCCATTTCTCTCAGAGCATTTTATCCTCAGTATTTTATCTACACTCAAGAACCTGGGTTCCTGTGAGCTACTCACCAGGTGGATGTTTTAGTTGCTCTGCAGGATAATTTTGCAGGTCTTCCTGTAATCAAAGCATGTAGTTTAACTCCTAATTTCAGCAGGAGACTTTCTTACTTTTTATGTTGTAGCTATGAAAGCATCCCATGGGCTTTCCAAGCATTTCTAAATAGTTATATGGCATTACCATTGTTCTGTGGATGAAACAGATGTTTCATAAACAGTTGCTATGGAATTGTGGGAGGGGAGGCTGGCTAAAGAAAAGTTAAACCTTCCACTAAAGCAGATTTCTTAAAGCCCCATTCAACCTGGCCTTGATCACTTCAAGGGCTGGAGGGACATCCACAACTTCTCTGAGCAACCTTATCCAGTGTCTCTCCATCCTCACAGTAAAGCATTTCTTTATACATCTAATAACTAATCTAAAACTAATATCTTTCAGTTTAAACCCATTTCTCCTTGTCTTATCACTGCACGCCCTTGTAATAAGTTGCTCTCCCTCTTTTTCATAAGTCCTCTCTTAATACTGGTAGGCTATTAGAAGGTCTTCCCAGAGCTGCTCTAAGATGAACAATCCCAACACTCTCAGCCTGTTTTTATAGGAGAGGTGCTTCTTCCCTTTGATCATCTTCGTGGTTCTCCTCTGGACTTGCTTAAAGAGGTAGAAGGTTGGACAGAGAAACAAGAGTAATATAAAGACAAACTCATTGTGTCCTAGTTAATGGTTGAGTTATTGAGAGTTCATTCATGTGGGACCAGCAGAGTATCTGCTTGCAGTTTGTCTATTCCCTTTCCAAGGATGGCAAGGGAAGATGCCTAGGAAAGATCAAACCACAGCAAGCATGGGGTGATGTTTCAGTTTTCAGAAATTTACTGCTGACGGACTGAGCTGGTATCCAGCTGTTTAGCAACTATCACTATGTGTTTATTCTAGTAGTCTGCCTGTTCATTTTTTGACTGCATGTTCATTTTTGTCCAGGAGTACGGGCATGGTGTCACAGGATGATGACTCATGACATACTATCAGTATCAAGCTGACCTTGATGGCTGTCCTTGACACTGCACCCTGCTCTGGGGGAGACTGTACCTGAGAAAGCCCAGAGTGGCCAAGGGGGCATGGACTGATGGGTATCTGTACAAGGGTATCTCTGTCTTTACATCTGGAACTGGGACCTGTGTGCTCCACACCTCTTGGGTAAATGCTACAGGGTCACTCAAGTGCTCTGTTAACTCCCTCAAGGATGATAAAAAAGGAGCATGTTCCCCTTCCTTCCCTACAGAGTACTAAGTTCATACCCCCAAGGTCATGATATTCTTCTATGATTTAGATTAACCTCCCTCTGCTAGAGGGGGGAAATGAAATTTTTGTGAGTCATTAATTCTGTCTTTTTTTTTTTCTTTTTAAATGCCTAAACATCATTTAGTGGGTGGTGTTTAGGCTGCTAAATAATTTTTCTTTATATTATATTACCTTGAAAGTCTTGCAGACTCTAGTCAGCGCCTGCAGTTTTAAGGCATCTGAGTTTAAGAAAAGGTCATCAGGAAACTCAGATATGTTCTCAGAAAAAAAAGCTGCTGACCCAGATTCAGCCTACTTGCTTTGACACTGAGGTTTGTTCTTTTCATAGAGCCAAAATAGGTTTTCAGCTGCAGAACTATTTTGCTTCCTGCTGTCACTGCCTAATAAAATAATGCACAGCTTTTTGTAGGACATAGTATTTGATGAAGGATTGTGATTTACCAAAAATGCAGATCAGCCTCTTGAGGGCTCAGATATTTAGTAAGGTAATTTTCTGAAGAACTGTAAACTAACCAGATGCAACCTAGAGTCTCAAAGGCAGTTTAGGAAATTTATTGAATACCTGACAAGAAAAGTACCAGCTAAGTGAAAAAATATGCTTAAAACCAGCGCTGATCCTCTGCCTTAAAAAATACATTACTTAAATAAAACATGGTAAGAACTATATCCTTAGACTTAGCAGAATGATACTTGAATTAGCTTGGTGCTATATGGTACCAAGCACCACTTTACTAGAGAAAAAACACTGTTTTTTAAAGCACTGGATTCAGTAACTCACAAATCCCAATCCTACCCTTATGCTGATTCTCTGTATCAAAGTAGCTTTGGTTCACCTTGATTCATTTTTAAGCAGATTAAAACATATTCAGACTCTTTGTGAGTAGATCATATTAGACCATTTTTATCTACTGTAATCCACTGTTTTTATGTGTTTTTTTTTTCCCCCTAAGGACACATTCTTAAAAATATTTACAAAGGAAATGTATTTGTCTAGAGTATGCCTATATATAGAACAAGGAGGAAAGTGTGTCTTGGAAAATGTTTGAATGTTTTGAGATATTCTTAGTGAGAAACCATTGGGATACTATTATTTTGTGTATATCTGTCTATGTACTTTCCAAATTATGTATCAAGTTTGCCTAGATATTTCCTAATGATAGTTTTTCCTGCCACTTGTGAGGTTTGTTATTTCCTGCCTTTTTTATTGTAGCTTCAAAATCCCTTTCATACAAGGAGACTGGTGACAGCACTCAGAGACCTCAGTGTCGCCTTCCAAAATCATATTATTTCCATTTGTCATTTTATTTGGGATTGGATGCTTCACATAATTTGCTGTCTAGTCTGAGTTCACATAGTAGAGAGGTTGAGTTCCTTCTAACAAGTTCCCTTTCCTAAATTGGTTGCAAATAATGTCTATGATGGTGTAGATTCTTCCCAACAGTTTTCAGTAAAGCAGTACACTATGAAGTCACGAGTCAGGTTTGTGTCACTTCACTCCTTCAACTGTTTCCCAGAACAGCTCTATATTAAGCCCACATTATCATCTGCCCATTCTTGACTATCTAGATAGCTACTGTTAAAAACGCAAAGCTTTTCTTGGTAATTGCATTGTAAAAGCATTTCATAAATGGTTTGATTCAATACTTAAAGCTTGTTAAGTAAACTGTTTTACATTATATCCAGCTCCTTTCACCAAATGAAAGGAGCAGAAGGAGGAGATATATTGTCTTTATTGCACACTGATTTTTTACCTCTCCCAAACAGAGCTATTTCATGAACAAAGTTGCTCATCAAAAATGTATCCTTGCAGGATTTATGTATTATCTTATTAGATATGTCATTGTATTGGGTTTTTCTTTCTTCTTCTGCAAGAAAGCATTTCTTTTTTAAGATTCATTGTTTGCCCAGATGAAACCTGTAGATACACTTGTAATCCCTTCTTGTGACCACACAATACTTACTGTGATTAGAACATATTTTCCCATTTGCAGTTAGTGTATATCTGTTCCAGTCAGTGGCACTTAATTTTATGTCAGGATAAAAAATCAGAGTGGATTTAACATAATCAAAATTTGAGTGCATTATGAGAAAGGAAAGCAGAAGCCAACTGCCTTGATCAGATTTTTAATTTATTTGATAAATTTCAGTGAGGAACTTTGTTTACTGGAGAATTGTATTAGCAGATAAATATTTGATATTTTCTGCATCAGGAAAAATAATCAAAATGAAAGGAAATATCTGCCATGCTAAATTATTTTGGTTTGATGGCTAGTGCCAAAGACATAGCACCAAAAAATGATAACTCATGTTAACTAATCTGCAGTTTCAATGGTAAACATCTGTAAAAACTATTTTAAAAAATATGTTATATGATAATGAAGTTGATTTCAAATCAGGGGAGAAGGAATGCTCTCCAGAAGCAGTAATTTTTGCTAAAGAGGATGATACCTTCTGATCAGTTTGAAAACAGATGTATAAAAAAGAAGTCATTACTGGCTGGAAAAGAGCTCCCTGACACCCCTCCTGTAGAAGCAGTTCACATCCTGTGAGAGTTCTTTAAGGAACTGAAAAACAGATTCTTTAAAAATGCTGTCTGCTTCCCTGCACTCTGATTTTGCCTTTGGGATGAAGTAACAGGTTCAATTTGGAGGAATTCTTTCACCAGTATCCATCCCTTAGTTTGTTGCTGACTGATGGACAAGGGGGCTGTATTGATGCTGCAGATGAAATAGGCCCAGGTCTGTTCTTTACCCTGGGAGTCAGTTACTTCCACAACCTGCTTCCATGCTACTGGATTTCCTAGTTACCAAGGCAAAGGGGCCTCAGGTAAACCTCTGCCAGCTCAGGCTGTTTCAGCAACTGTTCCAGAGGGTATTAATTTGCTTGAGCCAAACCCACAATTTTCTGAAAAAGTATTTTGTATATGCCAGTTCCATAATAGGGGGATGTTTTCTAGCCTTGTTAAATTTTCATGTTGGAAAACATAGTTTGTACATTTAATATTTTTTACTAACTTTATAAAAGCTTTCTATCATCTTTGTAAGCTGAAATTCCCTTAAAATTCTTACTAAAATAATCCTTGCAATGGGATGTTATTTCTTCAGTCATCTGGGTTCAGTTAAGGGAGCACAATGAACAGTTAAAAGGATGAGTCATACTGAGCTGATTCACAGGCAAAAGAAGAGAAAAAGTGTTTTTCACATAAGATTTAATTTATTATTTTGTAACTTTAAATTTACAGCTGTAAAAACACACTAGTCTTAACTATACACAGATACAAAGAATGAAGAACAATATTGAGCAGTGTATAGGGTATCCTCCTCTATGGAATTGTGAGCATATATTCTCATCCCCTTGAATGCAATGGGCCTATTTGTTTCACATAATAACTCATATATATGTGAAAGACCAGGCTGTGTGCATAAACCAAATACCTGCCCTTCTGCTGCTGTTTATGAATTTTCACACTTATTCTACAATTAAATTTATTCATCCTTCCCTCAGAAAGGTGATCACAAGCAGACACTCTGGCTACTTGCTTTCAATGGGGGAGTGTATCAACAGATAAATTCAATATTCTCTGCACCAGGAAAAATAATCAAAATAAAAGGAAAGATCTGTCATGCTACATGGTTTTTGTTTGATGGCTAGTGCCAAAGACATAGCACCAAAAAATGAACAAGCTGTAATGACAGCAAAGTCATATAACTACTCTGAACAGAGTAAATATATAATATTTAGTCATTGCTCCTCCAGTCAAACTTCTTTTCCTGTGGAATGCAATGCCAAACAATTTCTAATTTTTTTTCCTGCTAGTACTGCTCTTAAAAGTATATGCTGAGTCACTTACACCATCTGTTATCTGTGCACGTATCAGCTGAGAGAAATGTTCAGAAGTTTCTGAAGACATCTGCTTATTTCACTGAGCTTACCGATTCAGGGTTTTTCTGTTTTTAATCATACGTACTTGCACACTTCCTAAAATAGGCTCTTCTTCATTGCATTTCTTAAGAAATTTAGAACACTGGGATTTTTAGTCTTCCAAGTCTGATCCCACCTTGCCTTTGTTTACTAGTTTTGGAAAGCAAGATATTCATGGTAGTAATAGCTGTGATAAGAACTAGAGATTTTACATGGCAGTGCATTCACCATTGCATGAGCTTTGAAACAGCAAATATTGGACACCTTTCCCATTGGCCAGCTTGGTTATTCATTGTGAATTCAAACAACTTAGTTGAAAGCTGAAATGCTGAGATGAGATTTTGCTCACATTTCCTGTCTGAGATTTGAATTAATGTGTACTAAGGTACTCTATGATACCGGAGGCAGAAAACTATGCAGCTTCCTGATGGAATACCATGTAAACTATAAATCTATATACACACATATATGTATGGATTACTGAGGAAATGATAGCTTCAATACAGAGGCCCAGTTCTATTGTCATATTATGTGCTCATAAATAGTTGATACAGTAACATAGGGAAAGAATCACATGGCCTTTTTTCTAGCTATGTCAGACATACCTGATAAAAATTTTGCTAGCATGCATCTATAGCCTTTTTCTTAGCCTTTTTCTTTTCTTCTGCCTTTTTGATTAGGTAAATTATAAGTAACTCTTCAGTTTAGGAAGTCTTCTAGAAAAATAATGGTTGAAAATAATGACTTGCAAATAAATACATAGCTATAACTTATATAACCATATATGGCTATATAAGACATAAATACAATTTAATTGAATTCCTGATGGAGAAGGCTAATTTTTACAGTAAATTTGACCAGCAGTAGCTCGTGTCCCTCAGATTTTAGGCAGATATTTCCTGAGGGCCACTCTTGTGTTAAACTCTCTGCTACCATGCAGGCAAGGATGCTTTGTGCTTTTTCAATGTCTTAAACCCTACCTTTACATTCATTTTCTGCAATGGCTTCCTGTGACAATACTAAAACCAGAGGGCTTAGTTACAGACTATCTAGATGCCTCCATGGTCATAAATAAATTTAAAGTGCCCAATTTTGATGGACACTGGGGCAGGACTGGTTTAAGAGCTACCTACTATATCCATAGAATAAATAGTTTTTGGGTTTCAGCACAGGACAAGCTCATGCCAGCAGCCTAGAAGGAAGGGTTCCTCACCTACACCAGCTCCACAGTACAACTGCTGTTTCTTGGGAGAGTGCTGTGGGGCCAGTATTAGACCAGGGGCATTTCTAAAAGTGAAACTATGTGAACCAACTTCCAGAGCTTGGAAAGGCTTTCTGATACTAGGATTTAATTTACTAGAATGGAGACTAACTGTCTATGTTCTGTCAAGATCTTCCTTCAGATACTACTTTCTTTCAGAAGAACCTGAAGACAATGGTGAGCATAAAATACTGGGATGTGACTGATAAGACAAGTTCTTTCAGAGAGGGAGAGCTACCTCCCCACCTCTGCTACAATTTTGAAAGGAGAATGAGGATGAGTTCAAAACCCTGATAGGAACCATTTCTCTTAATTATTAAGCCAGTCTTTGCTCCATGACTGCAAAGCATGCCCTTGCAAACTGACAGACCCATTTCTGTGACACCTGCAGTAATTGTGACGTGAAAGAAAAAAGGGACTGAGGCAAAAATGAGGAAACCATTACTGTCTGTGCAATAGTCTCTTGGTATGAGATTTCTAAATCAATTTATATCTCAGTGCAAGGATATGGCTGAGGGAAGATAAGCTGTGCCTGAGGGAATGACTACAAAATGGGAGTGGAATTGATTTGTCTATGACAACAGAATTTCCTGATGAAAACCTCCATAGATTTTATAGTAAAATATATATTTTTAATTATATATTTTTAAATCCCCTTAGAAAAATAACTTGCATTTTATTGTTGTCCCTTAGAAGGTGCCATGTGACCTTTCTGTGATTTATTTCTTTTGAGGTGAAAAGTTAATATTACAAAAAGATATTTGTATCAGTCTTAATGTGAAATTATGGGACAAACCATGACATCCTTTGGACACAGATTTTTAAGGATCAGAAGTACCCTTGAATTAATGTATTTTTCAGGATATCTGTGAAGTTAATGTATATAGTTACAGAACTAATTGAAAATGCTCAGTGACCATTCCTGTCACAAATGTGAGGATTTCTTAATGTCATCAAGCTAGATTATGTAATCAATCCTTGGATAAAAAGCTTTGGTATTTCTCACAATTACACTCTTTAATAGTTTTTCCAAATTAATGTCATTTAATTTAAAACTTTTTAAACCGATTACTGCTAATCTGGAAACAGTGATCAACACATTGTCAACTAAGAAATTAAATGCCCTTTTTTATTAATTGGTAGGCAATTTTTTCAGCTTGTTTTTTGTTGTTGTTGTTGGAGTTTTTAAATCTATAAATTAAAAACAGAATATGGCTATTTAGGAAACATTTAATGTGTAATTACAGAAATAATAATATTTAAGGTTGTATTAAAGACGCCGGTATAAAACCAGGATTTTCTGTTTCATAAAATGGTCTTTTATTAACTCAGGGATATTATCTGTGAATGTGTTATGCAAAAATTTCATTATGCAGGTGCAAAATTACTCCTTATTAAAAAAAATACTATCGTAGGCTGGCAGAGAAATGGTCACACCTCACTTTTGAACAGCAAAGAGCATCATGTTGGAACAAGGTTGTGGAAAATTCCAGCCCCTCACAATGAAACAAAGTTAGTGTTTTTCCTGCCAAACCCTTAGGTTATACAACACTAATAGGAAAATAATTAAATAATTGTTATTTCATTTAGTAACATTGGTTGTAACATACATGATGTATAGGATTTGACATCAGAATCAATGTTTTTTTTAAGTGGTTTATATATAGACTAAATCATTGAACAACACAAATAACTGTACTGAAATCTGCATCCTTCACAATGGTATTTGCTGACCAGTATTTTAAAAGAATATTCCTGTGCAAACTAAAAAGACCTATTTTTGCACCTGGTTTTACAAGAACCCATCCTTAGTAAAGAAGATAAATAAAAACACATTGGCAAGCTATTTTTTGGCAACAAAATCCTCAGACAAATCCAAGCTGGATTCAGATGCTTTGTCAATCTTTTTTTTTTTTTTTTTCCTCCTTTTGCTAAAGTCTTTCTACCTGTCTGAGGACCTGCTGCTCAGGACCATCCATTCAGAAATGCCTGAAATCTGCCTAGCCTGTAACATGGTCTATAATAAGCTACACAGTAAAAGCTGATGCTGTTTGTATTTTAAAAAAATGGCCAATTCAGATAGCCATGACCTCCAATCTAGATTCAGGTGCAGTCATGGCTTTCTGAGGTGTTGAATCACACCTTGGTGCATATATATCTATATCTATCTATATATCTATCTAGATCTAGATCTAGATGATATACCTAAAAGGCAGATACATAGTTAAAAATATGCTTGTTTGTTTTGTTGTAAATTTTAAGTTTCTTCTGTCATTACAGCTCACTTTTTTCCACTTATTATTCCATTTCCTTCTGGTAGTACTTCTTTAGTAGTATTAAATTTATTTTTCATTCTCCCTGTTACCCTGTTAATAGAAAATAGTCTTTGAATTTTGTTTCTTATTGCTGCTCCTCACTTCCATTTTCTTATTCTTTCTTAAAACAATGGTATTTTATTAAAACTGTGATTCACAGACCTGGAAAGTATCTCAGTCAAGAAATAAAATCCATTAGTGTTCAGATTATCTCAGAGACTTTGGTGTAAAAATATAATTTTATTGAAGGTATTTTAATTGAGATTTATCACACCAAATATCTGTTAGAAAATATTCATAGGCAGGATCAAGATTAGCTTTTATTTTTTTTAATAATTATAATCATTATGCTAAATTTAGGAGCAAGATCCACTTTACAGAGCCCTACAAGGACTGAAGGTTTACCTGACAGCCTTGTGAATACTGTGGCTTTAATAACATTACTTGTAGCCTTGAAAGACCCTCGATATATTTCATCCAGCATGCAGTTTTATTGTTTTTCCCAATATAATCGATATAAAGCTCAACTGCTAAGGAATTTGATATGAGTCTCTAAAAATTTCCTCATTAGTTATTTCTGCACAAGGAGTTTGATGCCAGCTGGAGGGAAAGGTCTTCAAAATAAACAGTGCCTTAATTTTTTTAAGTTGCTTTCCTGAGAAGTAGGGAATTTGCATTAGAATATCTGCAGTGACCCAAACAGCAAGGAGCTTTTGTGCTCAAACTGGATAGTTGAATCCTGAACTGGAGATTTTTTAGGGAAGCTTCTTGAATTCATTCATTTTTGAGTATTTTTTAAAGGCCTGAAACAATAGGAAACTTAATTCCTTATTAGTCACTGAAACCTACCTGGCTTCCAGCTATCTAAGATATTTTTTCCTTTTTCTTTTTTTTTTTTCTTTTTTAAGTGTAGACATTCAAAACCTATTCCTGAGCTATTTTAATGACACAAAATTTTAACTTGTGAAAAAGCAACAGCTCACAAATCTGAAAAGATTTTACTTACAACATGAAAAAAGTGTTAAGTACAGAGAAACCATTAATTTTTAAATTATTACATTAGTGAATAAGTACTAACTATGTCATCTTCAATGCAAGATTTCATGGCTTATTTTCTGTTACCCGTTATTTAGGCTAATAGGAGGTCTAGAAAAAGCATTTTAATAGATGTGAAGCACAAGAATAGTTAGTAACCTTGGCATTTAAATGGCAAGAGAGCAAGCTTGCAGCTCTTTGAGAAATTAGAGCATTTGGGTACAGCTTGTATTGGTAGAGGAGAGACACAAATATTGTTATGTCATACATAAACTTTATATATAAATACTATGGCTCATTTGGAGATCTATATTAACAAGTTTTTATTGGTCCAATATATTAGACACTGCTGTATAACAGACTAACTTTTCTCCTGTCATCCCAATTCCTCCTTCTTTACTTCTTCATTTTTGAATTTGTCCTGAGTTCTTTTTGTGGTAAATACTATGCTCTCTCATGTGTGCTGGGCACCTGAAAGCATGGTTTGTCTCCTTATTCTTGTTTCATTCTTTTGGCTTGGAAAACAGAAAAATCTAACAAGGAGTCCCAGGGCTTTTTGGAGTGTTAAGGTATCTGCTTTTTATTGGGAACAGCTGTTTTGTCTTTACATGAAGTTAAGGGAGGATACTGCCAACATCTTCACAATTTTAAAAGCTTATGAGCAGGAAGTCATGATCTTCTAATCTACCAGAGAGACTGGGAAGGGGTAGCTGCACATCAGAAATGCAGGACATAGGCATCATCTTTTTTTTTTTTTTTGAGCTGACTTTTACAGACTGTGGCTATGAACATAGGTTTGCTACGATGCAGAATAAGCAGACTTCTTTTCAATTGAAATTATTCCAGTATAAACACAATATTACAAAAACAAACAAAAAAAGAAATCAGGATAAGCAGACATTACAATAAATAATACTTTATTTTTTTCTGTCCTTGAAATGTGAAAAGAAGCTAGTAGGGTAAATATGGTTGTGTTAAAATTGACAATTCCAAAAAAAAAAGAAATAGGGCCATAGGAGTATGTACATACATATTAAAACAAAATACCACCTTATTGTGCTTGATGAGTCTGAGTACTCAGCTTTTTCTAATCCATCTGCCATGGGCTGTAAAATAAAATTGACCTTTAGTCTCCTTGTAATTAGGATAGCACCCACATTTAATAATATAATCTTGTATAAAAAATAGTCAATTTTATTTCCTCTCACTGTGATAAGTATCATCTGTCAGAATCTCTGACACTTTATCTAACAGTTAATGTAGAAGGAATGTCCCTTCTCAAACATGGAGGATACATTAGCAGGCTACTCTTTCAGAGGCAGCAGTCTATGATCCCACTAAACAGGTACAAATGTAATTTTCTCTCCAGCTGCTCGCAGGCTCAGTCACTTGTCTCTTTTCTTGCAGAACGATTCCTGGGGAAAGCAGTACTCATATGCACTCTTCAAAGCCATGAGCCATATGCTCTGCATTGGTTACGGAGCCCGCGCCCCCGTCAGTATGTCCGACCTCTGGATAACCATGCTGAGTATGATCGTGGGGGCTACTTGTTATGCCATGTTTGTTGGTCATGCCACTGCCCTCATTCAGTCCCTGGACTCATCGCGACGACAATACCAAGAAAAGGTAACTCATTTTCTTGTAACTACCTAAGTTCTGAAATGGCTTAAGGGGTTGTTTTAATTCTGGAAAAGGCGGTATGGCTTTACATGGAATAGTCTAGTGGTGTGTGAATCCTGTGGCAGATGTCCTTGAATACAAAGGAGTTCAGAACACTCCGTGAGTTCAGTATATTTTTGCTGGAACCTACTTTGCTTAGAGAGCAGCCAGTTCTTGATCTTTGACTTCCTTTAAACTCTTCTGTGAAAACTCTATCCCTTGCTTCAGACATACTTTGTATCCCTTTGCTACGTTCTGTAGGTGTTTGATGTAGGGAGTTTTAACAAGGGCCTTGACCTCGGTAGCTTGGGCATGTCTTACAATTTCCTGTCATTACTTTGGATTGTAGTTCAGGGATAACCCTTGAACATGCCAAAAGAATGGCCTTTAAATTAGGACCAGACCAAATCAATTAGTTTTGTTGGTAACTTCCTCAGAGAAGTGCTCAGAAGAGGTCTTCATTTGCTTAGTAACAGTGTTGTTTACATGTGAATCCATGATCTGTAAGGTCCTCTCCAAGGTCAAAAAGAATTGTAGCCAAAGGTAGGAAAGTAGAGAAAGGTTAGTGGAAGAGAGCTCTTTAAGAAGCAGGAATTAAAAGGTTTTATTCTGTGTAAGATTAAAAAGACATGAATGGGTACAAGTTTGGATCTTTCTGAAGTACTAATTAAAACTGTCACTTGTGTAATATAAATCAGAGACAAGGGTGGATGAAGGTATGAAACTAGAAGGTGTGGCTAGGAATGATGGCATAAGGAAGAAAGGATCAGAAGGAACCTCAGGAAGGGACAAAAAGAATGTGCAGAATTACTGAGGGGCTTAAAAGTTGACAAAATTAATTATTATGGTAAATGAGGAATGCCAGGGGAGAGGTCAGCTGAGCAAAGCAGCGAAATCAAAGTTCACATCAGCAAATAAGAAACACAGCCTGAGCAATAGTATTTGGCATGTGTTCGTAAAAAGATCCAGAAAGGCAAACGGGGAAGAAATCACAGTATGATGTAACACAAACCTGAGGGAGAAATGTGGCAGAGACTAAATAGCCAAGAGAGTGAACCTGGCATCTGCTGAGGATGAAGGGGAATGACCTGAATTTGCTGGGCTAGAAAGAGGGAGGAAAAAAAAAGTAGGATGGATTGGGGGATTTTCTTTACAAGGAAGGAAAGAGGGAAGAAATGAGAATATGTGGGTGAAGAAGAGTTTATATACAGTTTTGTTAAGCTCAAATTGCAACAAGATCATGGGTTCAATATATGAGAGACAGGAAGAGGTATGGGATGAGCTGTTAAGTTCAGTGACAGAAAAATTAGCTTCTGGCTCACAAATAGCTGTTCAAAACAAGTTTGCAAGCAAATTTCACATACTGTAGTGTCATGAAATATAAGTGAAAATAAGATGTTTGGAAAGAGAGATGATCATTAAAACCAAATGAGTTCTGTCAGTGACCATGTGAAACCCTCTTATTAATCTCAGTGTAATGTCAAAGGGCTAATCCTGGTGGGTTACCTAACTCAGCTGGCTCATTGGGTCTGTTCTGTGAACAGAAAGGAAAGTAATTTTATCCAAATGGGACATTTCTAGGAAGCTGGGGGACAGAAATATCATAACCATGGACATGAAGTATGACTGCATTTTCATTAGAGGTTAAGGTCAACATATATACACCCATATACACAGATTTTAGAAATCTGAAAAAATGCCACTGTTCACCTGAAATCTCTTAATCATTATCCTCAAACCTTGCTGGCTGCAGCAGTACATCACAATATTTTGAGCATCAGAAATATAGTACATGTGTAAAGATATCCATGTATTTTCAACTGCTGGGTAAAGCCAGTCCCATTTGTGCTTGTTTTATAAATTGAAACCCAGCAGCAGTCAAGCAGTATTGCATTTCTCATCTTTTTGCAAAATAGCAAACAAAACTTTGTTTATTAATTTGTTCTCTGATTTTATACATGCACAGACAAAACTTTTTATTTATTTGTTTTTTCTCTGATTTTATGCACACACTTTATTAAACATTAGCATAGAAATATCCAGCGTATTTCATCTCCTGCAGTTCTCAACACATTCATTTTTCCTTTTGTTTTTACTTCTTAGTTGTTTCCTGATTTCAGAGGTAAAGAATAGAATGGCATTGACAATCAGATATTTTAAGAAATGATCCAGAAATTGCATATTTCTAAGCTTTAGAAAAAATGTTTCTTATTTTCTGGAAGCTATTCTTATGCCGATTATTATGGGCTAGAGATAAAGGATGTCTTGAATAAAGAATTTTTTTCTACTGATTTCTGAGACCCTGAACCCTTTATCAGCTATAACAACTATACGGACTTGTCTGTACATTCTTAACCATTTCTTTATCATAGTTTAATCATATTTTTTAAAAAAATCTTTGATTATAGCATAAGAATTATAAGTCATTACTACAAATTCTAAAAGAGTATTCTATATTTTTCTTTATTCTGCAACTAGATAAATGGGCATTTCAAAGACCATTTTGTGAGACCCATTTTGTCATCATATTTTCTAAAATACTGGCAGATAAAAATTGTTTGTATTTCACGTGTCTGACACTTCACAAAAAGGTAGATGAAATTCCAGCTACAGATTTCAGATTTTTAATATACTCCATTATCCATTTTTGCATAATGCATTGGGTTGTTTGTTTTTCTGGAATTAAAAACTCAGGAAAGTGACGCTTTTTGTATTTTTTTGCGTTTAAGCCCTAGGTTCACCTTCTTTTTTAGACATATGTATCTAGGGTTGTATATTTATTGGCTCCATTTTTTTCCTTGGAAGAATTATGTAAAATAATGAAATTAACATGAATTGCTAGTCAACACAGTGTGATAGTGGAGGTAAGAAAGAGGTTATTTGATTCTTTTCTGAATAACATCATAAATGTATCTGTGGAATGCAACTAAATAAAGGGAAGTTCTGGTCCTTCTCACACTTCTCACAGTCATAAATAAAATATTTGCTGAAATCTCCCTCATTCAGATCCTTCCAAAGCTCAAGTTATGCAAAACTAGGACATACATAGTTCAAAATGGAAGAACTACACACAGGAAGACAGGAATGATATTTCATGAATCCAAATGTCAAACACCCTCTAAGAATTTGACCTGTGCCAAGCATTGCATGCTGAGAGAAATAAAAACATGTAAGGAAGCAAATATTGCTCCACAGGTTTACTCTTAGGGGCCAAAACCAAAATGTATCAGAGAAAATTAACAGTGATTATAAGGTATCAGATGTAGGAGATGGACAGTAAACTTGTACACTGAGAAGTTGTACAAAAAAGAATGCATTGATATATTCTGGTCACTGACAAAATTCAGGCTTTTTTCTGCTGAAGTGGTGGAACTGTTCTCACTTAAAAAAAATGCCTCTCAGATTTAATACATACATCACATTCTGGTATCAGTTAGTGAAGGGCTTATACATGACAAAGGAGAGAGATGTCAAAGTCAGGTATACTCAATCCATATTCCCTTTACAGAAATAAAGTTTGATGGACCATTCTACCTTAGAAAAGGACTGAAAAAATCAGCAAATCAATGTCATCTTAGCACTCTCCTTCCTGACTTTGGTGTAAATCAAAGAGGAATGAAGTAATAACTAAAAGCAATATTCTAAGTGACAACACCTTTGGCATTTTCTAATGTCTAGGAAGTCAGCACATCTCAAAGAGTTTTGCCTTTGCAAAGGCAGCATTTGTTTGAAAGAACCAGAAATGCATAGGCTGAACTTGTTAATAATCTAGTGTGAAACAAAGAGGGCAAAATGAATAGTCACTTGACAAGGATGTGAAGATCAGTAGTTAAATATTTCTTCCTTTAAGTGTTGGCAGTTCCTAGTAGGAAGATGTTTGCCTAATGCTGTGAATGTCAAAGAATTTTTGTGATTGAAGATAGGTTGTTTTCTCTGTTATATTTTGTCATAGGCAAAAAATATTGAGAAACAAGCTAATGGAGGCAAGATTTGTAGTAGCATATAGATTGTCTCATAGCATAAAGATTGTCAAATTGGTTTGATATAATACCAGGTACTAGCTCTGGAGGTTAATATTTAATTTTATTTTAGTGATCCATTTTCCTTATGCTATCATTTTGTATATTTTGTTTATTCCCTAATAGAACTCAAACAACACAAGGTGGTTTCAAAAAGAAAAAAGAACCAGTCCAGTTTTGCCAATTGCAAGTAATATGAGAGATAAAAAATAATTAATTCAATTATATATATATAAGAAATGGGAAAAAATTACAACTGTCTCCGGTCTCCCATAGGACATCTTCTGACACGATATTTTGCTTTTATCTCTTAATTTATGATCTTTTAGCATGCCTTCAGTTAAATCAGTCTAGTTCAAAAGAAGAAAAGAACTTAAATGTACTTTTTTACAGAGAAAAAGTAATAACTGTATATAAAGTTAATTTAAAAGCAACCTGTAAGTTGCAAGTAGTAAGCAACTACTACACAACTACGTGATATTGTGCATTTTTTATATAGATAGCATTGGGATTTGAAGCTCAGATTACCCATTTTTCATTTCTTAAGTATCAAAAGAAACATTTTAAGAGGAAGGGCAGCAGGGCAGTTTTAGGTTTTGCAGTGTGAGGCCTTCCCCCAGCTTTTCAAGTCTGCCCCTCACAGCTCTGGTTTGGATATCTAAATCTCCCCTGCAGTCTGAGGGGAGACACTCGATATGCAAGGCAAGAGGCAGCAGTGCCTTGCAGTTCTTTGGGGAAGCTGGATGGAACATGTTCCCACTTCCCTGCCCCTGCTGGAGGCCTTGGTGTATCCTCCACCACCTTGGGCAGTGACACAGCTGAGGTCCTCCCTTCCAAAACTGGGGGCCCTCTCTTCATGCTTCCTTCTCTGAGCAGTTACTTTAGGGTGCAGTGGAGGGGCTCAGCCATGGAGTAAATCAAGTCTTGGTAGCCACTTAATCAGCCAGTGACACCTCTAAATTTTCTTAAAGAGGAATGGGAGACAGCACTTCCATGTTATCTTGAGTTTTGAGCAATTGGTGGTTAAACTGAAAGTGGAACAAGGCAGATAACAAGTTCTTAGCATGTTCACTAGAGCTACTTCAGTTCTTAGGAAATATTTCTGGAAAATTTTAGATATTTGTAACTGTCATCTGTGAGTGTCAGGGATTTGAGTATATACATGAGTCTGGGAAATGGCTGTTCTGGTCATGATGGAAATTCATAGGAAAGGAAGAGCTACAGCAAACCCAAGACCACATCATGATTTAACTAGGCTTACACCAGCTTGTGGTACGTGTATATTATTAAACTGAATACAAATATCCATGCTGGACTCGAGTCAGAGGAAATAGAGTGAAACTAATAAAGAAGTTTCCATTGCCTACATATTATATGCCATTCATAAAAATCTTTGAACATTTAGTTTTATGGCCTTTTTTTGGTTTTTTTTTGTCTTAAATTGGACAGATGTTTAAACAGCAAATTGCAGAACCTGAATTTTAGACATACAGCTGAACTTGCAATAGTGGAGTTATAGAATGTTATTCCTGGATCTGGTCTGGTCTAAGCAGCGAAGTACTCACTAAGTACCTATTTCTAAGTTCAGTAGCTTTTCATGGTTTACACATGGTTTTTAAAAAAGGAAAGTCATGCTTTTCTGGTGCTGATAGTAGTTTTTAGAAAGTCTGACAATACTGTAACACAAAAGTTTTCTGTGATTCTTCACTTAAAAATGGCCCATTTTCATTTATAAAGCATAATTTTAGCAATAAGTCCTGTCATGTCGCTGCTGAAGAAGGTGAGCCACTTGGAAGATAAATCTTGTATTTTCTATGCAGCAGTGCTACAGTATACTTGCCACCCCAAAGGAATTACTTATTTTGGAAAATGAGGCATGGTTTAATTTATCCAGGAGTTATACCTACTTAACACCCCCTACACCCCCAGAAAAAAAAAAAACAACAACAACAAAAAAACCCCAAAACAAAAAAGAAAACCAAAACCAAAACCCCTCACAAAAACAAACAAACAAACAAAAAAGCAAAAAAACAACCAAAAACACCCAACAAAAGCAAACAACCTACCAAAAAAACCAAAACAGGAAAATAAAGCAAAACCTTTTTGCAGCCTCTAATTTTACAGGTTTTTAGACAATGATCATCAGCTTACACAGATGTATAGCCTAATCAGCTTTACCACAGTGCAGTATTTTAAATAGTAATGAATTTTTAAACTGTTTTATAAGCGATCAAGTACAGGAGTTGCTAATGGTCCTGCGCAGTGTCAGGACCTCAGGACTAAGTATTGATTTTATCAAAAGCCATATAGTCATCACAGTGAAGGAGAAAATTCATTATTCCCTAGATATTTAGGCATTACTGAGAGTCATTGCATACCACAGTATTTGTGGATTGTTTCTGGCAGTTATAATTCCTGTATTTGTGATTTTATTTGGAAGCCCATTATGCCTTACAGTTAGAAAAGGGTTTGTAAGTGTCACCTTTAGGATTACTTCTGAATCATCTTATACTGTTTTGGCATATATCAGGTCACATGCTAAATGGATAGATGTAGTATTCCTGGCTTCTGTGAGTCTTATTGGTCCTTGCAGAAAGCAATGAGATTTATTAGAACAAAGCAAGCTATTAAAAGATGCTTGGAATCGCTCAATAGCAAAACATTCTGAAAGGGAAAAAACAGCTGCATCTCAGAAAAATCTTTTCAGATACTTCATTTCACAGGATGCATCCTGTTATTTGATAGAACATGCACATAATAGAACTTTTTGGTACATTAATTCTTTATTTATTTACATCTTTTGACTTGATGCATAATTAAGGCCATCATGAAATCAACCCACTGACATAAAAATGAATATGTAAATTCTCAGCTATGAGAACCAGTGTGGGCTGTGCAGGCAGAAGCTTATTCACTGAGCATGAAAATATTCGTTGTGTTATGATAAGGCCTTCACTGCTATCACTTGCTTTCTCTTTCTCATATTGATCAGTTTTTTGTTTATAATGATTACCTGGATTTTTGCTGCAAATACTTGTGATATTGACATTGATCTTCACAATTTTCGAAACAGGAAAGAATGATAAATAGCATTGCAAAAAGTAAGGAAAAGAAATATTTTCCCTCTCCCAATCAAAAATGAGAAGTTACTCACCTTTAATGATGCAACATTAAAAAAAATAAGTTTTTTTTTTCCTCTACAAGTTGAACTGGATATTTTGTTTAGTTTGAGAGCAAGACTTTGGAGACAAATTTAAATTAGTCAGAACATTCTTACTAGACTTCTTTCCTCTTTTGTCCTGATACTTCATTATTGTGTTTCAGCTTCTCATTACAGCCAGTCTTGCTGGGGTAGTGGGGCTGGTGATTTTTGCCTTTCTTCTCTGAGAAGGTGCTTGGTCCCTCCCGGCAGCAGGTACTCAGCGAGCCAAGTGCTCTCCACCCGGCAGCATCATACCTGTGCCAAACTGTAATAGACTCCCACTGCTTCTAAAATGACAGATGGGACTCTCTTTGATTTATTGCTGTGTTGTGGGTAATTTACCTATAAAGTGTTCTGCTGTCTTGCATTATGGATTAGGTTTCTAGCAGTTTTCCATATGAAACTGCAGAGCAAGCTCATTACAATGGTGACCATGCTCATGATGACTATATAAAATTAGCTGTGAAGGCATGAAGTTATTCCAGAGTCAGATTTTACACACAATCTGCTTTCTTTTCACAGTAATTACCATAGGTTCCCACATTAAATAGATTAAAAAATAAAGAGAAATAAAAAACAAGGAACAAAGTTTTGGGCTTCAGACATTCTGTTAAAATACAGCACAAGTTACAAATTTAGCAAGAGGAAACTCTGATTCACACCAGATAGATATAGCAGGTAGCAATTATCCAAGTTGCACTACAATTACTGTTCTTATGTCCTGTAGATGGCTAGAAGGCAATAGCACTCAATATTATCTAATATAATATTAGGAGTGAGAAAATAATCCTTTCTGTGAAAGATTAGGATTTTTTTTCCTTTACTTTGTTAGGGAAGAAGGGAAGAAAGAAGGATTATTTTTACATAGACTTCTAAATCCAAGTTCTTTCCCAACCTCACCCTGTTTCTCAATATTCAAGTAATTAACACATGTATACTTTGAGAACATAATAATTTGTGTAAATAAGACACGCAATATTTATAAATGTTTTGGAGTTCAGAGGATAGCAGAATGACCAGAACATTTTCTCTGCAAATGAGTGTTTAAAATACCCTTTTGTATTGTTTTGTGTGCTAATTAACAATTTAATCCAAGTGGTTACTAACCTTGAAAATATATTTTAACACTAATTCAAGAAACCTTTATTAGAAAGGAGAAGCAGTAATAAATATAGGAGTAGAATGCTTTTATCTCTGTTTATTTGATAAAATACACTAGACCAACCTTTTACATCTTCTGCTACCAAAGGAAAAAAAAATCAGAAAATGCTTTTTCTAAAAGCTAGTTACTTAAGCATAATAAAAGGATTTTTAAAATAAAAATTCACTGCTATTTTTTCACAGGTTCGGGTTAGGAACGTGTAATTTTCAGATACGTATCTATACAATCTCCTTCTAGACAAAATATTTATTTTTCAGATGCTGTTTAATATGGGCAGCACTGGATGTCTGCTTCAGGCAAAGCTTCACTTCAGAATTTGATGTTTATGTAAAAGTAATTTTATAAAGTTTTGAGGAAAACACTAAGAATTTTTTAAAAGGAGAAGTGAAGTCTTTGGTGTTTCTTCTTAGGCATATGAAGGAGCTTGTAAATAGAATTTATGGGATTAATTGCCCTATATAGGGTACCTCCCAATCCTTTTAAATTTTTCAACTTTTTTTAGGCAAAGGCCTTTGTTTCCCCTGATGTTGCAGGGAATACAAGTGAGAGAGAGGAGTGGGTGATCACCTGACTGAAGAGTCCATCTGTCTTTGTTGCTGGTTTAACTCCTGCAAGGCATTAGATGTTCAGCCCATGTTTGGGCATCATCAGGCAGCATCAGAGGATGGACATGTCCCCACCTCAGCCAGGAGTACCACTGACACCAAGAGTCAGTACCAGAGGCAACCCAAAAGGCTTTTCAAAGGAAAATTGAGGCAAAGAGTCCTAGGAGATGACTGATCAGTGTAACAGAGGTCATGGAAAGGCATCTCTGGCTTTTTCCTATGGTATGCCTGCAAGGAATATCCAGTTTGAAGTGGCAGGAACCAAAGGATATGTGAGGAAGCGAGGATGAAGGAAAAAACAGGGACTGCACTGGGGGTTAGTGGATGTTGACTTGTTTTAGGGAAGAACTGTGGTTGGTGGAGGAGCTTGTATTGAGGGGTTTGTTGATGGCTGAGCAAGAAACTCTCATTGGGTAATACATGATGTTATCTGAAAGAAATTAGGAAGTCATTTGACACACAATGAATTTTTGTCAAAGAGATAAAGATGAGCCTTCTATTTCCACCTGTATATCCCCTCACTTTGAACAGCAGCTTCTATGTGTTGACAGTGGAAATAAAATAATAGCAGAGAATTGAAGTAAGCATGATCAATGAAATGATTACCTGGATTACTACATCACATGACCCAGTTCAGCCATGTGGGAAGTTTTGGGTTGCATGGGCAGAGACAAGGTAGTGTCTGATAATCCCTGCTCCATCAGGTGCAGCTGTAAGGCAGGCAACAGTATTTACTCTTCAAGCAGTGTTGCTAGAAAAAAAAAAATCTGAAAGGAAGTAAATGGACTGGTATAAAAATGGAAAAAAGAGATTCAAAACTCTAATGAGCTATACTGGTCCATTGATTTCAAAACAAAGCTATAAGAGTCAGAGAGTAACTCTGAAAAACAATAGCACAATAAAACCAACAGTATATGTAGCTCAGTAAACGAAAAGATACTTTTTTTATTGCTGAAAATTGTGGTTTGATTTGTTTGCAAAATATTTACGAAACAGGCTCTTGCTCTGCAAAAGTTTATGACTTATGTAAGATAGTAGAGAACAGTATAACCTTGTAAAATAGTGGCAAAACCAGAAATTATTTGGGACAGACATAAACCTTAACTCATTGTTTTTACATCAGTTTTATTTTCTTGTATATTTTCTCACTCTACCAGCACTCACCCCCATCCCCATGTCTCTTTCTAAGGCAGTCTCTGCATCTGGCATAGAACATTTGTCCTCTTCTTCCTCAAAACCCTCCACAAAAACAGTCTATTTTATGTGGTTTAGAGAAGACAGGACACTCATCTAAACCTTGCAAAATGCTTGCCATGGCAGGAAAGGAAAGCTTTCATTTTCCAAACGATTCAGTATCACTTAATGTCAAGAAAGTTAGAGCTTCCTGGGGAGTGTGCCGTGATGTAATTACATAGAATAATGTGAAAAAGGAGAAAAAAAAGGGGGGGTGGGAGCTGAAGTGAATAATGAAAGCCCTGTGCTGTGGCATATCCATTAATATTAGGTGTAAGCCCCATTGCATGTGGCTTTTAAATTTGCAGTACAGTTCTGAGCAGAGAAGGGATCAATCCGGCAGGCTGAGAAAATGAGTTGTCTCTGTCTGCAGTGGTGAAGGCAATTCCTCAGTGTGTTAGCCTGGATTTCTGCAACACACCAGGGCTAAGGGCAGAAAATTGCTCAAAAAAAAGTTTATAACTTATATTATATGCTATTTCTAAGACATTCTTCCTGGATGGCTGGGAGAGCTTCTGTTTTAGCCATCAATTTGTGCTGTGAAAAACAGAAGTGCCAGCTTGTACTTAAAATGCTTGCTGGTTTAGCCTTTAAAATCATTAGGTTACCATTAATTGTTAGGTAGTTATTATTTACAGTGAGGTTGTTACATAACTCTGAAGTTTTAGTGGAAACAATACTCTGTTTCTGTAGCTCTCAGGAATTAGCATCGCAGAACCCTTGTGCTATATTTATGACTGTTCAAAATTTCACTGTCTGTACAGTGTCTGTCAAAATATATTTATTTATTGGGGAGATATTTTGAATTCTTCCAGGTCTTTTTTCAGATTAGGTATAAAAACAAAATAAAAATGAAAAGGCTTTTCTTGCCTCAGCACCTCAGTACCTGTGTTTTTCCCACTGCCCAGTTGTAGCTTTCTCTATTGGGTATGCACTGCTGTTCTGTTTGCAAGGTTTCCCTTGTGGTCTAGACCAAATATCTCAGGAAGAATTAAAAGGGGCCTGGTAATCTTTTATTTATATATCACATGCTTTAAAAAATGGGGGGGGGGGAAAAAAAAAAAGCCCTCTTTCAAAAACTTTTTTTTTAAAAAAAACAAAACAAAGCATTTTCCATTGCCTGCGAGGAAGAAACATCGTCTGCAGGGATGTGCAGGTGCCTCCTCAGCTTCAGCAGGGGCCCTGCACTGCAGCCTTTCCGTGAGACACCGTTGTCAGTGCTGGCAATGGTGTTTGGGGGACTAGTTCAGAATAGGAGTGAATTATCAATTGGCCCTGAAGAACAGTATTCATGGCAGACTATCATACTCATGGCCAGTGGTATGGGAGTGCAAATTGCTTCTCTTGCCCTGGAAATAACAGATTCTTTATTCAACTCTAAAACTGAGGTAAATTTTGTTAAAATTTCAGATGCTGAGTAGAGCAGTACTAAAATACTTAAGATGGGAAGAAATAAATATACATTTCATAAACCATAATCTTTTTTAAGTAGAAGAAACTATGAGGAATCCTTAGGTCTTTAGAGTTGTTTGTAGAATTGTTTAAGAACCCTTTACTCCTTTCATGGTTTTTCCATCGCATCTTAGAGGTGTTTTTCCCACTTCAAAGCTCTCACTATTTCTTCTTCTTGTTCTGAAAGAAGGGGAAAAAGAAAATAAAGGTATTATTTCACAGAAGCTCTATTATTTTTCTTTAATCTTTCTGTAACACAGAGTTACAGCTCTGTGACTTCACTTTTGAATGAACCCAGCTATACTGAATAAAAGACTTTCTTTAGTGTTTCTGCAGAAATTATCAGCACAGAAATACAGTATCAACATTAATTTGAGAGTTCAATCTCCATAGAGATGTGGGAAGCAATCCACTATTACTAAGAACTTTCTGCATTATTTTGGAGAATTAAAAATAAGACCCACTCTTTATGTAAGATTTGATGCATTTGGATGATCAAATGGTCAATGCATTGAACTCTGTCTTCATAGCCAGAGCTATTACAGGAATCACTAGTCTATTTCTTTGAAGAAAGCTATAAATTGCCTTAAAATTTGTTCTTTGCAGAATGTTTCATTGGCTTTTCCATCCCTGATAGAGCCTGTAGTTCTCATATATCCCTAATTTTTATTCTAATTAAAAAATTATCTTTAAGTCATTAAAAATAGAAGTTTTTGTTTTGTTTTTTTTTTTCCTGTACCTAGTGAAATAAGTTCCATAATTCTGGAATATAAGAGAATACATCCAGTTGCTCAGTCATTCCTCTGGAACTGTCAGGTCTATAATCATGCTCTTCAGGAGAGTACCAAAGGTTACTTGGAGTATTACTTTCCTGCCACAGCTGTCGTTTATCAGAGAAGCCTTCAGATGCCATAAATTTATTTCTCTAAGGATGTCTCTGAAGTGTGTATACTTCAAGACTATAAAAAAGTAAGGTAAGAGGAATAAGGTTACGGATAGTTAAGAAGAAATGGAATAAAACAGCTGTGAACATGAAGATGAAGAGCAGTTTGTCAAGACTGTTGCAGTTATTGGTGAAGAATGAATTAATATTGTGTGATACTGTATGTCAAGCTCAGCCTTTTAGATGAAGCTAGAGACCTGAACAGTTTAACAAAGTCTTAGATTAAATATACAAAATATAGTCCTCAAGTCTCATTTATAAGTGGAAGGGCTCTTTGTGTCATGCTACAGTATCTAGCTGTATGCTCAAATAAAATATGCCAGGTTTCACACTACAGAAATTAAACAGTAGTTCATAAAGTAGTATTAATGAGGTTATCTGTTCAGAGCAGAGGTTGTCTGGTCTCCTTTTAGCTTCTATTGGTCTTAAAAAATCTTAGTACTGGATTTGTCTGACATTGACTCAGGTGTTTACGTGTGAAATGCCTGCAGGGAGGGGGATGAATTGCAGCCAAGGGCCCTGCGTAGGCCTTTCTTCCCCACAAGTAGCATCTGCATGGGATGACACTTTGTGTTTCCCACCACCTTAATTCTATGTAAGTGATTAAGCATTCTTGGAAAAGCAAGGTGAGATGTGATCATCTACATCACTATTTTTTATTCTTACAAGGAACAAGAGAATTTTCTGCCTTTATCTTGATACACATGTAATAGACAAGTAGAAAAGACACTGGGAGTGTCTGGGTCAGAGGCCCAGTTTTGGGTCTCTGATCAGAGATCAAGAAAAGCAATACCCACTTTAACTGAGCAGATTTACTTACTGAAGAATTTCTTTGCTCCTCCCTTTAGCTTTAAACAGACCTTCCCATGAATGATAAACTTACTGCCTACAAGTATCTTGACATTGAAGTGAAAAAATGTGAAAATGGGTGCATTAAAAAAACAAGTTCTTTTTGATGAATTGGCATTTTTCACTAATTAATACAAAAGGAACTGGGAAGCCATAATCAGGTTTTATCAGAAATAAAATTACCAGGATCAGCAGCTGCATTGTGCCAATGTTCCTGTCTTGTGTGTGCTGGTGCTGCTAGTAGCATAGCTGTTGGCACAACACCAAGCAGATGTAACAATTACACTGTTAATAAAACTTTCTTTCTTCTTCTTTTCATTGCAACTATTAAACAATAGATACAAAGTTACATAATTTCAACCTAATTATACATTTTTCTATATTACTTTTCTAAATTGCTACTTCAATTTGCTTCTTGAAATAACTGTATTTCCTGTGGGTGAGATGATCATAACTAAGCATGCCAGTTCAGCTGGAGGCATTGTGGGACACACAGAATTTAGCATTATGCAATGTTTCTGTGCAGAAGGATCAATGGCTTGAGGTGAAGCCCATGCCAGAGAAAACCAGTGCTTCTGATAAGCAGACGTAACACACACATCCCAAAAACTTGTATTGGAATGGAAATAGGGGATTGACAAGGGTGCATTCAGTGCCTGGGACCAGATGTGCCCGTCATGGATCCTGGAGCTGCACAAACTGCTGCTCGTGCCCAGAACTAAACTGAAGAAGTGACCCAGCAGAGACGAGCTGATCCCTTTTGCTTCCCTAGGCTGCTTGTCTGGGGAATAACTCCTTTTGTCTCCTGATCCTCCCCTCTAGGTACTTATTTTAATATATATTCTTTCTTACTGGCATAGTAAATTGAAAAAAGGGAAAGAAAAAAAAAAGAAAAAATAAAGAAATTCAAGTTGTTTAAAAGATAAGGAAAATTGTACAAGATGACAGGATAGGTATTAAATTTCACTTCAGAACTGGCAACTCTAAGGAGGCCATACAGCATATCTGATATTTTTAAATAAGTTGTCATCTCTACAGTATCTTTCTCATTAAGAAAGAAAATCATCTTACCTTAGACTTGATATAGTTTCACCATGTGTAGCATGGAGGAGAGATGTTTTTCTTCTCATGCCTTGGGGCTCCAATTGTTGTTTCATTAAATCAGAGTCCTGTCATTGCCTCTGTGAAGAGAGGAACTGATCCTGGTTTTCATGCTGCTTCACTCCCCTTTTTAAAGCAGTAAAAAGCAAATTTGTGAACGATAAAGAACAGTCTAAGAAAACAAATCCTATTCAGAAATTCCCTATAATTTAATTAATTTCTCAATTACACTAATTGAAAGGAACAATAATAAGAGATTGTGTATTTTGTGGCAATTGAAAGGAAATGTTTAATTACTGCTTGTAAGTAAAATGACAGTTTAAAGCATTCTTGTAAGCAACAGTAGTCTTTGGGGGGTAATTAGTGAAAAATAGATGGTAAACAGATGATAGCTTTTAGGCTAAACAAATCAGTTCCATCTCATGATAAAGAGTTATAAAAATGAACTTACCATTAACATACCATTCAGTAGGAATTCTTAAATTTTATTTTGATCTGTGTTTGATTATAAACTGTTTTTTTCTTTATGTGCAAATATCTGTATGCTAAGTAAAGTAGCATTAGGGAAAGCAGATTGTAGAAATATCTCTTGAGCCCTAATAAATTCAGCTTTCAGTGACGGTGGGATGGACAGGTGAGCTTATTACTTTGCCACTACTGAAATAAAATAACCAAATCTTTGACTCCACTGCTTGATGTCTTTTCTGAACTCAGACAGATCTATGGTCATTTAAGAGCCATCTGGGCTTACTGATTTTTGAGTTATCATCGCAGGTAATCAACCTGCAAGTTAAATTTAGTGCTAACTTCAGGTCTGACCAAGTTTTTGGTTCGAGAGTGTCCTTTGGTGCCTTAGTGGTCCGGTAAAAAAATTCAGTTGCCTCATGAAATAGCCATTGTATGGGAGAGGACCACGCACAAACAAGAGGTGTTTCTGAAATACAAATAGCTTGTTTTTCCAGTGTGGCTGGGGAGACATGCAAGAGAGGGGCAGGAATTTGAGTCTTGTCCCCATTTGAAGCATGGAGATATTTCAACATGCAAAACTTTCCTTTCTTTTCCTAATAACATGAGTAAAAGAAAGGATGAAAAGGAATGTAAAAGGATGAACTATACAAACACCAGACTTAGAGTAACCCTTGCAAGGGGCATGGAAGTGTTTCCAGATTCCTAGTTGAATTTCCATTGAAGAGCAAGAGCCCCTTTAGCCAAGTGCCTGAAAACTGGCTTAAGCCCTCTAGCATATACGAAGCAGTAGCCTAAAGAGATTATTTTTTAGTGTAAGAACAGAATGAACAAGTCCTGAATGTACTCTTGTACAGGGGAAGAAAATGTTCTATGGAGGGGAATGAGCCCTACAAACAGGAAATGCATTAGCAGCTAATGAAGATCATGCTTTTAAATGGCCGGTGAAATTGAACAGATGTTGACATTAAACAATTTAGGAATATTTTTCCAGAATTCTTTCTAGCTTGGGAAGGTTTTTTTGGCATTTCTCTCCTTTCTGTCCCCCAATAATCTAAAATCATTCTGATCCTAACCCAAGGGCAGTAGGTCCTTGTGTTTACATAACATGAAGTCCTTGCAGTAATAAGGAATCCTCGTTAGTGAGGCAGGATTCCCTTATGGTAGAAGAGAGATGATCAGTGATTATGTTCTCTCCTTTATTCTGGCTGCTGGTAGCTGAGCTCCAGGCTAGAGTCATCAGCACAGCTAATAGAGAGCAGCAGACCCAGACTATTCCTGTGAGGTTCTGTAGCTGAGAGTCAAGGCATACGAACAGTTGGTTTGGGCTGTGAGGCTGACAGTGACTGCAGAGTCAGATGACAGGCTCATTAAATAGCATGGTTTGCAGTATTAGACAGAGAAGATGCATGCAACAATATCCTGCAATGGCTGCATGCCCTGCCCAGATTCCCACAGTCAAACACTGGCAGAGCTGGAAATGTGGGTTGCCTATTTTTTTTGAGCTGGAATACCAGTTTTACCTCATTTGCACCACTATGTGTCAGGAATAATGCTTGAAGCTGACAACATGTTAAGCAGTTAAAGAGAAAAATACCAGGTTCTCAGAATAAATGTGACAAGAAAAATTGAAAAATTTTTAAAGACCCATTAATAAATATAAGCTATACANACAATTCTCATTCCTTTCTCATTAATCTGCAACTTAATGCCTTTTATTATTATTTTAACATAGAACCCACTTATGATGTTAGATTGGAAGTTCCTGCAAACAGATGAAAATATAGCATGATGTCTATGATTGTCTAATATTATTTAGATTCCTCTTGGAAGAAGCCTCAGGGATTTTTTTCCTAGACATTATTTTTACTTATACAGATTAGAGTATTCATTTAGCAAACTGGAGCTGTTTGTGTGATATTCAGACATCCAACTGCACACTCAGCTAGGGAGTTGGCGCTGTTGAATACTGGGTTGAGATAATTTTTAAAGATTGTAAACAATCTAGTTATCTAATTTTTCAAATGATTGAGTGAAAAAGCAAATTAATTCACTATTTTATGTGAGAGAGAGGAAGATACCATACAAAGGGGGATATGTGCCATATGAAATGACACCTTCTTTCTAGGGGGAATTATGTAATTTGTATGTACCATTTTAATAACATTGCATTATAGAATAGGGTTTAATTGAAGGAGTTAATAAAGTGTTTTAGCAAAGTAGCTGCTCTTAAAGTGTAAAACGTTCGATTTGAAAATAGTATCTTTAAATGGACATTATTTCATTCTGGGATCTTGGCACAGTATTTTTCAAATCTTATTCCTTTATTCTTAAAAAGCATATTTTGCTAAAAGATTGTTTTTAAAAAGTGATATTACTTCTTTTTCATATGAAGAAAAACCAATCTCCTTTATAGTTTTTCAGTAGTCATTCTTTGCATCTTTCTGTGCAGAAAGAAATTTTAACAAATGAAATATAGATATGATGCTTAAAAATTAATCTCCTGTGAATTTTTGGTCAGATGAAACTTCAGTTTGGTTTTTTTTTAAATTTCTTCCTCAATGTAATTTGAGTGAAAAGTCAACACTCAGCTGAATGCTAAATGTAAGAGTCGTAGACATTACTGTCAATTACAAACCAGAATTTTATTTTTATATGTTTAATTTTTAACTAGAAATTGAAGTTTCCTGAATATTTATTAGTTTGTATAATTCCCTGTTTTTTGCTTTTCAAGTCCACCATGCATTGGAATAATTTTGAGAAAGAGGCAGAAAACATCTCATGCCTTTAATATGACAAAGCTTCCCCCTTCTGCAGTTTGCAAATGTGTGATCCTCGTTCAGTTCTATCCCTGTCCATACAGCTTGTGCTATCTCCAGAGCTGAGCATTAGTGCTGCTTGAGAGGGAGGCAGATATTTTTCATAACAAGACACTTCCCACAAAGCAAAATTTTCTGTGAAAACCATTAACTTTTTTACATTCCAAGAAAGTTATTTTTCCATTAAAGAAAAACCAAACTAACAAACAAACCATCTGCAACAAAACCCCAATACAATATTATTTTACCCTATAATATTTTGCGGGATTTTTTGGGGTAGCTTCAATATTACACTGTATTTGGCTATACAATTGTTGCAAATGCCATCCCTCCTGTTCTATATCATGGGATCCCTGTAGAACCCTCCCTCTTTTCCTCAAAATTTGTCTATCTGGTACCTCCTGCAGAGAAATGAGGAGTCTAAAACTTCATGAATATGCAAATTGTTAAATTGAGTGTTTATATGCTTTGAAACAATTCCCTGGGCCCCTTTCCCCATCTTCCCCCTAGTCCTTCTGAACTACTTCAGAAATATTTTCTCCCTTTTCTTGACTGGAAAATAAATAAAAATCTGTAATCAGAAAATAAGACCTTGAGCTCAGCAAAGTGAAGGACAAGAGGCAAGTCAAAGCTCCTCAATTCCTTCAGTTTGTTTCAAGGCCTTACAGCACAACAGCACAGAGAAAAAGGACTTTGATATCAACAATTTCTGAGGTGTAAAGCCAGTGAGCTGTCATAGGAATTAAAAACACTGGAAAATTGTTTTTTAATGTTCTAAACTGTGTTTCTAGAAACAATCTGCAACTAAAAAGCCATTAGAATACTACAAAAGTGTTTGGGCTGTTCCTTTTATTCAATGCTTGCTTGAAAACCTGTTAAGATCAGCTGGTTTTTGAAATGCTCAGTAACTGTCAGTTACCTGTATCCTGGGTTTAATCAGTATTAAAAAATTTTAAAAGCAGAAATTTTATAATCATTTTTATAATTAGAATGCAGTGCTTTATTCATCAGACCATTCTGTAGTTTGGTGCAGTTTTTCAGCTGTTTTTCATTGGCATACCAACTACCTTTCCTATATTTCAACTCAAGGACAGACTTATTTATTGCCCTTCAATACAGAGCACCCATATGCTTTTTTTCCCATTAGAAACCTTAAATACATGGCAGAAGGGGATGGAACTAGACAATCTTTAAGGTCCCTTCCTACCCAAACCATTCTGTGATAAAAATTGTCACTGGCATTTGGTAATTAAAGATTTCATCAGTGCCTCTCTATTCACTTTCTTCGATAGCCAAATTTACTAAATTTCCTCCTTTAAGGCTAAAATTGTAGAAGCACAGTTATAAGGGTGAATAATGGAACCTGAAGGTTCAGTTGGATCTATTGGACCATTTACAGGTATCAGCAGAGAAAAATTATTGAAATAAATAATTTTTTGAATGAGGTTAATAATCTCTTGGTAACCTCCCTTTGTTTATTAGAGAAAGTCAGGATAACTGGTTTAAGTTAGGGACTAAAAGAAAGCTGAACTTAGGTATCCAATTTTTGTTGTCAGTCACAGTGTTCAAGACCGTTCAGCAAAGAAAGAGAACAGAACTTAAGTTTATAATTCTGAAAGATTCTGTTCAAAGTCCAGTTTTGGTGATAGTCAAGTTTATTGCCTTTAGATTCACTTGATGTTTTGAACATAGTAGTTGATGAAAATTTGTAAGTATGAAAATCACTTATGTATTAGGATGTGAAGGATGTTTCTGGGATCCTTCTGCGTAGATATTTGTCATGTAGATCTTAACATGTCACCTACACAAAACTGATTTGCTTTAGTTTATATAGACCTCATTCTTCTCTCACAAGCAAATCTGGTGAAGCACAGCAATTTTCTTTGCTATCACATGTGCTACTGCCAGTCTACACCCCAGTTTGGTTATATTTTGGCCCAAGTGGAAGTTTTTGAGATACCAAGCTGGAGTGAGAAGACATTGTCTCAACCCTTGCCAGGGAAGTTTCAGGTTGGACTTTAGGAGAAATTTCTTCATAGAAAAGGTGATTAGACATTGGAATTGGCTGGTGCCCATGAGGGTGATGGAGTCATTGTCACTGGAGGTGTTTAAGGATGTGGCACTCAGTGCCATGGTGTGGTAGGAAAACACCTAAAGGCATGACATTGCCATTAGGCTTGTGCTAAACAATGGTTTGATAGGTATAAAGGTTGGTTAGGTTGGTATGAAGCTTCATATGCTAATATTACAGAAAGATCAAAATACAATGCACTGAGTTTTAAGAAATGAAGTAATAGTAATAAGATGAAATTCAGAAACTCAAAATCCAAGGACTTGGATACTAGCACAAGCTGCTGTTATGAAGTAGGAGATAAAAAGAAAATAGCTCTAAGTGGCAAGGAGAAAATGAGAAATCTGAGTGCTTAAGCTGCTCATAAAATGGCTGCAAACAACATTTTCAGTGCCTCTTGGTTTTCAAATAGATAGGAAAGACATCAGTGTGAACTATAAATTGGTGATACTTCCTCTAAAATATTATGCACATGATGTAAAATATTCCAGTAATTGCAATTGGATAAAAATTAACTGAAACTAGAACAGATGAAAGCAAAGAGGGCCAGTTCTGAACAAAAATGCTGTGGTCTGAACAAAAAGCAGAATCGACCACCTGCATGAGGCTGGGAAGAGACACAATTCATTATAAACACTCCAGAGAGATACACCAAGAGACAGAATCTTCTGAAACTTCTAGATAATTTTATACCAACATTAGTTGATTTAAAATGCATCTTAATATATTTAGACCAAAATTTAAAATAAGGCTCAGAACTATATATAAGACCACTGAGCTTCTTGAAACAGTATGTTTGTTACTTAGAGAGGCTTAGTCTTTATCAAATTGCCCCTCTTATCTTTCTGCTTCTTCTAATTGAGTAAAATCTTCTGCATATATTAATGCTGCATAGATTCTTCTTGCATACATGGTACGCAAATATTTTCAAACCATTTTAGGAATACTGATGGATTTGTTGCATCTAAATTGTGGGCAAGAACTTCCTTGATTCAGTAGAAGGATATCTCAAATGATCTTCGCTTTCTTTTACATTTGCAATCAGTTTATAGGATTTTTTTTTTTTTTCACATTTCATTGTACTTTGTATTTACAAAGATGTGGCTTTGACTGGCTGTAAATCTCAGTAAAATTCTATTTAAAGTTGCTTAGTTTTTTGGGGGAAACTTTCTTAGAAGTGAGGCTCTATTGCTGAGGACAAAATTATTCTATGAAGTTCAAAAGGCCTGTTGTTCAAGCTGGACTTTCAACTGATGGCACAGGGACCTAGGTTCTTTGAAAAACTAGCCTGTTATGGAAGTTGTTGAGTGTTGACATTTAGGAAAAATCTGACTTTGGCACTTGTGCTTGAAAACTATTCAAATAGTTCAGGTTAAGTTCCAGGCACATGAAGGTAATTAGTTTCATGTTTTTTAATTGATACTATTCATGTCTTTCAAATATTTATATAATTTATTGTATCAAGGAAAGAATGCTGAGCTGTAAAGTTTATTAGGACCCCAGGAAATTCTTCATTTAGAAAGGTGAACTGGTTAGTTATGAAACTTTATGAAAAAAGGATCTGGTAGGCTCAACATTTGTACTAAAACATCTTGTGAAAGATCCGCATTCAGTTTTCTGGTTCACTACTTTTACTGGGATTTTTTCTGTATTGTGATTTAACACTCTATTAATGTTAAAATATTTTCCCTGCCCCAGTTGCAAATTGTTATGTGCAATACATTCTTCCTGTCCTTTGCCTTTTTCTGTGCCTATTTTTTTTAAGAATAAATGTGCTTTCCTAACCAGTTCTATTAAAGACCCCGCATATCTGATGTCATACTCTTCACCTTTTGCTGGAGGAGCCCATTAGCAGACTTTTGCTACAGACAAAGAGCCCATGAATAAGATTATGTCTGAAACAAAAATATTTGGTTATTACTGGGTGGTGTTTTGCATTGAAATATGTGGAATCTTACTTTGAAATTTTGAAATCCACTTAGCTGTTAGCTATTTCAGCAATTTTGAACCATGTATGGGCATGTTCATTTCAGTGATGAATATAAAACATATATAAATTACTGAAATTATGGCAGTGCAATACATAAACCACATTCATATATGTATTCATTTTAGGGCAAACAATTCAATATTTGTTAAAAAAACCCCATAGTTGTTAAGTGGTCAGCAAGATAGCATTTACTCAGTTCAGTGTTATTGAAAAGACCAGGAATACATACTTGTAACAGTTATGGCACATCCCTTTAGATATGCACACATGGAGTCCCTTACTAAATAGTCCTTCCTGGAAAATCAAGTGCTAGCTCCAGGAGAAAGGATAGAAAGGCAATTAGACCTTAAAAAGCAGGGGGTTGGCAGAGTCTTTTGTGTTTGAACATAGTCTGATGCTTCTAGTAAGACATATGAAAAGCCATAAATAAAAGAAAAAAAAAAAGGAAGTCAGTTTGAGGGGACTTACTGTGGCTCTGAAAGATTTTTACACAAATGTGATAAATACCAGAGGTGTTTTTATGAATGTGTGATTAAGACATCTGTTTTCTGAATAAACCAATGCAAACAAGAAAAAAAAGAAAAAAAAGAAAAAAAAAAGTAGCAAAAACCCCACCCCAAAACAGAACACTAAGCAAACCAAAATTTTAAGTCTAAAGGGGAAAAGATAGAGGATGCAGTGTAATGAGAAGAGTTATTAGAAATATTTTTTTTTTCTCACATATAAAAATGCAGGTTCAAATGTGAGTAGCTCTGGATTGGTTACAGCCACTTTCAATATTATTAAAAGATCATTTTTTAACAAAATTTAACTTTAGTTACAATTTTATCCACTTCAGATCTAAAATTATACTTAGAAGAATCAAGAAGCTACTGAATTATCATATTTTTTAAAGAGATTTGAAAAACTAGTGAATATTTTTAAATCTTTTTAACATCTTATATCTTTTCCAGAAAATAGTTCTCTTAAGCTATTTGCATTTTTGTACTGCCTAAAAAAAGCCCCAGGAATAAAACCCAGTATAATTACATAAAAGTGAAAAATACTTTTAATTCTAACCATTATTGATATCTGTGGCATCCACAAAGAAAATACTCTTCAAAATTAATTTAGACAAATTCCTGATTTATTACATAAAATTAACAAGACCATATTGTTCTTGCTGTCTTTGTATCTTCATTTCAGCACTTTTTTTGCAACTAGCATATGACACAGAACAGTGGCAACTAATCTGGAATACCTACAGTGGAATAATCAGGAATACCCATAGTATTGCCAGTAACATGTAGCAGGCTGACAATATGAACTTGCTTTTCCAAGGAATTGAAAAAGTAATTATTTCTTACACTGAGTTAATGAAAGATATCAGCTGCTGAACAAGAGGGCAAGTTAAAAGTTTTGAGGTAATGCTACATGTGAACTGAGCATCAAGAAGGGGGTAGTAGAAGAGTGAATGATACAGAAAATGAGACAAAATCACACACTGAGAAATACTAGGAAAAGATTGATTAAAGAGCTAGTGATAATCTACTGCACACTCACAGGCTCAAATATTTAAATATGGAAAGGGACCTTGGTTTCATGTTAGATAGTTAAAAACTTCTGGGAACTGTGGAAGACTTCTTCATAGATTTTTAAAGAAAGGGATGCTAATATTCAGCTGTGCCTATTATTCTATATATTACTAATTTGAACACACTTTGAGACACGCCAGTGATAAGCAGTACATTCCTACTAGTTTGTTGGGTTTTTTTTTTTTTTCTTTTTTCCCTAAAATTCTCATGTGTAAGCATAAATCTTGTTAAAGAAAAGAGCTTGCTGGTGCAGGAGAAAGCCCCCATTCAAATAACAGCACTAATGAAAGGCAGCAGTGGAAATTGCTGCTCAAGCAATTTCCTTGTAGCTCAAATTTTCTCTATTTCAAGGTCATTCTGGTATAATTCTTTGCAGCTTGCTTGCAATATACATCAGAACGAATGCATTTCTTTTATTAGCACGGATTATTCATTATTAGTGTCACTTAAGCACATTTATGTGTGAATAAGATTGTGTAGAGGGAGCATCCTCTGTCCTAGGGGCCATAGTGATGTCTGATTCTAACCCACAACATATGGATAAATTTCTTCCATATCAGAACAGAAACTAATGACAAGCATGCAAATTTAAATCACATTTAAATCATCTAAAGGATGTGGATGAAGAGTTGTTACTGCAGAGGGGCAAAATGACTGTGCAGGGGTTCAATTACTAACATATTCATCATACATTGTTAAATAGTCCCATGCAAAATAACTTGCCTCGTATTTTTGGACTGTGTGTTGTACACATGGCCTTATGTAATCTTTTGCCACTCTGCAAAAGCAAAAGCTGATTTCAATTCCTGAAGATGGAACAGTCTTCAACTTTGTAAGTTAAAGGATATGTGCTACAGTTCACAAAGAGGGCATGTACATTATACATTTGGTTAATTGTTCTACAGATGTGCCAATCCTAATTAGTATTTCATTGGCTTTTCCATTGAAAGCAGTTTAAATTTCCTAATTAAGCATGAAATAACTAATAAAAAATAAATTAGGACTGTTTACGTATGTGAATTAAGTTTCTGCCAAGTTTTAACTCACCTTTCAGCCTGAAATGGGATTTATACTTCTCTGCCTCGGTGTCTTATCCTTTTCAGCTGAGACAAGGATGGGGGCTCTTAGGGGCAAAAATCTTAATCTGGTGGATTTTGTCCATTTGCACTTTAGACAACTTGTCAATTTTTTGGGTCTCAGATTATCACGTAGTTTCGTACAATACAACTATGAGTATGTTGATTCAGGACTTTTTTTCTGAAAATTATGCTGTCCAAAAAGGCTTCTGAAAAAGGGAAGCAAAACAAAAAAAAAAAACCCAGAAAATTCCCCATAACACCCACCCAGAATATAGAACAGAGGATTATTAAAAACAAAGAAACCAAAGGTACAGAAAAAATGAAGTGAGCTCTTCTAAGTCTCCTGGGTTTTGGGTATCTTTTTCTTCCCTTCATTTCTATTTCCTGATCCCATGCCTATTTTTCTAGTTTACCTCCCTCTTCTCTTCACCCCTTCTGAGGAATGTTTTCTATTTCATTATCTCCTCAGGTTTTAACTTCATAAGCATACACAATATTGATATGTTGCTTAGTAATGCATCATAGCCAGTTTCTAAAATTTCACACCTTCAGCTCTCCCTGAATGCAGTGCTACAGAGTAAACACTGTACAGCTTTCCTGTCTATTGCATGAGCTAAAAATTGTGTTGGTGTATTTTTGAAGCTCTTGTATAGTTAGGAATTTAGGAAATGTATAAGGGATTGGCTTCTAAAACTTAAATATTCATGTGGATATTAGCATTGCTGCTAAAGGTAGCTTCTGTAATTTATGGATATGCTGTCATGTGAGTAATATAACATTAATTAATATTTGTGCGAGGGTTTTCTGATGTGAAAAAAATATTATCTTTATAAAATAAGTAAAGCTTAAGTGGACACATGACTGAATTTGTATTTTGTAGGTGCTTTTAGATCGCAAAAATTTGAAGCTTTTTTTTCTGATTCTTCCTTTTTTTTTATCCTGACAGTACAAACAAGTGGAACAGTACATGTCATTCCACAAGCTACCTGCTGAAATGCGCCAGAAGATCCATGATTACTATGAGCATCGCTACCAAGGCAAGATCTTTGATGAAGAAAATATTTTGAACGAGCTCAATGATCCTCTCAGGGAGGTAAGATTAAAGTACTTGAATGGCTCTTCATGCTATGAAAAAATTTCTTTTCTTTGTTGTTTCTGGGTTGAAACGCTCTTTCCATTCTATAATATTTCATCTTCTTTACCACAGTCTATGAATGACTAAGATAACTAAATTTATACTAGGCTGACACAAAGAAATAAGCAGATCTACACTATGTTCAGGATCAGTCTGTCAATTACTGCCACACAAGGATGTCAAAGGGTAAAATCCTGTCAAAGAGTAAAATCAAACCCTTATTGTTGACTGAAACTCCTGTTTTTCTGCCACTTTTTAAAACAGTGAGTGGCTGGACCAAAATGATCCTGGGTGAAATTCTTTTTCTACTCTCCCTACTTGTCAGCCACACATCTATACAGATAAAACCACTGAATGTCACCACAAAGGTAGAGTTGCTTTGTTTCATTTTGTAAAGTAGCATTGTTGGTAATGGTGGTCTTTACTTGAGATGAGGAAGCTGGGATATTTTAAATACAGCCATTTATATAAGCCATTCAAATCTCTTTCTGTTGAAACTGTAGTCTGTATTCCAGTTTTAGGGGCTATGATGTGTTATGTGATGTGATATGTGGAAGCAGTTGTAATTTTCTTTGCTAGTGTGGGATGAGGGCGGTGTTCATCCTGCAGCAGCAGAAGTAGCTGCTTAATGGGAATATAAATCAGACTGTCTTCTGTTGGGGTGTGCTCATACCTGACCTGCTCAAAGATGTTGGCTGATATCCTCTGCTGAAAGGAGAGGAAAAAAACGGAGAAGAAGCAAGTTTAAAAACTCAGAGAGAAGAGAGCATAAACAAAAAAGAAAAAGAGAAAAGGAACAGAGAAAAGAAACAAGTAAAGTTAAGGTTGGAAGAGTCTGGTATGTAATGAAATCTGTGTAATTTTCAGTGCTATCAAGTAATGCATTTTAACATCTGATTTTGGAGGAGTGGTGCTGGTTATTCGTCCATATGTGTGCATATATATGGCTGTGTATAATGTATATATAACATCCAATGGAGCACAGCATGATATCTGTACTTTTGAAAAGATAGGTGAAGGTTGGTCAGGTTTTTTTCTAATTTTGAGGCATAAAGAGGTAATAGGTCTGTGGTGGATTGTCTGTACTACTGAATCCTGTGCTTTACTGGAAAGGGAAGACATTTCATACAGTCCATTGCCAAAATCAACCAAGTTCCATATTTAAAATAGTCATAAACAAAGCCTTGCCAAGTCACAGTTTATCCATACCTCTGTAGTGAAAGTCCCATAGTAGCATCCCTCCTACAAACTGCCAAGTGGCAATGGTGAGGGCTGCCCAAAATTGTTGGCTTTGCTAGACACTTAAAGTCAAAATCTGGTCAAACCACAAGTGTTCTAACAATTTTAATAGCCCATGACTCAGTTCCAGATCCTAGACCTACTTAATTCCCTCACATAGGTGTAGTCTGAAGCCTTCCTTTATATTTTGAGTTTGTGTTTTGGAATGCAGGTGGAGGGCCCTGGCTTCTGTATTGCCACTGTCTGTTTACACTGTGCATCCCCTCAGTAGCTTTTGAAATGTCAAGAAGAGAATGTACTGCAAAAATCTGCTTTGTGGGACAGGAAAAGTGTGGGACTTATCCCTAGACGACAGTGACAGTCAAAACATCAGTCTTGGCTAGTATGGAACTTGTGTTTTGTTAAGAGAACAGAAGCATGTACAGACACATCAGTCACTGACATCAGAAACAGTTTCATCTGTTTCCACTTCTAAGGAAAGCATTTTTCCAAAAGTAAAGCGTAATACCCTTCCATTGCAGAATACTATTTTATTAACAGCAATTTGCAATTGTGGCACCCTAATTACTTCTGTTTTCCACTTTTCCTGCCTGCCTTCTTGTTTCATTCCTTCCACCCTTCCTCTCCTAGCCCTGTCCCCTTCCCCTCCTTTTTTTCTTACAGCTTAGAAGCAGAAAGGCAAATTTGGTCAACCATAAAAAACAAAAAGCACTTCTGGTGAGAAATCAAGCATGGAAAATTTCAAAAATTAATGAGCCCCTAAAAATATGAAAGAAGAAAAGAATTTCATTTAAGGAGTGGCTTCTGATTTTGCTACGGTTATGCTGTACTTAGCAGGTCTTCTTTGTTCCCTCTATTATATATTTAAAAAATTACCTACAATCAGTTGCACTCTGCCCTGCTGAAAACACAGGAGTGTTCCAGAGAAAGGTCAAAAAAAGAAATAGGAATAATAAGAACTGGCCACTGGCAGTGCCAGAACAAGTTTCTCAATGAATCTGTCCAAATTTTCATGTCAGCTTATTCACTGTGGCCTCAAAACATCACTTTTGTATTTTGCTTAGTTAAGAGTTCCAAATTCTGTTTTAGCTACCGTTTCAGTATGTGCAGTTTAGTAGTGCAGGTAGTGTATTTTTGATATAAATAATGGATAATAAATTGGAGCCTTTTAAAGGTGGAACACAGTTGTTCATATATTGGATGGGCTTTACCATCTTGATGCCACTAACTGCACAAGGCTATAATAGGTAATAGCACAGATACATACAGGCTGCATCATTGAAGAATAAATATTTACTAAATATCTTAAGTTTTTAATTAATCCTGCATTTGGTTATACTGGAATTTAGTATAGAGTAAACATTCAGAGTCTCCACAGGACATACTTAGCTTGATGAAAGTAGCTCCTGACGAAGATATTAATCTGAAACCATTGTTTCCTCACTTGGAGTAAGCAGAACAAAAGAAGCCATACTAACTGCTGCGTAATTATAGCATTGTGAAATATTATGAAAAAAATTGCAGGGTTTTCACTACTTGTTCTCAGCCATTCAAATTTACTGTATGGGCTGAAATTTTCCACAGCTATGCTTTCTTTGAGAGTGATGACCTTCTTTTTGGTCCATGTTTTAAAATTTTGGGTTTTTTTTTAGCAGGAATGTAATTATACATTATATAAATATGATCATTCAACCATTAAAAATAGCTTAAGTACATAGAATTAGCAGCAGAAATCTGATGTAAAAGTAATTCTTACATGATAAATGCTAGTAATAAAGCTGTATATGCTTATAAAATCTTAGATTCATAGAATATGATGAGTTGGAAGGGACCCATCAGGATCATTCAGTCCAACTCCTGGCCCTGCACAGCACCATCCCCAAGAGTCATGCCATGCCTGAGAGCATTGTCCAAATGCTTCTTGAGCTCTGTCAGGCTGGTGTTGTCACCACTGCCCTGGGGAGTCTGTTCCACTGCCCAACCACACTTTGGGTGAAGAAACTTTTTCTAGTAGCCAGCCTTTCTCTAACCCTCCCCTGACACAACTCCAGGCCATTCCCTTGGGTCCTGTCACCACAGAGCAGAGATCAGTGCCTGGCTCTCCCCTTCCCCTCACAGGGAAGTTGTAACTGCAATGAGGTCTCCCCTCAGTCTCCCCCAGGCTGAACAGTCCAAGTGACCTCAGCTACTCCTTATTCAGCTTCCCCTCAAGGCTCTTCACCATCCTTGTGACCCTCCCTCTAATAGTTTAATGTCTTTTTTATACTGTGGCACCCAAAACTGCACACAGGACTCAAGGTGAGGTCACACCAGTGCAGAGCAGGACAATCATCTGCCTTGACAGCAGAGGTTAAGACTTCCTTTGTAAAAGAGGATGGGTGTTCATTTTAATGAGCTTCTGAACATTATGTATGGAACATTCTTAGTAGATGGGATGACTAAAATAATGAAAATCTGAGGAAAAATTTGATGCATGTATGTGAGTGTCTAGCTTGGTTGGATAATAGAATAGAATCATGCTTATTGTGGGGAATTACCCAAGGCTTCATTAAAAAATAAGGGAAAAAGGAATCCTGAACCTTTTTGAACTCTACAAGGCTCTGTCTAAATGCTTCAAAGCTGAGTAAAGCAACCAGTGGCTGACCTGTATCCTCCAAGGATAATCTGGTATTAACAAAGAGATTGCATTTGATGATTGGGCACTAAGGCAACGTTTATGAGGCTGAAAAGCTCTATATTCTCCCCTGTTCAGTTGATTGCCCAATATGGGCGTATTAGTCCACTAGTAATACAATTAATTGGACGCTCTTAGCTCTACACACTCAAACTGAATTAACCATAAATTGCAACACATTATGTGCATACCTGCATGTAAGGACACCTCCTCTCTGACAAAAGTAAAGGATAAGAGTTTCTCTCCATTAAATTAAGAAATTTCACTTGAACTGAAAGTATATCCCCTTTTTCACAGTTAAATTTCACAGACTTATCTGATAATATGTGTCCAGTCTTCTCAAGAACAGGATAATCAAGAGACTCCTGGCAGTTACAATTTTGGTACAGATGAAAGACTTTAAATTGCTTCTTAGAGGCCATGCAGGGTTGGATTCATCAAACCTATCTGTAGCTCCATACAAGTTCTGCAACAAGTCTAAGATAATCATCAGGCTCTCTCTGCACACACCACCCACACACACATGCTCTCACGGTAAAGAAAACCTAGCTGACTAGCTTAGAAAAAAGGCTGCATCGTGTAACAGCAGATGACATGTAAAATAAATTCTGTCTTTAATAGAATCTGCAATTAACTGTCTCTCTCCCTCATTTTTTGAGGTAGTGATTAGAAAGAATTAGCATGTTTCCCTTATATAAATATCATCTCTAGTTCTTCAGCAGACAGAGATATTAAACTTCATTTTTTTTAACTTGTGATTTTTACCACCAACAAGGCTTAAATCTTTTGGCCTCAGAAGGCCTTAATCCCACCAGTGGTCTTTGTAACTGTCATGACATGAAATGGAGACACTACAGACAGGAAGTTAAAAAAATACAAAACACAAAAAAACCCACATGCACCTAAGAGAAATATATTCCAAAAGAACGCCTGAATTATAAAAGTTGAAATACATATATATTTCTGGTTCTGTCTTGTAACTGAGTATAAGTCAGAATTACTCAGCTCTGGCCTTTGTTTAAGCCATCAGTCTTGCCGGCAGTGGCTGTGGATGGATGCCCATGGAAGAACAAGAACAGGGAAAGTATGGCGTGTCTCTTAATGACTCTCCTAGACTCACAATATTTTCAGGTCGAGGGATGCTCCGAGACTGATGTGAGTGGACTACTGGGTATCTGTAATACACATCTCTTCCAATTATTGGCATTCTTTATTTGAGGTACTCTCTGCGACCCACCATCCTTTGTCAAAGAGCACAGACTAGACCCTTCCTGCATAAGAAACCATCACCATCTTTTGGGATTGAACATGGCTCCAAATGTTTTTTGGTTTTGATGGCCATTAATTCTTGCAGCAAAAATGATACAGTACAGTCAATTTTTACTGACTCTTTGCATGTCAGTTATGATTTTATAGTTATATGATAACATCCTTAAACTGTATTTTTTGATGGTAAATAGACATATTCTAGTTGATTCTTTCTTGCATGGAAGCTAGATCATTCTTCTTGCAATTTTCATTTTATTTCCTTGGGTTTACTGTAGCCTTTTAGAGGTGAAAGCATCAGGTCTGCAACAAAAATACTGATGCTATAATAATGCAAATAATTCCTAAAGTTAATTTTCTTTTTAATTACTGTCAACCATTGAGTTTACTTATTGCTCTAAATTGTAATGGTTAAAACTAAGTGTTAAAGGATACATCTATTTATTTAGGTGTACCACTTAATATTGCTTCCCACCAGTAACTTCCAATCAGACCATAAGAAGCTTTTTGTAGTTTCTTTTTAACAAGCTTCTCCAACTTTATACATGGTGCTGTTTCTGGAACTGAGTAGACCTGTGTGAAATCCTTGGCCTTTGCTGTTCCCATAGGGAAAGTGAATGTTGGTACATTGTGGTACCTATTACAGCCTAATGAGTCAGGTGTAAGGGTCAGAGAAGCGTCTTGCACAGTACTTAATGTTGCATCAAGAGTGGCATTTTGTGACAGTAGTTGTAAGGAAAGTACTCTCCCAGTAAAGTGAAGGAAAGCTTCCATTACAGGATTTATAATTTATATTGTATCTGAGGGAAAATGGGACCCAAACCAGATGGCCTGGTACTTATTGACAAATCAGGTATTTTTGTAGAGAAATTATTTTGTGTTTTTAAAGTCAGTTTTAAAACTTTCAATTTGGTAAGCTTGGTGTTCTTTCCTAATTGTTTACGTTCTTTTCCCTATTAAAATTTATCTCCTTTTTTAATATCTTTCTTTATATTTAGTATTTATCTTTAAAAATCACAAAGCAATATATTCTTATTTACACTATAATATAGTCCTGTGCACAAAAGACAAAACATCCCCAGAGTAATAAAATAAGTCCAAAATGGGGTGTGATTAGCTTACAGAATGCTTTGATCCTTTTTAGTAGTGTAGTCATTATGATCTGGGGCTATGGACTTTCAAACATAAAAATAATAGTAGAAAATATATATTTTTTTAATTAAAACACAATAAAGTATAATAGAAATATTTGAATTTGGAGTTTTTGATTCTGTAATAATTTATGTCCATAAATTTATCTCATAAAAGACAGGTAACCAGTTCATTGCAATCCACTGTACTTTTCTGCATTTTAATATAGAATGATCCTTAGTATGAATTTTAAGGAGAGGAACCAAGAAAAATGTATCCTTATTATAGATGTAGTCACATTGGCAGTCACTTGAATATCTCCTTATCTTTAACTAGTGAATTAAAGGGGTTCTTTTTTTGTTTGTTTGTTTGTTTGTTTTTCTCAGAGGCACAGATAAAGGATAACTGTAGTTCATATTCTGGGGTGAATCATGAGTGAATTATGCAGTATGTCAGTCTTGCAGAATAGATGCTGATATACCACAGCATTATTTATTTGACTAATGCTGAAAGAGAAAATTGGTGGTTTTCAAATATCTGTGTAAATTATGTTTAAATTGCAGTCCAAGTCTACAAGGCTCAAAGAAAAGTTCTTAGAAGGAACTATAATGAAGTTTTTTAAATTGAAAATAGTAGCAAATGGCCATTTTAATGTGGAAATGGCAGACAATCACCAGGTGATTGGATTATTGTGTTTTAAGATGATTTTCCACTGCAGATGTGACATGGTAACAAATGGTGTGCACACTCAAGGCTGTTTCCCAGGGACCTAAGACAATGTGGTTTGATTTGCTGAGCTCTGGGGAGTGTGTTTGCCCTTTGATATATGCACATTCACAGCATACATGCTGCGGCAGAATTGTCAAACACTTCCATTGCTGTTCCACATGTTCAAGAAACTTGGATCACAGTCCTTTATGTGTTTGACATGCTTTATTAGTAAACCCATCCTGAGCTGAGACATGCTTTGACAAGTCCCAGATCTAACCGCTTCTGATAATGCAGATAATAATACACCAGTACTTTGGAGTAGTTAGGATTTTGAGTGGTCGTGTTACTGCACCTACAAGACTCCTTTGTAATTTTAATAAATATTTCAGACATGACAGTTTTTTCATGAGCTCTTCAAATATATTAATCCAAATAAATGCCCAATTCTTAGTGCAGTAGTTGTCTTTCACATAAAGAAAGGCAAGTTGTTTGATAAAGTTCCAAACTTATTAGTTCCAACTTATTTTGGATGCAAACGGGATGCTGTGAGAGAGGTAAAATCCTGTTACAGAAAAGTCAATCCAGTCTATGCCTGCTTCTGTTGGAAACGCTGTTCAGTTATCTGAAGAGCAGAATCAGAAAGGTTTTTGTGGGCACCAGATCCAATGAAATTAAAGAACAGCAGCTGTCTTGCAGAGACAAAATTCACCCATTGCCTTATTCTGCCCAAGGTCGCGCTTCCAAGTGTCTGTCATGTCTGTTTTTAACAGACCAAAGAATTGCTCAGCTGCTTGATATTGAGGGGTGCTTGAGACAGTGGATGGAAAGAGTCAAGCACTTTTTTTTAATCTCCTTGTAGTTTCTGGTGAAAGCCAAGAGAAGCTATAGAATGGTGCCTACCAAAACATGTTCATTTCTATCAGATCTGAATATGCTGTTGCAATTAGAGATAGCATTGCTGATTTTTAGGAGGTTCAAAACAGTAACAGTAACATACTTCAGATAAATCCTGAGTTAGTTCTTATGTAAACACATTCTTTTAATACCATGCTTGCTGTGCTTGACAGGTGTCATTTTTGGTAGGATGTGGAAAATTTTGGTTTATTTAGCTAAAACCTGATGATCTTTGGCCCTAATCCCTGAATTGTGACTATGAATCCATTACAATAAAACAGTAGAATTTAAAATATGTTCCTCTGAATCCTTTAGAGAATAAATGAAGATAAATGAAAAATTAGTAAATTAAAATTCTTGATGCAGAGCTGGAAATTACATTGTCTCTCAAGTCAAGATTAGGAGATGCAGGATCTGGCACCCTGGTATCTACCAGGGTTCTCAATTTCTTCTTCAATGACTACTGGAATAAAAAGTCATGGCATTCCATAATAAAAGCATGGGAACGGGAAGGGAGAAAGCAGAGGGCAGGATGCAGCTGGGACTCCAGTAGAAAACATATTTCAGACAATACAGGGATGCACAGTATAGACATGCCCATGTCCCTTTCCTGTAAATCTCAGTAATGGAGATGGGTGAGAGTGAACATCTTTTCCTCGAGTTTTCATGTGGAATTTAAATGTGGAATTTAAATTCAGAAAGCAGGCTAAAGGCTTTTGAAGTACAGTTGTTTGGAACCAGTAAAAATGCTGTGGGGGGCATGTAATACAAGAGGTTCTGTGTTGAAGGGGCACCCTTTAAGTGTGCCACTGTCCATGAAAATCACCACAAATAAAGAGCAGAGTTGTGACTCACCTCCAGCAAGAGGAGATAAATATGCCATGAACAGTTTGATGCAGAAGCAAATGCATGTGCCTATTTTTATGCACTCAGTTGCACATTATGGTAGTAACAGCATACAGAAGGGTACACAGCACTTCCCATGCATTTTGTAGTTGCATTTTAAAAGCATGTGATCTCAAAGGCAAAGACAAGGAGAGCAAAAAACAAGAGAGCATAAGATCTATTCTGAATGCAGATTTATGAACTTAATTTCCCATTGATACACCAATTGTTTAGGAAGGTTAACCTAGTTAAAGCTGTGGGAGATAATCCAAGTTAAATTTTGCATCTCAAGGTAATGCTACATCATGGTTTTACTTTCATCCTAGTGCTACTTGAGCAAAAAAAAAGTTGTACATTACTTTGAAACCTGCACAAAAGTCTGCCTAATGTGTACTTTTGTATTGTTACTGTTACCTAGAAGATGCAGTAAGCAAATACTTTAAATGTTTTCTCCAGAAATTTTATTGCCAGTAAATCAAATTTGAAATACTGAATTTCTTTTGGTACCTGAAAAATATGGAGTCTCCTCTACAGCCCCAAAATAATCTTTTGAAAATCTAATCTCTTTTGATGAATAATTTTTCTGTAAGGCATTAAATGGAAATAGAAATTGAATTAAAGTTTTTGAAATTATTATAAATGTACAGATAATGAAATATAGCGTAGATATGGATGCACAAGGTGTTGAATTACACTTGTTTCATTTAAAGATANAAAAGCTGGAGTAAAATGTGGAGTGTGACACTGTGAGTACAGGTACAGACTTCCTGGTAGCTCCTGGACTGAGTTCAAGGCAATATTTTTATCTGTCCCCACTGCCTCTTTCACAATACCACTGCACAATCCTGGCTCAGTAGTAGCACTGGATCCTAAGCCAGCCTTGGTAGTAGCAGAGCACTGACAGGCAAGGAGTTTCTGAAAAGGATTTTAATCTCCTGGCTTGTTCTGTGGGGTCTATGTTAATTTTTTTCCTCAATAAATTCATTTTTCATTTCCCTCATTTGTGAAAAGCAAAAAATTTTTGTGGTTGGTTGAAGGAGTACAAATGAGGTGCCCTAAAACATGAACAGCTGCAAGTTTATGAACTATCACTTCATGTTTGTGAATTCACTGAAGCAATGGATGATGCCTTGCTAGATGACTAAAATATTTTGTGGATAAAATAAACACCTGTGTGGTAAACATATAAATTTAAAGAAAAGCCACATTATTTGTAATGAGCAGTTTTCACTTGAGTCTGTATGGCCATCATTAGATCACTGTGTGACTGAAAACTTACTATTTTTGTGATCTCATTAAAATCCCTTAAATGTATTAAAAAAATAAGTTTAATTCATAGTGAGGATTTTTTTCTTTTACTAAATTGAAAATCAGGAAGCAACAATTTATCTGTGTCTATTAAAAAAGTAAAAATAGAGCAGAATTATTGAGAAACATTTTAAAAATTTGCATTATGCTATGGGAGTTGTAGCAGATGATTTGGGAAATGCAGCTAATACAGATATCCACAGTCCCCAAAACAAAAAAATCCAGCAACTCAACATACCAATCATTGCCACACATTGAGTAAACACTTGTGTATTTATGAAAATACGTGTTTTCACAATCACCCATGTTTTACCAAGGGTAGAAAGTCTCCCACCCTGCAGGGTTGGAAGAAATAGTTAATGCTTTTAACACCTGGCAGAAAACAGATTCACTACTTACAGGAAGAGGAATGCTGTCAGTATTGTATGTGGACAGCTTAATTTATATAATAGACCTTGAAGGGAATGAAGAGGCAAAGACATCTGTAGAGAAGCAGAAATGGAGTGTATGTAGCTTGTTTTGTCATTCTCTGGCACCAGACACCTTCTTCATAATATTGATACTTACAGCAGTGGGACAAACTTAGAATGTGAGAAAGAGGTTAATACCCTTCCTGAGCCATTATTTAAAGTTCATGGCTGGCCTATTTTTAGGCCACCATGTGAGAAGATGTTCGCTGAAAATAGATACAGATCGTGTGTCCTTGCAGAATATAGAACATCAGGACATTTCATTTCCAAAGAACATAATTGGGACTTGGAGCAAAATCTTCTTTCCTCTCACCTCTTTTCTTGGAGATTATAACTTGGGTTATACAAGCATACACTCTTACGTGAGTTGTATCAACCTCTAAATAAGATAACTAAATCTAAATTGAAATATAGTTCTAATGGGACACATAAATTAGTTACACTTTGATTTTTTAATTTAGTTTACAAATATGTACATCTGTAGACATAAAGGTATGTTCATATACACTTATAAATACATGTGTGGGAGAGCATATATATGCATATGTGTATATCTGTATATACATATATATGTATGCATATATACATACATATACATGCACACATACATGCATATATTCTGACACTGACATGCAAACACATGTCCAAGATGTCTGTGAAAAGAATGCTGTGTAAAACTCTGTTGATATCTTTGCAAAGTACTAAGTGCATAAATTGCATTAGGTATCCTGATATGGTCTCTCTTTTCCTACTGTTGCCATATATCTCAGCACATATTTCCTATGCCACCAGACTATATTTATAATATATTGCCCTGAAAAGAATTGTAGTTACAAAGGGTTTGGGGTTCCTCCTATGATATAAAATCTATATAGATAAATTTATTCATAAAGGTAGAGATTAAGATATAGTCTTAAGATAATTTCAAGAACTTTCTGAATAAATTATAGGAATATATTTCTTATGGAAATAAACCTTAGCCTGTGTTTAATTCACTAAGTGAGCAATTTAATTATATATATGTTATAATTTAATTCAGTGTTACTAATAGTTAAATAAATTTTAAAATTTGAGCAAGCAGGTGAACTGAAATTGTTTTGAAAAAGAATATTAAAATTATGTAAAGAACTGAATCCCGTGGCTGCCTGGGCTCATGCACAGATCCTAATGGCAGTTCCTGAGTGCCCTGCTGTCATCAGGCCCCTTTGCTTTTAATACATGTCCAATCCTTGAGTCCAATCCTTAAATACAAGCACCAGTATTTAAGGCCTCAGTGAAGGCACTCAGAGAGCAAACAGAGCAACAGCAAATGTAAATGTAGACAGCAGAAAGCTGTAGGTATCTCCCCGGGTTTCTTGTTTATTATTTACATAGCTGCTTTTTCTCCATGTTCTATAGAATAAGAGTTTTCAGGATGTAAAAATGCTGAAGATGTCCTGGTGCATCCTTGATCTGTCAAATCCTGACCATAATTTGGCTCCTAGTTGTAAAGTGACTCTTAGTTGCTCCAATGCCATGCCATTATTTAGTGTGTCTGCCTACTGGATGTTTACAGTCTGATGCATTACTTTTACTCTAGCTGTTATTACTAATACACATTGACTAGTCTACTCCTGCCAGATTGCCTTCTCTTTGCTCCACATGATCTGCTGTTGAGGCTGGTTTTGCTGTCACCATTTGCCCTCCTCAGAATTTTTTCCACTCTTTACAACTCCCTTGCCGTTTGTTCATGTCTTTCCCCTGCAGCTACGAATATTAGCCGAAGTGGTACTCTCAAGCAAATTCTGTCTTGAGGGCTGTCTGGCTGACCCATCTCTAAATTATTCCCAGAAACTTCATTTTTATGACCTGCTGATAAGTTCTCTGGAGCCAGCTCTCCATGCCTCACCCTTACAACTGAGCATCATCCTCATGTTTCACTGTTAACCAGGGCTCTAAAATCAGCATTTTTCTACTTCTGCATGCTTGGGCTCTGGTGCAGTGGCCTGAAAGTGGGTCATGGGCTTCTCACACCTGTATTGCAAGTTGCTACTCACAACACAAGATCACTGAGCCGTTGCACCTGATCCCACTCAAGCATCCTTGTCAGTAGTTTCCTTTAGAAGGCAAATTCAAATGGTATTACAATTGGCTTGTCCCAGTTCACATTGCAAAGCAGTGACGAAGGCTGCGTTCAGAATTAGAAAGGGATTGTGCATCCTCCTTATCTTTCTTTTTATATCCTTCTGTTATATATAGATGTGTACCTCTATAGCTGGCATTGTAAATATCTAGCACATACACATATAGATATTCAGGGCCCTGTCACACATTTACCTAAGAAATCTAAATCATTCTCATTCATTCTAAAATCTCTTTTTTACCACTATAAAATGTGGAATATATATTGTCTAACAATGTCTAAATTTTGTGTGTTAGGTAAAGTTTGATGTTTCTTGCACATAATATAGAGTAGGCCTTCATTGAATAGTTGCAAATCAAATTAGATGCAAACTGAAACGTACCTAAAAACACTAAACATAATTTCAGTGTGGATATTTCAAGTTCAGCTAACTGGGATTTATCCAGTATAATCAGTGAGATTTAATTTAAGCCACTTAATAAATTTATAGAGAGAGCCTTTGAACCAATGGGCTTTTAATTCATTATAAGAAGAGTAAGTGTTAACCTAGCAATTAACAAGACAGCAGTATTTCTCATCCAGAGCTGCTCAAGAGCTGTAAAATAACTCAGTGAACACACCACCACTGATTTTTAAATAACTATTTTCCTGGTTATTGTTTCTACTGTGTCAACTGAACCACACACAGGGTGTAGATAAAGCATATTCTCTTTAGAACTTTGTTCTAAACTCAGTTTTGGCCATACAGGTTGCAGTACATGGGGGACAGAGGAAGGGAGGAGAGGACAAAGAGGGATGGCAGAGTGGCAGAAGGAATTCTTTGCCCATTTCAGAGCTCACAATGAACTTTCCATGGAAGCATTCACAGCTTCAGTTTCCGATCCTGATGAAACAAGTGCAAATCAGAAACAACATTAAAAAATTGTATCCAAACCATAGCTTTTTATTTCTCCTAAGGCATTTTTATGTTTTCCCACCACCTAGCTCTTTGCCTCAAACTTTTTTTTAGCCCCCAGTCACACCCAATAGCTTCAAACACAAATTTCTTCTTCCCTGCTTCCACCCACAAGTTATTCTAGTCATGGCCTTCCCTTTCTCAAGTGAGAGAATTTCTTCACGCTGTCCTGCATTCTAACTGTGTGTTTTAAACAATAAAGCACCCCAGCCAACATTTTTTTTACCTAATAATTCACACAAATGTAACTCAGGCTGCCTTTTGAAACTCCACTGTCTCCTCTTTTTCTTTCTCTCATGCACAATTACAATCCCTTGCTATCAGGTGAATGGAACACTATCCTGAGAACAGCAGTATTATTTCCAGCACTGTTATAAAACAAAACCCTTTTTCTTGTGGTGATCAGGTGAAATTTTACTGACTTGGGTGGATATAATGGTTAGCCTTCATTGAGCAAAGCTGTAAGAAGCTATTGAACTGGTTTTTTTGAGGATACAGTATTAAAAAATAGTAGCTGCTACACAGATAGCATACAAGGTCAACCACATATTGATTAGTGATGGCAAGTGGAGTTTCAGTAAAAATACATAGTAGTGAAAATGATTTCCAGAACCAGCAGATCACCAGCTGGAGGAGGTGACTGGAGGCTCCAAAGACGGTGGAAAAGCAGTGCTGCAGTAGAGATTAACCTGTGAGCCAGCAGACTGGACAGTTTTGTGATTATTAGCAGAACTTTCTCCTCTTTCTCAATCACTGAAAGTGATGTTAAGAAAAACATGAAAGGTGCTTCATTTGTTGTCAAGCAAACATGAAGTCTAAATCGTGCCACTTTTCCGTGCATTAACACAAAATATGGATAATCATATGGATACCAACAGGATATTGGTGCTGATAGGATTCTTTCAACTTCACATGTCTTGGGATTCATTTTCTGCTACAGATTTAAAGTACATGTGTTTAAATCTGTATTCTCAGTGGCATAATGGGCAAATTCAGTATTTAAAATGCCTGATAAACAAAGATTTCAGTCTTAATTAGCCCCCTCCCCAAAATATTATTTTTTAAATACTGTATAGAATTGACAAATATAAGTCTAGTGTACACACACAAAAATGGGAGTGAAGATATTTAGTTACTCAGAGGCAGAAAACTGAAATAGCAATTGTTAAATACTTTAGAAAATTGCACTTTATTTAATCAGTTAATAAGACAGAATAGTCTCTACAGCAACTGCTGTTATGGTACAGCACTAATTCCGCATTACCTTCTGTAAGAAACTGTGGGTGTTTTTTCCAAAAAGCATACATAGAGAAAATTCTTTCAGCAGAACAATTCAAAGGGTTAAACCTTCAAGAAGTAGAGACTGGTCATATGGCCCAAACTTCAAGTACTTATCTGAATTATCAAGACTTCTCAAGGTTTTGAAATTAGACTGGCTAGCTCTCTTTTACTTCCTTAAAACATTGGCTGTATTGCTGCTCCTATTTTAAAGCCTCTCGTCCTTTTTCCAGCAGGAAAACAAACTTAAGCAGCATTTAGCATCTCAGAACATTGAAGAAGATGAAAGCTAAATTCCTTTTTAAAATAGTTAGAAAATGGATAAGCAGTTGGATGAATGAAGGAATGGATAGATAGTGTCTTTTTTTTCTTTCATTTTCTCTTTTTTAATCTTCTAAATATAATGGTCAATCCAAAGAGGAGCTTGAGATGCACAGAACTGCTTTCTCTTAAGCTTCATTAAATCAATTAACAAGCTGGGAAAAAGATGGATATCTTTCATCAGAATACATTTATTGCAGGTTTGGTTGAACCATACTGCCTCAAAAGGATTATTCTGTCTGCATTTGAATTTAATGCAATAATAGTACTGAAGCATAAAAAATGCATATAAGGAGTTGAATAGAAAATTCTAATCGAGAAGGGAATGACAGAAAAGTATGCAGAAGGCCAACATTTAATCAACTAAGCCAAGAAAATATAATTGGTCAAATCTTTATCCCTCCTGATTGCAAATGCATAAAAAAGATTGCTTTCTCTTAGAAGACAGCAATACCAGCTACCATATGCTCTGTTTAGGGCTGACTTGTCTTAATCTGAGTTGAACAGAGCTGGACAGAAAAAAATCGCTGCTTTAACTTAGTCCTGTCAGTCCTGGTAGAAACAGAATTTCATTCACTATTTTGCTGCAAAGCCTATGTATTCCTTCCTTCATTTTGCCTAGCTTTATCTCACAGCTAGATGGCAAATTTTCTGCATTTCTGCACTTTATCCAGATATACTGGGGGTCTTGGGAACTCAAGTGCTTTGAAACTGTAAATAGACAAACTGGTCACAGGTTTTCAAGGCAATTGAGATCCCATGGACTCTCTTTGCCTTAAAGATCAGCAGTTTTTTTCAGGTGTTGTGCTTTCTCTGTAGGTCAGATATGTTTGCTACCTCAGACCAGAGCATTCTTGAGCTTTAAAATATGTAACCAAAAGGGCTACACAGGGAGCTTTTCTAAAACAGACACAAGGAATATCAGCTACATTGACAAAATGATGAAATACCAAGTCCTGAAGGAAAAAGAATAGTGTTTCTTAACACAGTTCTAGACACACTATGGAAGAGTTACCATGTATTAAGTAAAATTTAAGCAGAGTCTCTAGGTTAAAACTGATTAATGTAATTGAAAAATGGAAAATTGTGGCAATCCCATTCAAAGAGAAAAAATGTGCATAGTAGTTGTTACTTACATGAAAGGCCTCTGAGCAAAATTTATTTTTAAGTCATACACTCTGTAGAGATGATTAAACAGAATGTGTCAAAGCAATTTGAACAATTTCAGGTGCACCAGAAATGAAGAATATTGCATCCCATTGCCACATGTAGATTTTCTGGCATTTAACAAGTTGTTAGATAATGATGTAGTCATTCCCTCAGTGGGGTACTAATCCTAGTCCTCCTGACTGCCTGCTGTCATAAAACCTGTGAGAACTTAGTATCAGTGAGATGCCTCCTTTCTGCCAATCTTGACTATAATTGACCAATGGGTTAAAAAATTACAGGAAATTATGAACACATATAGAATATAGCTCCTCAGAACTGGGTTTAAGTATATCTAACCTGTTCAAACAACTCCAAAATCCTAAATACAATGCCTTTTCCTATAGTTCTCTCTTAATTATGGGTCAGTAATTTTTCATTTGCAAGTTATTTCTAAGAGAAAAAATCGTTTTCTCAGTAAAATGATTTCTTCCTTTTAATGATCAGGAAATTAAGATGGATTTAGTTTTGCATCCATTGAAAGCAAAATGTAAAGGAACACTTGGAAAAAAACTTGCACTGTTAGTTATATATTAGATTTTTGCAATAGTACGTAGAAGTATCCTAACAAAGCCAAGCTATTTTTCTAAATGGCCTACACAGAAGAACATAGTTTGTAGATTGGAGTAGTACCTTTTGTTAGCTCAACTGGATTACTGAGAAAAAGTAAAGAACTTCTCAGGCAAACAGATCTTTCAAGAACTTTTCATTTTTTTATGACAACAGGATTCTCCAGTTAAAAGCATGACAATCCATCTAAAAATCTTCTGGAAAAGAGGTCCTTAAGACTTTTGGAGTTGCCATCAGAGAACTCCAACCATAGCTGGGACAGCCTTGTGACTGCTTCTGTAACATCTTGAGAAGTTTCAGAGAACCATCAAGAAATACTGAACTCCCACAAAATGATAATATCTGATGCTTTAACATCAGTTTGGAAAAAAAAAAACCAGGAAGGTCAAGATGAGTAATAAATCCAATATTCTACAAAGGAACAGAAGCCAGTGTAATTACCTAACCAATCTCTTATATAAAGCAGACTCTTGCATCTCTGACTTAATTCTTGTGTAAGAGACCAGAAACTGGAATCGATCAACACTTGCTCCATCTAGGTCTGATTCATTCTTGCTCTTTAACCATTTCAGCTATATAATGCACTCTTAAACCCTTCTTCCAGCTTTATTTGGTATTTTCTTCCCTGATCCTTTCCTCAGGCTTCATTTAGTATTTCCTTCAAGCACAGGTGAGACAAAATCTCATTTAATGAAGAGATAATATTGGGCAGCATAGTCTGGTTCCAGTCTAGCTCCAAAGAATTAAAAGAAAAATATAAGTGAAAGATTTTTCTCTGTACAAAATGTCAACTCTTAATTTCTCAGTTTGTTCTTTTGTTACCTCTCTTTTAAAACATAGAACTTTTTCTCCTAGTACTTTCTGAGTTATACAAAACACTTTCATAATCTTTACTGTTGCTTTCTCCCCAGGATGATATTTAAAGTAATACACAAGAACCTGAAATTGCAGAACTGACTGTGATTAAGACTCAGGAAAATGTATTTTACTTGCTCTGAATGATCTCATATTTAAATAAAAGAACACTTTAAAGGAAAAAAAAAACACTTAAAAATGACACATTTCTTTTTTCCTCGGTAATTTTCCACCTTCTAACATCTTAAATAAGGGAAGTTTGTACTTTAGCACAAACTTTCACAGAAAACTAATCAACAAAATGAATGCATTACTAGGAATAACAGCTGAAATTACCTCAGCAGGGTGGTTTTGTAGCTATGTTGGTACCTTCATTAGGCAACTCAGGCTGAGCAGGATAATGTGTGTGTATACATGGGTATATCTGGATACAGATTACATAATGTGAGAGAAAAGTGGGCAGAAGATTGAGCCATAAGAGGACACGAGATTCCAAGGGTGAAAATCCTCTTTCAAGGGTATGTTTTGTTTGGATTCCCAATATGAGATTAATTCCTTTCTGATTGGGTAGGACTAGGTCTGCATAAAGAAGTCATCCAGGTCTGAATTCTCCCCTCTCTATATATCATAATCTCTCCTATCATACTGTTAAAGATATGTTACAGATAACTTCTCTTTTTTTTTCGAATTTCCCTTTTGTTTACTTCATCTGCCCCACTTCTCAGCTTTCACTCCAGACACCTGTTCTCCAGGTTTTGTGTTCCTGTGTTCTCACTTTTCAGCAATTTCCCTTTTAAAGTCAAGCTTCCTGCCTTCTTTTTTTTTTTTTTTCTGATTATTTTTTTCTAGGTCTTTGTGTTCCTTCTTTTTGTTTTCCTCCCCTTCTCTCTTTCATAGTACTACTCCACCTAAGTCTATTTTATTCTTTCTTCCTAATCTTGACTGGAGCTGAACTTTGTACTCTCCCAGCCTTTTCTGTGCTTCCCCACCAGCTTCTATATAATTTCCAGTCAATTTTTTTCTTTAGTAATATCCTTTCTCTGCCTCCTGGGCATGCAAGACAAGCTATTCACTTTCAGAGGCAGAAAATAAGCAGCAAGCCTACTGAGAAGTCCCTAAGCAAGACAAGACAAGTAATAGTTGTTGCCAGCATCAGTGGAGATGGCAGCAAGGCAGTCTCACAGGGAGTGGAGGATGGAGTCTGGGGCTTCCCATGGGATGCCACCACGCAAGATAACTTTCCATTGGGAGGGAAACGATAGCTGGAGCTTTGCTAATAAATGTAGAGTTTAAATGAGAAGGAGAACAAGCTTCTCCTATGCTTTAGAAAGACAGACAGTTAGAATCTCATTATGATACTGCTTCATAAAGAATATACTTAGAGGGTATCTTGGCATTACCCCTCTTGGCCTACTGACTCAGCAGTATTCACAGATTTGAATGTCACCTATCTGGCAGTTCACATACTGTTACTTGAGATAATTTTGGGATTCAGGCAAACAGAATATATCTTGCATCAAATTCCCCATTTTTTTTACATGAGAGACTAGTTTGTATGGTGCCTGGTGAGACATTTTAATCCAATTTCTTTTTCTGAGTCCCACTAGGTTTATTTGGAAAGGATGTGATTGCTTGGAGAAAGGTGGTTGTTTCTTCCTCTCCTCACTCTTAATGCGTTTGCCTATCAGTTGCTTCAGTAACAAATGGTTTCCCTTCAGAGGGGGATTCCCCCCTCTTTCCCAGATGCAAGGGAACTGCTTTGAAGAATCCACTGTGGTTTTGTTGCTTATGGTGTGAAATTACCTGAACTTCCCCAGCATGTCTACAAGCAGGATATTACATGGTGGGACTGTGAGAGGAAAAGAATTTGTCTGATCTGTGGATAATTATATCTGAGCTTCATGCTCAGAGTTGTCTGCATGGCAAATATGAGATATATGAGACAGCAGATGCATGGGAAGTTGAAAGAGCCACTTCCAGCAGGAATGCAGTCATGGGAATGAGGGCACTGGTAAATGGAATGTCTCCTTTACATCAATCTTGAAGCCTTAGATAAGTGTAAGAAACGCTAGGGGTGCTCCACTGACAATAACGGCATATTTAGTTTTGCAAAGCAGTTAAGTGACTGCTGGCTGTATTTTTCTTTTGTTTGCACTTTTTGCATTTATATACAGATGATTATATTTGCTCTTCCTGTCGTGTTGGGTTTGCTACGTCAGTAGATGTTGCCTGCCTGAGCCCATTTCTGTGTGTGATACTGATTAGTCTCAGTTTTTCAATACTATATTAAATCTGTAATGGCAACTGACCATGTTAATTTCCCAAGACAATGTAAGTTCTGCAAGAATGGGCTTGAAAATATTTCATAAATTCTTCATAGGGTTTTGTTATGTTTTGATTTATTTAAAGCAAGTATGACATTTACTGCTTTTTTTGGTACTAATCTTTTCATGTAGATGCGCTGATAATGTGCTCTGTAAATATGAATGCAGTTTCTCCTTGGTAGGAGAAATCCTTAAGGCCCTAGGAAAATAGTAGTGCTTTCTGCATATAGGGTTCTGCGTTATACACATCTCTTTAAATGTATGTCTCTGTGTTTATAAAATTAATTAGAAACTGTGCAGAAAATTTACCTGTTGATTTCAACTAGCTAACTGTAATATATATTTATATTACCACTGGATATGTTCCAAACAGAAAGATGTTACTGGTGTAATATTTGGAAACACAGGGCTTGCATAATTTCATCACTTAATGTAGTTATTGCAACAGCCAATCTGGTTGTCAAGCAGTGTAATTCCTGTTTAATTTTTTGCTTTTCTGTCACATTGTCCCCTTAAACTCCAATGGGAATAATAAATAACATGTGAAAAGTCACCAGAAGAAGATGACCTTTAACCTTAGAAATACAAGTCAGACTGCACCTTTTTGTCAATCACTTCACTAGAAACAGATGAAAATATGTTATAAAGTAAGCACAGAAACACAGAAAAGTCCAATATGAGCATAAAGAAATTCTTTGTTAAGAAAGCAGAATGTCTTTTTTTCAATGCTTATCATATTGAACAGATTTATTGACCATTATTATCATGATGTTTCCTTCCCATTTAGGAGATTGTCAACTTCAACTGTCGGAAGCTGGTGGCTACAATGCCTCTTTTTGCTAATGCAGACCCAAATTTTGTGACTGCCATGCTAAGCAAACTGAGATTTGAGGTGTTCCAGCCGGGAGATTATATTATCCGAGAAGGGGCTGTGGGTAAGAAGATGTATTTCATTCAACATGGTGTTGCTGGTGTCATCACCAAGTCCAACAAGGAGCTGAAGCTGACAGATGGCTCTTACTTTGGAGGTGAGTAGGAAAAAATGAATGATAACACTGGAGTGAATGCACTAGAACAAAACACGTACAGATAACAGACAAAAAGAGACTTCTGAATAAGTTCGTTGAGTCATTTGCCTAAACTATTCAAATTTCAGTGAAGAGTGTACAAAATATTTCTGAAGAAAACATTCAGACTCTTCTTACTGTTGTGGGGACAGCTATTACAAATGCAAAATTTTGAAGTTATTTTGAAATAAGATCGCTGTAATTTAACACAAAATATTTAAATAAATATATAATAATTGGCAGAGTGATTTTATAGATTTTTAAAGGTAAAATTGACAGGATTAATCTTTAAAAAGGAATACAATTTTTGGAGTCATAAATCTAAAGGTAAAAATAATAGTAAATATTCGTGCTTTTTCACTGAATTTTAGCACATATCAATGTTTGTCCTTCCAATATATACTATGAGAAACTGGTCAGTTCCTATCTGACTAGGTGGCTCTCTGACAGATGTATATTAATAAAAATCAGGCATTCATTTTAATCCTAATTAAATTAATTGGTTAATTCTAATGAAAAATAGTTATTTGCTTAGATGAAGGCATCTGAATATGTATATTTTGATGAAAGCAATTGCTTTTATCACATACAAAACCCGATGAAATAAAATAGTTGTTGCCTGTGACTGTAAATTATCTTTGTGCAGTAGAATAGGTGTCTGCTTCCACAAGCAGCAGAAAGGCTGGTTTTCAGAAGCTGCTTGAATATTTGTGTATGTACCACTGCTGCCCATAAGGGTTACAGTTAGCTGGTATTAATTTATTAATTTGCTGTTGAATTCAATGAATGATCCCATGACTGACCTGAACACCTGTCAGAAAATGCTCAATTGAAAGCCTAATCAGTGCCATTTAGTTGGTATACAGAAGGGGGAAGCTAAGAAAAGTGAATTGGGTTCAGCGTTTCAATTGGGCTACAGAGTTACTTAACTAATCCCATTTTAGAATAATACGCTAAAGCAACTCCTACTGATCTGGCCAGAAGACCTTGTCACTCCGAAGTAGCCTCTGCAAGGTGATTTGTATCACCAGTATTTGTAGAAGCACTTTGGTAAAGAGGTCTTGTGCTTATCGCACAGGATTAAACTGAAGACAGGAGATTAAGGAGAAAGAAAAGGTAAATGCTGAGGATGAAGAAACAGAGCAACCTTGGTCTTGGTCTCCTCTATGCTTAGCAGTGCCCTAGTTTATGAAAATGAGTTTGCAGGAGCCTGCGTGCTGAATCTGGCCATAATACTCCTCTGAACCAGCAGAGGATCAGAGGAGATTGCACATGAAAGTATTTTACATAACTGTCAGCCTGTTGTTGCAGTGCAAACAACTATTTAGCTCATCCTGTTCAACTGCTCCCCATCTTAACAGAAATGCAGACAAAAAAATAAGCTACTTGCAATATCCAGACTCTACAGGAACTTACTACACTGCATACCAAAGTACTTTTGCTCATCCAAACTGCAGCTGGGATGAGACAGGTGTTGCAAAAATGGGTGGTAATGCATCCAAAGCCTGCTGGGGCAAACAGAAGGTAATAGCTGCTGCTGTGGCATGGAGGGGTGAGGAGAGGTGCAAAAAGCCAAGTGCACAGGGAGAGAGAACCTGAGAGAGGAAATGCCCCAAGATCCAAAGTGGTGGGGCTCAGATCTGTTGTAGCAAAACACTACATATTGTGAATTTTCAGAAGTGTATTTCCAGCTGGGGAGGAGAAATTCCTATCTGGATCAGAAAAGCTGTGGATGCCCTATCCACCGATGTGGTCAAGGCCAGACTGGATTGGGCCTTGAGCAACCTGATCTAGTGAATGGCATCCCAGCTCATGGCAAGGGTGTAAGAACTAGATGATCCTTAAGGTCCCTTATAACTAAAACCATTCTATGATTTTATAATTCCATGACTGCAGCTGAAAAGAGAGTAAACAAGCTGCAAAACAGATAACTGTGAATTTAAAAGGTTTGGATTGTCTAAGCAGAAAATAAAAAAACAGTTCTAAAATTTTCATCTCTCTGGAGAACACCCACTTTCCCTGAAGCATGAATCAGAATCTAAGCTTCTTGACCAAAGCAGTCACAAAGAATATTGCATAGTGATAAAATAATAAACTGGAAGATCAAGACTGCATTCAGATCCGAAGACAAATAACCCCTTTTTTCACAATGGACACATGGGAAATCTGAAACTGACACTATGTTTAAGATGCTACTTGTAACAACAGATCTGTATAGCTCCCAGGTCTGACTGAAAACATCAATATCAACACCTGTGCTCCCAAAAGCAAGTAAAGGGCACACAGGTGACTGGGTGCCATGCCCAAACAGATCCTTTTTCAATTTTTAAATGTCTTACGATTTGAAAGTTCTTCATCCCAGCTCAGAGATGCTGACTTCTCTCTGTCAGGAAGGTCCCAGAACTGAGTTACCTGAGGACCTTGTCTCTGGAGAGATTTCATTTCCAGAACAGTGGAGGATTTTGCTAGCATTGTATTTGGAAAATCAAACTCTTAATATGTAAAATATTTCTGTGCTAACAACATTATATCAGGAAAAAAAATCATAAAAAACTTACCAGTGAAAAACAACAACCCTTAAGTAGTGGGAGAACTGGAGATTAGAGTGAAAGCCAAGATACAAGAGGAACCAAAGCAGAATCATGAGTATTTAGGAATGGAGACTGTTGGGAGAATGACAGCCTGGAAAACCAAAAAAGTTGCAGTAAAAAAAAGGAAATACCTTGAGGATTGAGGACTGATGTTGAACATTTAAATTCTCTTGACTGACCTTTGTTTTCAATTAAAAACAGGCCTAGATCTTGTCTAATAGGAAACTGGGTAAATCTTATAATTGATTGGCAATGCTTCTCAAAAAGAATATGTCTGGATAACCACCAGTGGAATAGATGAATCAGACTACACCTCTACTGTATGCTTTCTGTTCATTTTTGAGGGACATGCAAAGTGCAAACAGAAAGATCTGGGCTTGACTACTGTCTGCCTCCTTCCTCATCTGCGCTCACTGGTTTCTCCTTCTGGGAGGGAAGGAGTAAATACAATACTGTAACCAGAGACCTTGTGGTTTATTCCTTGGTATTCTTCTGTGGGAAGAGCATTCTTGTCCCTTGACCTTGATGTGTGTTCATAAAGCTAATCTTGTTGAACTTGGTGTGCAGGAGCATTTTTTAGCCCAGCCATGTGTAGGATGTTCATTTTCATCCCAATAAGCAGGGTTTTTTTCAAACTGCTGATTGAAGGACATTATCATTCTGTAAATCTCCTCCAAGTGCTAGTAGGAATTTGAAAGCAGTTTCTGATACTCTCCTTTTTAATAGGCCATATTCCCCCTACCGTTTTGCTGGCATTTGTAGAAGACAGTAACTTTTTACTGCCTCACCTTAGAATCCTTGTCTTCACATGGTATGCTCATGTTAATTTTTATAAAAGGGACAGGAATTAGACAAGGAATACATGAAATTAATTTTCACTATACTGTGCAGTTATATAGCCATTTTTACATTGGTGAAATGATGTAAGCCACCGTTACCAGTGAAAAATCAAGGGATTTTAATACTCTATAGCAGCTTCTGTTGGATTTATTTTTCATTGAAGTATATCTTATTTTTTTGATGAGTAGATTAGTAGGCTCCTCTTTCATTTTTTTACTCTCTGTTTCCTAATAGTTCCCCATGATTAGAAATTTTGCTCCTAGTTCCCCATTATTAAAAATGGGATTGCTGACACTATCAGTATAGTAGTAGATACATCTTTTCCTTTTACAAGTACAAGAGAAACTTCTCACGCTGACAGTGACACAGTTTTCATATGGAAGGAGATACGGTTGCCCTCAATAGAAATACTATGGAATCACAGAAACATAAAATGGCTTGGGTTGAAAGAGATGTTTAACATCAGTATAGTTTTACTCCCCCCACCATGGTCAGGGACACCTTTCACTAGACCAGGTTGCTAAGAGTTCTATCCAAGTGTTCATCCTTGAACACTTCCAGGGATGGGGCATCCACAACCTCTCTGGGCAACTGTGCCAGTTCCTGACCACTCTCAGTATAGAATTTTTTCCTCGTATCTAATGTACATCTATTCTGTTTCATTTTGAAGCCATTTCCCCTTGTCCTTTCACCACATGCTCTTATAAAAAGTCTCTGTCTTTCTTTGAGACTCCCTTCAGGCACCAGAGGATCTCAATCAGGTCACCTCTAAGCCTTCTCTTTTCCAGGCTAAAAGAAACCAATTCTCTCAGCCTTGCCTTATAGGAGAGGTGCTCCAGCCTTCTTGACCTCCTCTGGATTTGTTCCAATAGGTCCGAGTCCATCCTATCTTGTGCTGGCCCCAGCTCTGGGTGCAGAGTTCCAGGTGGGTCTCAGCAGAGCAGAGCACAGGGGCAGAATCCCCTCCCTGCCCTGCTGCCCACGGGGCTCTGGATGCAGCCCAGGACACGTCTGGCTCTCTGGGCTGGCAGTGCCATGGCTGGGGCATGTCCAGCTCTCACCCCCAGCACCCCCAGGTCCTTCTGGGCAGGGCTGCTCTGGGTCTGTTCATGCCCAGCCTGAGCTGATACTGGGGGTTGTTCCCACCCAAGTGCAGCACCAGCACTTGGTGATTAAATCTCATCAGATTTCCATGGGCCACTTCATGAACTTGTCCAGGTCCCTCCTCAGGAGTATCAACTGCACTGCTCAGTTTGAATTCATCAGCAAATTTGAGGGTGCACTCAATTCTTTCATTTATTTCAATAATGAAGACACCTCACAAGACTGGTCCCAGTATGGATCCCTGAGGGACACCACTTGTCACTGATGTCCACCAGGATGCTCAGCCATTGACAAGTACCCTCTGGATCAATTCTCTATCCAAGGAATTATGATCTCTTTACTGATGTGAATGAAGGTCAGGAGACAAGATGGATCATGTGGGCTATGTTAACACATAGGACAAAACTGTAGGGAAGAGTGTGGTGAGCAAGATGTCAACAGAGAGAGGACTTTGTGGGTAGGAGTCAGGTTGTGAGTGGTGCAAATAACTGGGAGACAGAGCAGCTGACAGTGCAGGGGAACATCATGGGCATGAGATTGATGGGAAAGAGAGGAAAGCGCAAGAGGCAAGCACAGATCTGAACAACCCCCAGAAGCTGGAAAAGAGTGGGAAGGTGCTTACACCTATCCCTCTTGAACAGCAAGTTGGAAAGCCTGACTGCACATGTGTTTGCAGTTAAGCTGAATTGAAAGCTTGAGATCAACATGAACTCTGATTCCTGGGATGGAGAATAAGAATCAGGAGGCAGGTGAAAAATGTAGGCAATTGTATTTTGAGGATGGTTTTAAGTGGTTTAACTTTTTTTGTCATCTTGTCCCTGGTCCCGAGTATCTACAGTTTACAATGCTGAAAATACAAAGTGTATAATGACAGCACTCCCATTTTTTCTTTCTCTGTTTCAGTGCATATTTGTCTTTCTCTTTAATATCTTGGTAGTTCAAACTCATTTATGATGTAATACCAGTAATAAATGGTAGGAAGGAAATTGCCAGGTTTCAATCCTATTGAACCTTTTCCTGTCAGGACCAGGTGATTGGATTAGAAATTGCTCTTCTTGTGACAGGAGGAATTACTGAAAGGATTGTTTATTAATTCTTCACTGTATATACAAAATCGGCAAAATGCAAATATTTTGACATCTATAGGGATGAAACACAAGAATATGAGTCTTTTGCTTATAGAAGAGATTAGTTCATCAGTTACTGGGGCTTTACAGAGCAGAATTATTAATGTATATAATGAGCCTGATATTAATCTAATTTACCTAAACCAATACATATTGATAGAAATGAATGCACTACCACTGCTGTGCAAATATTCTGATTTTTACTGTGGTAAATTGTTTCAGAATCACTCCATATAATATTATATAAGTTGGTATTCAAAATCTCTGATAATTAATCACATCAAACATGCAGTAGTGTAATAAACTAAAGAGATATTTGCTTTATTAAAATTAATCTTTTCCAATTATCTCCTTCCCCTTGCTCAAATGTGTGGGTCTTAGGGCTACTTCAATCATCATAGTAAGATCAAGCCCTCCAGTTTCTCCTTCCCTTTTGGAAAGGCCTTTTGCTCCCTGATACCTTGTGACCCTCCACTTCTCTGCATACCCCTCACCCCAGACTCAGTCAGATGGTGTTCCCACGCACTCAGCTACAGACAGCCAGCCCCTACTTGGAGAACAAAGTGGAAAAGCAGCTTTCAACCATTTATAACTTACCTGAGATTGTTACCCCTGCAAACATAAAAGTTTTAAGCTGTCCCAAAGCTAGTGCGGAGGACTTTGATGAGCAGGAGTGGTTTCATGAGGTCCTGTGCCTCTCCAGCTGCCAGCCCTGTGGAATCAGAGGAGCAGCTCAGGACAGGTAGTCCTGGATCAGATAAGCACTTGCTCAGCTGCCTCCATGAACTGGTGTGTTAGAATGGGGCTGACATGCCTACAGAGAGGAGAGGCACAGAAAAATCCAGCACTGCCCAACCAGTGAGGCTCAGCACAGCTTACTCAAAGGACGATTTCTGGGCACATGTTCAGGACTCTGCTGTTCCTTCATTTGCTTTCTCGCTGGTGGATAGAGGGCTGATTGTTCACTGTGGTCTTATCCTGCTCTTTTCTGTAGTCACTGGCAAAATTCCTCTCAACCACAAAGGACCCAAGATAAGACTGGTCTCCCTGCTATCTTTTCCTTTCTCCATCTGTTTTCCCACCTGTGTTTACACAGGCTTTCCTTCATGCAGCAGCCCAGACATATGTTCCAGGAAAATTAACCCCTTTTTTTCTGTTTTCAACAGATACTGTGTTAGAGCTGAAGGAATGGCAGTATTGCTAGGGGAATCCAAACTTGATGTTTAGGAAGTGCAGATATATTTTTATTAATTAGGTCTGGGGGCTGCATGGAGGTTTTGTTAGTTGAAGGAGTTTCCTAATTCCACTAGATAAGTCTGCAGTAATTCATGCTGCCCAGTTTTTGATGTATCCATTGCAGATCCCACTCCCCATTGTTTTTTCCCCCACTGAAAATCCCAATGGTATCATGCCACTTGGAGTCAGTAGATAAATCAGTTTTTGGACTAAATAAAACTCCTACTGCTAATTTATTTTTTTTCTATCAACTTCCAGGTATGTCGAACATGAAAAAATGAATGTGATTAAAAAAAAAAAAATATTATGTGTATATATGAGAGTTTCTGTGTGTGAATATGAAACTGTATTGGCCTATCTCCTGCACTGTAATAAGAGACAAATACATGTTTTATGTTACTTACTCAAAGGCAGATATCACTATCTGTGCTCCATGTCATCATTCATCTAGCAAATCTATCTAGAAACCAGATTCTTATTGCCATCTTCCCAGACAATGTCCTAGAGACATATTATAGCATCATTTCTTTTCTTGGTTTATTTTTTGTAACATGTAGTTCATGGGATACTTTAAATTTTAAATGTTTTATTTTGCTTGAATTATTGAATGCAGTTTTAACATTTACCCTTCTGCACTTGAAATTCTAATAAACTCTAACTTACATTTGCTTCAGCTTGTAGAAGGCCAATTAGACAGAACTTCTTTGACCTACCTATTATTTATGGAGCTTTTCCCCCTTTTGGAACAGTAACTGTCAGTATATTTTAGACCAGTGCAGTGGAAAATAATACCATGGGAAATGTTGAGTCACTTTAGATTAAATTTTGCCACTTATTTTTTTTTCTGATTACACTCTAGGTGCTTTCTTTTGATAGAATACTTTAAAAGATTTGCAGTATAATACTGATTATAAATAGAAAAAAAATCTGTTGAAGTGCTTTACATATGGATACTATGATATGAAATGATATGATACAAAATTATGCATTTTGCAAAAATACTGCATATGGCTATTCCTTATTCAAGGTAGTGGTGGATTAAGTCTTTCAATATTCATACTATAATCCAGATAGTTAATTATAAGTAGCCCCACTGAGGTGTGATTATTCGTATTCTTAATGGCAGGGACATAATTAAATGCTTTAAGGGAGCAGGATCTCCACATCTCCATGCCAACTCGTTTGTAAAACATTTTTCAGCTGAACAGTATAGAACATTTTTCTAAAAATATTGTCTGCAAGAGGGCCTAAAAATTAAATGTCTTTTTGGCACAGACTAATCTGATGTTTTGAGCCTACATAATATGCAATAGTCCTCATAATACTACAAAATTTCTTGTTGACAATAAATTGTTGTGTTGTTCTTTTGACGTCATATTTTATATGGAAAACAATAATCAGTCAGAAGGACTTCTTGCTATTCAAACTCAATAATTGTTTTTACAAATGCAAGAGAATTTTTAGGAAGATAAAATGAAAATAACTCTTTTATGCTAAAAGGTAGAAATTGATTTGGGTTTAGGAGTTTTATTAGTTAACAGACATAAATATAAATGTAACAGTATTCATCATATAACACAAGTAATAAGTCTTGCAATCTAAAAGCATAAATAAATTATAATTCTGCTAATTCATTAACAGTATACATTTTTAATTTAAACTTTTTATAACTAGACACAAGTAAAATACCACATACCATGCCTTGGAAATCAAATGTGGTCAACACAGATAAAGCAGAAGATTTTCCAAGCACCTTCAATTTCACACAGTAGAATTTTAACTAAATATTTGAGTTTAGATTAAATATTTAATCTAAATATTTAATTCAGAACTGACAGTCTCTGATAATTTTTAATAATTTTATGAAAAGAAGTACAATGTTTTTATAGCCAACTTTAATTGAAGTTGAATAGTATAATTTGTAACTGTTATTGTTTGCCAGACTCAAGATTACAAGAGCATACCACTGAATACATACAGAACTAGGTGGCTTTTTTCAATAGACAATAAGCATCCATACAAATAAAAGTAGGAGTAAATGAATTGCATGAAATCACTTTTGGCCTTTGACACAGTGAGTATGAAAACTAAACCTGTATTTAGGCATATTATCTTAGAATCTAAGCTTAATCATTATTTTTTTTAAGGCATATGAAATTATTACCAGTAAATTTGATAGTTGTGAGCTTTTGCAAGATAATAAATAACTATCTTAATTGCTTTTTGTAAAAAAAAAAACACTAATAAATTTGAAGAAAAACATATGGTTGTTCTCTTATAAACAGCTTTAAAGATAAAATACACGCTATTATTTCTATTTTATAAAATTATGCTAAGCTTCTGTTCTGTCTTACAGAGCTTTCTTAGAAGAATTTGATTGAACAGAGGAAAACAGACAGGATGTAAGAAAGGTTCATAAGTCTAGATGTGGCACTCAATGCCAAGGTCTGGCTGACAGAGTGGTGTTCTGTTGAAGGTCAGACTCAACGATCTCAGAGGTCTTTTCCAACCTCAATGATTCTGTGTTTCTGTTACTGGCTTTTGTCTGCTCTAGTCAAGAAAACTTGGCTACAGCTATTTTCAGTACCTGCACATGGAAAAAAGCAAGGAGAGATCAGGATGAAAAATAAAAAGTCCCGGCTCAGATAACTTGCCACTTTTTATTAAGATGAGAAACTGGTTTCTCCTAGCTAAGTGGCATAAAAGACATATTTGGAGCTAGGTAAAGAAAGGAACATACTCTCAGGGTTGTAGGCAAATCCTAAATAAATATTAATTTTTTTAAAAAATAACTATTTGTCCAAAAATTCTACCAAAGTTTGGGTCAAATAAATGTAGGCAGTTCTTTTCAAATGAATAATTTTTGCCGAAATAAATTTTTACTATTTTTTGCTATCGTTACATAAAATCAAATAAAATACCATAAATTAAACAATTAACATGCCAAAAGCTCAGGTGTCAGTCTTTAGAGACAGAAATTTCAAATTACTACAAACAGGCAATAGAAAATGTCAGCTAAACTAATCTATGTGGTTTTTGTTTGGGGGGTTTCGGGGTTTCTTTCTGATTTGTTTTGTTGGATTTCTTAAGAGTCACTGATAAGGGCAACAGCTATAACAAATTTCAAATAGACATATTTAAATAGGTTCAGGTTAATAGTTTAAAAAGTGATAAAAGACTGGAGATAGAATATTACAGAAGCTGCTTTTAATTCTAATCAATTATTTTCAGTCCCTCTCCAAAACAGTAACTACTCAGTCATGTATCCAGGCTGATTTATGAACCATCTCCCCTGCTGATGACCCCAGATATCTGAAAGCAACTGAACAGACAATTATTGCTGTCATATCTTAAATGAAGAGATCATGCATGTAGTATCTCCTAACTCAAACTAACTTGTCTGCAATTCCATATTTAGTGTAACACAGTAGCAAAAGCTGCAGGTTTTGCATAGCTTCCTTTGGGACAGTCCAGATTACAAATCTGGCTCTAAAAGGCAGGAACTATCTCCATTTTCCTTTCTCCTTAAGTTCTCTCCCTTGCTGCAGAAACATTCCTCTTGAGCTTGACTATATTTTAGGATTTCTTAAATGTAGGACTAAATTTTTTAGAACATAGATAACTGAAATTCATATAATTGCATCAAACTATGTTCCGAGTAACTGTAAGACCTGGTGGTAGTTATTTTAGTAACTATAAAAAAAAGGAGCATATGTCTGGGTTTACCATTGTGTACACCAGCAATAATGTACTGAAAGATAAAAAGAACACCTTAAAAATGAGGAAAAAATACAGATAAATGCATTTCATGTTTTCCAGTGTTTAATAAAGAAAAAAGAAGTGCAGATGCTTATGTTAAAGTAGAATGTTATCATGTGAAACGGCTTCTCCCTGTTTTCTGTATCCGAGATGCTGAAGTCAACATGGAACTGGAAAATCACTCAATTTCTGAAAGAATAGGATTCCCAGAAGATAACTGATTTTTTTTTTTTNTTACTTAATCGCTAGAAGTTTATATAGTCCTTTCCTAAAGGGAAAAAGAACCCAACCATACTCACACTGTGTGTTGTAAAACTGGGGACAGAGTGCCCCATGCTGAACGTCCCTGGCTGTGACTGGCACACCAAGAAAGTGCCCATTAGCTAGTTCCTGCTCAGTGGACAAGTTCAGCTGCTTGAAAGAAGTATCAATCTTTGTAGCATGCCAAGGAGTTGCTGTTATGAAGAGCTGCTAGAAAAGAAGAATAGCCTAAACATGGTTGTTCTGGGAAGCTTACTCTGGAGTCTTACAAGATGGGTGGATGGAAAGAGCACTTGGACATTTAAGTTCTGATATGGTAGTTTAATAACACAATGATCTCTATAAACTAAACATTCTAATCCACTGTCCAGTTCTCAAAAACCATTCCCAAGTCTGTTTGACTGACTGACCCAAGCTTTTGAATTGCTTTGATCTTCCATCTTTCTTCTGCTGCTGAAGAAGAACAGCTGACATGCACAGCAACCTATATGCCCACAACAAGAACAAGTTTCCAGCTGAGGAACTGAGGCAGTAGTCAGCTGTCCTCAGCTGGAAGGACATCTCACTAGATCCTGTAATGTTTAATCTAACAGATGATGGGAAATCACAGAGCTTTGGAAGGGAACAGAAATGCACAAAAACTGCTAGTTGCTTTTAATTGCTTTTAATGTAGACACTATATAGCTAAAATGCTGTTGAATTCATTAATTCATTACTAAACAAATTAATTTCTGCACCTAGTTAAATGAACTTGTGTCCTTGCAAGACAAAGAAGCACATATATTTCATTGTATGAATTTCCTGTTTATACAATGTAACGTCCTAACCTAAGAAATATGGCCCATGGAGACAGGACTGGTTTGGTGTCCTCCAGTGAACTTGCTAACTACTGGACTCATAACTTACCTTTATCAACACAGTTTACTTCTGGTGGGCACATTTTGTCTGCAAGACAACTTTATATTGATTTTCAAATTTCTACAGATTTTAGTCTCTAGTCAAATGTTAATTTGACATATGAGGTTGAGTAATTACATCTGGAATATAATTTATATGTGAAATGGACAGATGATGAATGGACAAGTATACACTCTCACATAAACTGTACTGCTTCTCAGAGTAAAAAAGGAATTTTCCTACATAAAAATCTTTTGTGTAAAATGGAAACAAGAAATTATTGCTAGGATGGTCAGTAGATACATACCCACCCAGCAAAGACTAAAGAAGAGATCAATATCATACATGCTATTAGTGATTAATCTCCTCCACATCTATAAACAGCACTTATTTTCTCAAAGAAAAAAAGTCTTTAGGCATCATGTAGCAACAGGGGAGGGGAAATATTATCACCTAAAATGGCATATCAGTACAGTCCAACAGAACAATGGACCTGGTCTCAGCTGGGATCAAAACTTGATCCTTACAAAAAGCCTATTAATCCTATTCTTTAAAATTCATCCTGTGGTCTGTGTCACTCACCTTACCCCATTCAGATTTTCCTGAGGTCAGCCTTCCTTATTGCTGTCTTTCAGATATGTACAATTTCCTATGGAGAGTGTTCTGTCACATTAGTGCAATAGTAAAATACAACCTATGCATTCCCTGTTTTATGAGAAACCAATATGGGCAAGCTCCTTTAGATATTCACACTGTTCCAAAAATTGAACCTGACCCAGCTTTTGCTGAAATCCTGCTATGGAGTCATACAACCACATAGATTGAAAAGACCTTCAGATCACTGAGTCTGATTGTTAACCCACAACTCCATCACTCAGCCACTTCCCACATATGTGTGCAACTGATATGTTGGTGATCAGTTTTGATTATTACCACTTTCAGAACAACATTAGATTTAAACTTTTATCATCTCACATTTTATTTAGAGTCTTCACAGCAGAACGTACATTGTATTTGAGCCCATTTCCATATTCTTTTGAGGGCTGTATTTATCTGTGGGAAAGACCTGATCATAGCAGACCACAAATTATGATTTTCAGAAATGAATTAATTACATTTGCATCAAATATGGATTGTAAGAACAAATGAATGTTTTCAGCATCATTCAGTGCTTTCAAACAGTCATTTTTCATTAGGGCACATTTGTTTCATAATGTTTGAGGTAACAGTTGTCCACAGAGATTAAATAATTAAAGTAAAATTTGCATTCAGAATTGAATTACAGGTTCATTGTAGCCTAATACATAATTTGTAATTGGAATTGAAGACATTCTTTTGTTTGGAAAGGAAAGGTAGTGGTATTTGACACACTGAAAGTGTCAGCATGAAGGCAATGCACCATGCCAAATGCACATGGTAATATTAGTGAGTAATATGCTGCCGACACTTTATTTTTATGCTAATAGAGAACCTTGTTTATCCAAGCTGTTTAAAAATAGTCTATTGCCTTTTATGTTTCACTACACACTCCTATGCTATTATTGTATTTCCTAGTCTATTTAAATCAATTGAACATCAAGGAGAGCGTAATTGTTAAGGGCACCTGGTGTACTTGATGTTACTAAGGCTCATTTTAAATATGTCATGGCTATTTTCATTACTTTATTTTCATGAAAAAAAAACCAAAAAACCACTTTGGGTAATTTAAATGAACACACATGTTTAATGGGAACATATTCAATATTCTGTGTTCTTCCTCTCTGGTCTAGGTTTCATATATTATTTCTTTCATATATATGAGGAAGATTTCATATATTATTTCTTATTATGCTTGAGGGTCTGTCCAAAGAAATAGCTCATAGATTAACACATACAATTAGCAAACACTTTAGTCTTATGAACACACCGCAAATGATGCTATTGATACATATAACAAGGCAACATAGATAATGTATCAGTGATGATAATACAGTCCTAATCAGTCAAGTAACACCCCTGGAAATGCAGTACATGGGTATTCATTCACAGTATTTTTTCTGTAAGGAAACTGCAGTTCATCTTTTGAATGATACCATTCATGTGGAGTTGAGAACACAAAGCTGTCCTTGCTTACTGAGCAGGCAGGCTCCACAGCAGCACTCCCTGACCAGTTTCTGGGCACTGGGACATTTGTTGTATTTTTTCTGACCCATTGTTTGTTATATTATCTAACTAGCAGGATGACAGATATTAAAATCCTTCCAGGCTTATATTCTTCTACTAGAAGTTGTGACTTGACAGAGTCTGCACATCATAGTTTTCATTGATTTTTTTCCCTTCACCTTACTTGATAGAAAATGACAGAAGATGAAAGAAGAAAAAAGTAGTTCTATTTGTTGCAGTAATATCCATTAATTCTACGGTCTCATTGTACAGTGATGAAACCTAACATTGTCTCTTATGGTTTCTTCCCATTTTTCTTGTTTAAGTAATCTACAATACAGTGGTCAAGATTATTAATGATGAAAACTGTACTTTCTCCAATTTTTTCTGCACTTTTCAGAGTGATGGGGATCTAGGAGATGCTTTTGCGGGAGGGGTGGGGGGGTGGGCATTTGATGCTTTTTAAACTCATGTATTTGTTGAGAGTAGCAGAAAACACCTATTTACGTGTCTTGTATTGTTTGCAGCAATTTTAATTGAAGAAGCTGAAAATTAAGAGGTGATCATTAGCTACACAGACTTTCCAGATAGCTTTTCTCTAAATTCAACTATGTATTGTAAAACTTCATTTTTTTGTGAGATCTAAAGAATATCTTAGGAAATGGAACAGGTATTGACTGCATTTAACTGCTGCCTTTAAACAAAATGTCCCCCTCTTGTAACTAAAATGCAGCAGATTTTCAATCTAAGGGGAAGAGGTCAGGCTAAGCTAGGAGTCAGAAAAGGAAATGACTTCTGTTATACCTGGCTGGTTCTTTACGGTAAACTGTCATTATTTCATGGGCTTCAAGTTTTGTGAGGGACTTTAGGTCAAGTCTCTTACCAGTACTCTCTATAAATTATCTACTTTGCTCTCCCAGTAGTCTCTATAAATTCTCCCCAAAGCTGTTGGGGTTTAAGCACATTCTGTGCTAGTACTGGTCCAATGTTAATTTACTTTGATTTATCCACTGTAACTTAAGCATCTTATCCCCTAAGCCTTCAGGGTTAGGTAGCATGTGGAAATTCCTCAACAAGAAGCATGAGACAAAAAAAAAATCAAGGTTCTTAATATTCTAGATTCATAAAACATGTATTTCTTAAAGACATACAGCAAAAAAAAAATGAAATCAAGAACTAGGTTGGTACTTTGTAGAATTGAAGCCTGCAGAATTATTTATTATTTGGTTTTCCACACTTAAAAATGATAGTTTGATTGAAATTGAGCATGTAATGGACAAAAAAGCAAGGTAGGAGACAGTTTCCTACTTTTATATTTAAATACAAAGTATGAACTCACAGCCCTGGACTGTTGGAACTGAGCAGGGAAATTATCTCTCACCCTGCTTGAGCTCAAGAATTCTTGGTATTTTTAAGTGTGTTCTTAGTCCCTGGTCTAGAAATGGGATCAACTCAAATACTAGTTTTTGTAAATTAATTTCTTATTTTAATCTAAATACATAAATAAATAGTCTACCCCACGTTTTGCTGTTACAAGCCTCAGACACTGACTTTGGCCTCTACACAGTCACCCTGATACTGTCAGTTGGAGAATTAGAAGTCAAAAGTTTGGGGCTGTTTCTTGGGACTCTGCACATAGCTTAAACTTCTATTGTTCCAGAATAATGAGTTCCTGTCGGGGGCACTTGCAGAGAAAGGCTACTAGATTAATCATATGATCTCCATTTTTTAATCTAATGAGAAAAAAAGGTCAAAAGTTGTAAGTTTCCTCTCCCAAAATAACTAGGACATAAACACCAAGGAAACAGAAGGCACATTCATGCTTCAAGTGTTTTTTTTTTCTCAGAACAGCTTTATATTCAAATATCATTACATCATTATATCATTTACTGCATTGGTTGAGTAAATCTGGTGAATGGTTAAAGGGATTGGTCCTCTATGGCAACTGTATATTTAAAAGAAAATCAATATAATCAGTTGGGTTAATCGAATTCATCAAGCTGCGTTTGACTGTTAATGGATCATTTCTTAGAACTTGAAGCACTATTTTAAACACCCTTGATGAAATCAGAGTTCATAAGGAGAAAACCTATAGGCAGGGCTCTTAAAGAACATGAATTATTTTTTCAGAGTAGCAAAAATATAATCAAATACCTTCAGAATTTTCCCTGCAGCCTTATGTAAGCAGAAAAATTGCTGCTGAGTACTAAATTGTTGTTAGCACAGAGTCAATTTCTAACTTTAAAGTTTCACATGGTTCAGTAACTTCTCTGTTTTCAGTGTGTGCTGAATTTTTCTGTCCCCAGAGATCTGCCTTTTGACCAAGGGCCGTCGAACTGCCAGTGTACGAGCAGACACGTACTGTCGCCTGTACTCCCTCTCCGTGGACAACTTCAACGAGGTCCTGGAAGAGTACCCCATGATGAGAAGGGCCTTCGAAACAGTGGCAATTGATAGACTTGACAGAATAGGTATTTATTCCTTTTTTTTTTGCATGTGATTAATTCTTAAAATCCTTCCGCATTTTCTTTCCTGGAGCTGCATGATAAAATACCCCTCTTTAAAAGTTTTTTTCTGTTATGCTGCAGTAAATGTTTTCTTCATCTATAAATAACACATGTGTGCAGACAAGAATTTTGCAATCTCACTTTTAAATAATAAAAACCACAGAGTTTTAGAAAGCTCTTGTACTCCTCTGAGGATTATTTTTCATATTTTAATTATCATTAGTATTATTTATTAATCCTGTAGATTTCTTTTGCTGCCTTCAGCACTTGATGGGATTTATGCAGTGTCACGAGCAGTAGATGACATTTTCCTAAATAAATTGCTTGCAGATGACATCTATAATGCTGGGAAGAACTGAAGCCTCTCTGCACTCACAAACCCGTTGTTTGTTGAAGTGAATAAATCCTTTGCAGCAGGGCTTTCATTTTCCTCACAACATGGGCACTGCTAGCCTTGATGGCTGCACACTGGCACTGCTCAGATCTGCCTGCAATCAGAAAAGCAGTCCAATAATATGCAAGCAAAAGGCAGAAGCTTATGGCAGATTATCAAAACAAGAGGTGTAAACCTGCTGTTCCAGTATTTGGGACCTCCCAACAGGACATACTAGGCAAAGCATAAAGTCTTCAGTCAGAATTGCACTCTGACCGTCATAACTGATACCGATTTTAAAACACAGATGTAAAAGAAAAAATAATTACTTATCCTTTTTGGTGGTGTTTCCTCAACTTTGCACAAAAATTTCAGTCTGAGGGTTTCTCCACATCAACACAATGCATTAAACTCCTACAATTTGTGTCACAAGACTCTCTGGAAACGCAGTCCAACTCTAAGTAATACGTGCTTGAAAAATATTAGCAGTAAAGCTCCAGTCTGTTCTTGGAGTAGCAATCCCATCTGAAGTGCAGTGTTTTATTGGGGGAAAAAAAAAGAGAAAGAGCAGTTGAGTGCCATTGTGTTCCTGCGCATCTGATGACTCAGACAGAATAGTGTCTACATCTTACAGACACTGTGAGCCATCAAGCAGACATCAGGTCACAGTGTACAGCAGTCTTCACTGTGCAAGCAGGTGTCACGTTATCCCTGAGTTCATATTAGTTCACAAACACTTAAAACCACTGGTTACTGATGTCTAGTAACTAGTTCCCAGAAATGTGCTAGATGGCAGGTGTACTTTTAAAATATGTAACTATTTAGTGGAAATTTAGATAGATTTGCAACGAGAGAGGAAGATGGCGTAGAGCACGATGACTTTTTCTGACAGTTGTTCAGGAAATTACGGTTCTCACATGTAATCGTAGTAATAGCGGCGAACCGCGAGTGGAGAGGCAGAGGAGGGCCGGGAGTCCGAGTGCGGGGAGCGCTGTGGGCCGGCTGCATGCGGAGCTGCGGCAGTGCCAGCGTGGCACAGCCCTCTCCTGCCTGGGCTGGCGGCCGAGCCATGCCCGCTCGGCCCCCCGGTGCCTGCTGAGGCTTTTACAGCAGACAGTCCTCAGCGATGGGTGCGGGAACACAAAGCCAGAGCGGGGCTCTGCCCCTGCGCCTCGGGCTCACTAACTCTTCTGCCTCTCTGTGAAGGGAAAAAGAACTCGATCCTGCTGCAGAAGTTCCAGAAGGACCTCAACACCGGCGTTTTCAACAACCAGGAGAATGAGATCTTGAAGCAGATCGTGAAGCACGACCGGGAGATGGTGCAGACCATTGCCCCGGTGAGCCTGCAGCAGATGCCAGCGCTCAACTCCAGCACGTCGGCCTCTTCGGCGCGCAGCAGGACGCAGTCCCCTCCCGTGTACACCACCAGCAGCCTCTCGCACACCAACCTGCACTCGCCCTCGCCCAGCACGCAGCCGCCCCAGCAGGCTGCCATCCTGTCGCCCTGCTCCTACACCACGGCCGTCTGCAGCCCGCCGGTACAGAGCCCGCTGGCCGGNGCCGGCCGAACTTTCCAGTACGCCTCGCCGACCGCCTCGCAGCTCTCCCTCATGCAGCAGCAGCAGCAGCAGCAGCAGCAGCAACCGCAGCCGCAGGCGGCGCAGCAGCCGCCGGGAGCCGCGCAGAAGAACGAGGTGCACAAGAGCACCCAGGCCCTCCACAACACCAACCTGACGCGGGAGGTGCGGCCGCTCTCCGCCTCGCAGCCCTCCCTGCCCCACGAGATCTCCACCCTGATCGCCAGGCCTCACCCCACCGTGGGGGAGTCCCTCGCCTCCCTCCCGCAGCCCGCCCCGGGCCCCGGCGTGCCCCCGGCCGGCCGGGCCACCGTGCCCCAGCGGGTCTCGCTGTTCCGGCANCCGCTGCAAAGGGATTCTTCCACAGTCTTAAGCACAGAGCCCGAGGGAGACAAACCGCGGTTCGCCTCAAACTTATGATCCCTGGTGACTGTGAGCAACAGACTTGCGACAAACCGAGCACCATCCCCGGAACTGTTTTAGCCTGTTTCCTAATGTGCCCCAGCAGTCTACTATGAGAAAAATAATTTAGACAGCTTTGCCCTATGTAACGAATGTAAACGTTTTATATATATATATATATATAAATAAATATATATATATATAAAAGCAATTTAAAAAACTTGTTTGAGTTCATGTCTTCCTTTTCACAACCATTACAGAAGATTAAATTTAGCGCTAATATTACTTATTTTTAATGTGTTGACTTTAAAATCAGCCTAACAGATTTCTCTGTTTATGAGATTGGCTGTTTTCATGGGGAAATTGTCAACACAAATGACAAATTTAAAACAAGTATATTTTAAAAAAGAAAAAAAAAATCAATTTAACTAACACATAGCACTGACTGGTATTCTGAAACCTTTGTTACTTCATGTATTGCGTATACATTGTTAATTTCTCGTGAATAATTCCATTGTTATTTCACATTGCATTTCATATGTTAGCACCATCAATTGGAATTCAGATTGGAAAAGAATTATATTGCAAATAACTGCAGTGTTAAGGGAGGCACTAGCACTCCTCTGGATAGTTTGTAACCTCATGGCATGTCAACCCTTCTGTTGTCTAAGAGAATTGGGTGGACTTTGATCTTCACACTGCTAAAGACTTTTCAAAGACTAAATATTGCCATTGTAAATAACTTTTTAGACCCAAGCAAAAATAGCTGCTGTGTGGTGTACCATTGCAAGGTCTTTGTTTAGGAATTTAGGTTCCGCTTTTCACTTCAAAATTTACAGTTTTAAAATTTGTTAAAGCTAAGTGCAACACAACTGTTAAATTGTAATGCAAAGGCTTAAAACCTACCGTGTTACTTTTACATGCAATGTTTTATGCAAAATTGTACGCTTGATCCTGCAAACCGCTTGTACTTCACCAATACCATTACTTTTCTTCTTCTTGCCCTCAATAGCATCTGAGAATATTCCATGCATGCTTTGGGAAAAAAAAAAAAAA
>VYXF01000793.1:341177-368933 GCA_013397295.1 Polioptila caerulea
ACAATAAAAATAGGTTTGGTCAGTAGGAAAAGGCTTTACGGTATCTTAGAAAATAATAACCATTCATTAATTGTGTCTACCTTAAAATTCCTATAATGCTGACTTTGAATCTCTGGTTTAAGTCTAGAAGTGAGGTTTTTCATTTAAAGGATTATTTGTAAACCACAGCTTGATTTAGACTTTCAGGTGCTTTCTGTGTCTTCACTGTAGTTTTGTAGTTGACTGTGGTGTTAATTTACAAAAATAAATATAATATAGCATCAAGTCTGTCTGGAAATGCACGATTTGCTCTGTGTATATTGTAATTAAATGGTTAGTATATCCTAAGGCATGTAGTGTCAAACATAGCCCATAGGTATGAGGTTTATTATTTTTTATGTCTTCAAAACAAAAAGGAAATGGTGACAGAAAGCAGGGTTAAAGCATACTGTTTTGTGAACATTTTGTTTTTGTTTGCTCAAACCTTCACATTATCTTATCCACAAAAAAAAAAGAAAAAAAAATTCGTAATCGTTTGTGCCTGATTTGTCACATTAAATAGAGATTGAAACTAAATGTGTCATAATTTAACTCACTGAAAAATCAGCATTATGGATATGATACAAGCATATATTCTGTTCCTTAAAACCCAGCTAACTCTGTTAAGGAAGTGGATGCAAAGGAGTTCTTCTCTTCCCATCAATGCTGAGTTTAACGATGCATGGAAAAATTAAATAACATCACAAACTATGTAATGCAGTGAATCCAAATGTACTTGAGAGCCAAGTAAATACTCTAAAGCTAACAGAGCTTGAACCCATGCTGCCTGTTATACCTTTTACTAAAGTGGTACATCAAATAAAATTTTTTAAAATCTTCCTTTTTTTTTTTTTGCTGACTCACATTCACCAGTAAAGATCGATGTAATTAACCCACTAACATGCTGCTGCCATTAATTTAAGTGACCTGGAGTGGAAATGGGGAAATGATTGTTTAAAAAAGTGTCTCAAACATTATGGATACGCTGCAAGACCATTTATTTATGAGTACAATACCCCTTATATTATTTTAATGCTAAAAAATTCTGTCAGTTAATTAAGATCATATACTGATCTTGAAAACTGTTTAAGGTTTACATTTAATAGGAGAAATGGGGTTAGTAGCAAAATATTTTTATATATATTTTTATTTTATTTTAAGCACTATGAAGAAATATTAATTCACATGGTCTTTCAGTGAAACCATAAATAATTTTTAATGACTTTGTAATAGAGTGGACAATATCTAGGATTTGTATGTTAATTAAAAAAAATGGTACAGGGTATAAAATTATATACGTATATATATATATGTATGTATGAATGTATATATACTTAGATTAAGAAACAAATGACTCACATTCCTGTAATATAAAGGTCCATTTGCTAGTTTCAGAAGTGACCTATTTTCTCTGTACATAAGTAGGCCCATAAGTATGAAATCTCACATCTGTACGAGATGAAATGTATTAATGAAAAAGGTTGGATCTTACTGCTGCTGGGAAGACTATAGATTTGGTTCTTACAATAATTGTATGATCAGGGATGAGTTAGATTTTTTTTGTCTTTGCTCAAAGCCATAAATAAACAAATATAAAAGATTATTAATAAATTGAAGAAAATATATAAAAAAATAAAACCATGATTTTTTTTTTCTTCCAATACCTGTGTAACTGAGCAAGTTTTGCTTTACTATAAAAGGACTGTTTGCTTATCTCTATTCTGAGCACAGAAGTGATGTGCACTAAGTATGGGGAGGTGGAGAAAAAGCTGCCTGAGTAATTCTATGCATTCTTGAAATAAGAAGGCTTAGAAATTGAAGGATACTACCTGAGTCACACAAGCAGTTCCTAAGTTGTGTTTCCTCTGGAGATTAGAGAAATTAATTTCAAAAAAAACCTCTCCTGTAAGCTATTACCATTTATCAGAAATACATTATGAGTACAAATATTTGAAAGTTAAGCTTGTTTTTATCCTGGGGGAGAATTGCAAATAGTTGTTCGTGTAACTTAAGGAAAGTGTATTCTATAACTATCATATTTTCACTTTCTCTTACTGTCTGTGCCAATCCCAGATGATGTACCTCTGAACTTGTGTGTCAGACCTGAGATTTCAAGGCAGCATTGACATGGAAAGAATGTTCATAATTCACATTTTAGGTCATTGTAAATTAAAAAGCACAGTCCGTTCAATTCAATAGCACATTGTGTGTTTTACATTACCTTCAGTAGGATCAGTAGAATCCTAAACTGATAAACTGATTTTAATCAAGCACAAGTAGCTGTATTTTAAATTTGCATTGTAAAGTGTATTGTGAATTCCTTTCACTAATATTTCTTCTTTTTTTTACTTTGCATTGGTAAGATGTAGCTTTATTCCAGTGGTAGGCAATTTTCAAAAATACCTGCATTGAACCAAAATAATTTTGTTAAGCCGCAAAATCCAGTTCTCATGTCTACATTTGACCAATTCACAGAGTATACATTACTGTCTGCTTATTATTTCATGCACGTTAGTGTCCAGAACCAAACAAAACAAAGAGGTTTTTAAAGTGGTATGTCACATCACTACACATGATATTGATGTGTATTTACACACTAATTTATGTATTTTTAGAATCTCTCAAATTCTAGTATCTCTATCTACCTCATCCTACTTTACCTTGGATTGGAACCAAAGTAAATTTTATTCTGAATAGCAAATTTTCATGCCTTGATGCATGTCATTAAGAGTTAAGCTTAATATTTCTATTTTAAAAATTTGAATTCTCACACTGACTTCAGTATTTCTGTTCATGTGCATTCTTTTCTACTATATAAGTAACATTGTTCAGTGAAGACAAAAACATTTTATTTTAAAAATAAAATGTTAAGCTTTTAAATTAATCTGAAATTCAACTACTCTGGGAATATTTAGTGACTGTGATTTCTGTGGTTCAAAAGTCCTCTGTTCACACACAAAAAAAGCTAAAATATAAGAACAGAAAGTGTCTCTTTACAAATCATAGGCCTGAGCTACAAGCATTATTTGAACACTCTTAGAATTGTGAGTGCCGATTTATTTCTCTAATGATTTGGCCTTTCCTCTCCTTCCCTTTGTTTTGTTTTTTTTTTAATCGAGGAACTGTAAGAGCGTTAATATTGCCCTAGACTATGTTCTCAGAAAAATGCATGCTGTGAATTTCGAATTTATAGATTTTCCCCCAACAATCAGTACCCAGTGCTTGCAGACTTAGCACTGTGAATCATCTTCTTGATCATCTTAACATCACAAAATCTGAGATGTTCTGTGGGTGGTACATTGAGTATGACCACTATTCATGCTTAAACACCTTTTCTTCAGAAAGCCAAATATGTACAGTCTGTTTCCTGTTTTGTCACTGCAGTGTAGAGGTTTTAAGTAGAGATCTGGTTTTGAAGTTAAAAACGTTCCTGTGTATCAGAGGATAATAACTGCAGATCTCAGTCTTCATGTGGGCAGTTATTTTGGGTTCCTAGGCCAGGCTGTTCTTGAATTGGATTTTTTATTTCTCTACAAAGTCAACATTAATAATGGGTTTGCTGTGTTTGTTACACCAAATGTGCAGTCTCTTTTTTTTAAGGAGAGGCCTGCAGTGTTTCATGGCATTTAATTTTTTCTAAGTGCTAGAAGGTTTACATCCAATTATTCACATTCCTCTTTTTCAGCCAAGAGGCAATATGAGCAGTAATTGTTGCCAGGTCGTTGACCACTGCAACAGGAAATCTAGGTAAGGCAAGAAGATGGACAGCAGTATTCAATGTGGCCCTAGAAAGAACCAGAAATATTCCTAAATATGAACCAGACATCAATTCACATCTGAACCTTCTGTGATAAAGTAGATTATATTGCAATTGCAGGCTTTGCTTTTTTAAAAAATCTACTAGTCAATAACCATTTTGTCTGTAATTTGTCTTCATCCTCTGCTATGTGGTCTTGGCAAGAGAAATATGTACCAATATTTTAGACAATGCATCTTAACTGTATTTCAGTTTAGCTGATACCTGCATGCTAAATATCAAAAAAAGATAAGAAATCTGGGGTTCTAAAAAGCCTTAAACAAAAAAAAATTGTCAAGAAACAACCAGTCATGATAAAGGAAATGCATGTTACCAACTGGTATTATGCTAATGCCCTCCATCAGGAAGGACTCAACTGCATTCACTGATTCACTTGGACCTTTGATATTATATCACAGATAATGGTGCTCTTGGCAGAAATGGTGAATGCCATGGGAAGATTCTAGAGAATGGTTTTGATATCTCCTTTGTTTTCTCCAGTAGCAAAAAGTTGTTCGTCAGATCAACCAGATAAATAAGAATACAGATGGTGCAGTTCAAGGCTGTTGCTTTTGTTCATGACTTTTTTGCAAGACAAAAAGATATGAGCACAATTCAGAGCTGCTAGTGAAAACCTTGGCTGAATTAATGCACATAGAGAAATTATAGAGCATATGCTAATTTAGTACATAACATCAGAAAACAAGCTTTTGACCATGAAAGAAAAATCATTTGTTCACCACTGCATATATGGCTTAAGGTGGTGTGTGTCCCTAAACACTGTGTAATCTGCCTGTGGGTCAGATCAAAGATAACCTCTGAGCCAGAAAGTGAGAAACTGCATCTTTAGGCTTTTAATCTCCCATTCTGTTTGCACACATTTAAATGTCCCAGAATAACAAATACAAGCACAACAACAAAAAAAAGGACATTACAAATCCCTAAGGTTTTGATCCTCTACAAATAAGCATTCCAACTGGTTTTCTGTTTTCTGTAAAAGCTGCATTAATCATAATGAAAGTATCTCACATATGTAATCTCCTACATTTGGAGTCTGAGAAGATGAATACTCTATATTTGTTGTTTTCTTGCTCAGGTCTGTGACAGTGAAGTGTTCGGTGAGAGGAGTCATGTTCTTAACTCATCTTCTGTCATTGTTTTAACAGCTTGCTAAGAAAAAGAAAGTTGGCATTGTTCATAAGTAGAAAAAACTGGCATATCTGGGGTAAACTTCCATAGAGTAGGCAGTGTTATTACAGTAGACAACACTGGGCACAGAGCACCACATGCCACGGTCCTGGTTACACTGGCTATTTCAAGTCCATGATTTTTAACAAAATAATGTATTGCTTATTGCTGCATTCTGCTTGGGTCACTTTTTGCTCTCTTTTCCTGTCCCTAATACTCCTGTGCAAGACAGACATGCAAATATCTGGAACATACACAAATTTTTCTGTCTTCTAGAAGAGTTTTTTCATAATTTCAAATGTAATAAGTGAAGAAATTCATTGCATCAAGTGGAATGATTGTTCTCTAGGGTTTTTTTTTCCTTTTTCCCCCATGTGTTTAGAGAAGGTTCTCAGTAGTAATGTGAAATACTGATGTAATTGCCCAAGCATGATGAAAAGAGCAAAAGTGACAATAACAATGAGTAGATGAAAGGCAAAGAGAGTTGCCAGAGGCAGAAAAAAAATTATTTCCTTGAAATAAGGCATTTGTGTTGAGATTCCCTGAAGGACCTGAAAGGGATAGGGGAGGAAAGATGACAAAATGTCATGTCCTATTTAAGGCTGCCAAGAGGCTCTGTCATGCGGGTAGCGATAAAGCAGGAGGAGCAGGAGAAATCAATCTCTCTTGTTTCTGCCACAAATACAAGAGTTCTTTTAGGTAATTTATTTTGTTTATTTTGAGTATTGAAAGTTGATAGAGTCCCTTTGCTGGTTGCTTCTGTTGATAACAGGGATAGGCCTGTTAGAAGAAGGATGTAAGAGAGATGGTCAAGAACATCACGTAACTGGTGGGTACTCTGGGCATTTTATGTCACTCATATCATGAATCCTTGTAACACCTTTTCTATATAGAAAAATGCTTGTTTGTTTGTTTGTTTCAATAGCATTGCACTCTTTGTCCAACAATTACTTTTATAATTATTGGAAAATGTGCACAAGATTCATCAACATTGCCAATTAAATTTCAGCGTAGGCTGAAACAAATTTAGTGTGAATCAGTCCAAATAACTGAGATGAAAAACCCATAAGAATACTACTAATCAGGGTTTGGTGGAGGCTGGGACACACCATAAGTAGCATATGAGATTTCCAATGAAATTTTTTTCAAAGATTTATTCTAACTTAGATCCTACACATCACCCTATCTTCCTGCAAGTCATTTGTTGGAAGTGAAGCCAGAACATCACTGTTCTGGTGGTGAAAGTCAACAAATCATGACAGTACCCCAGAAAACTGTGATAAACTGTCTTTGGCAGCCAGAGACTATAATCAGGGAGGGCTACTTGTTTGCTTCATAATGTGTCCTGCGAATATTAAAGAGAGCCATTCATTTTTTTAAAATTCATCAAGAATAAAATAACTAGAATATGATTGAATTCTACCTATTTATAGTTAGGGGAAGGCAAGCTCATCACAGATAATAATGTCAAATCTAGGAGAAATAAATATATGCCCAGTGAGTGTGCCTAACACCCTACAAGAAATTAATTTTGGGAGGAAAATAGCTATTTTAACCATTAACATCTAAGAACACTCATACAAACTGCATTTTTTAATGGATCTTATCTTAATAGGTCTCATGCAAATTAGTTGAAATTTTATTGGTACTAGCACCTTGAATATATGGCCTTACAGCAAAATGATGGAAAGCCATTGAGTAATGTATAAATATATAAATTAATCATATTGAATAGAACAATATTGAAACAGTTATCTACATATATCTAAATCTTGTGCATGAGCTTTCATGCAGATAGCAGTACAACCTAATCTTCTACACTTTGAATCCAAAGACTGCACCTTGGATGTAAGTTGTTTACAGCCATCTGTAGTCTCCAGCCATTGCTAAGTGCATACAATACCATCAGTGGCTGATGGGATGTTTTTTCAGCCACCAGAAGAATGTTGTACTCAAAACTATTCCTTTTAAACTTTCAGTGCGGGGGAATTTAGCCAATAGTATTTCCTAATCTTAAACTGTTAACCAGTTATAAAAATATGAAATATAATACTTCAGATATTTTATTTTAGATTTTTTTTCAGCAAGTAGATCCCTCATTTAGATCATATATTAGATTTATACTATATACTAAGATTAAGGTTACATCACTAGGGATAAGTTTTGATTATTACCTTAATTTCTTCTGTTTTGTGTTGACATTAGAAAATATGTTGAAGTACAAGAAGGAAACCCTTATGCAATAGGACTGAACAGAGGAATTTCTTTAAGGGCTGGACCAAAGAAATCTTGCACCGTACAAAGCACTATGAACAAATTCTTCAGCTCTGTTTCCCAAGTCTCATGGCGGTACCAGCTTCGGTGCATCTCTTCTGCTCAGGGTTATTTATTTAGCAGTTCATTCACTAGCCTTTTTTTCTAATTTTCCCTAGTCCAGCTTGAATTTTTACTCTTTTTTTTTTTTTTTTTGAGCAAACACAGACCATTTACCACCATTCCCTGTGTTTTAAGGCAGTTCAAATGATATGTACAACCATTTGCATGGGTTGTGGGATGGGTGCACAGTCCAGGTGAAAAGTCAGTAACTAGCAGGATCCCTCTGCGAGCACTGTTCAGGCCAATATAGTGTCATATATGACATATAACTCTGATGGTGGGACAAAGTACACTTTCTGCAAATTTGTCAGCACCCCACAGTTTACAGGGGACAGGGTGGGCAAGCACTTAATATGACAAGAGGGCAAGGGCATTCCATGAGTCCTCAGTAGGCTGGAAAAATGGGCTGACATCTCATGAAGGTCAACAAAGCAAATGCAAAGTCTTGCAACTGGTATGGAATAATGCTGTTCAGCATTACAGTCTGAGGGATGTTTGTGTAGAAAACAATTTTGCAGAAGAGCTGGGGACATCGGGGGCCTGTGGATGACAAGATGAGCTTGAGCCAAAGTTGTGCTCTGGCAGTAAAGGCAGCACTTGGCATGCTTGGCTGTTTTAGCAAGGTAGCAGCCAGCAGGCTGAGGGAAGTGATCTTTTCCCTCAATAGGAACTTGTGGGACTAAACCAGGAGTATTGTGTCCAGTTTGGGGTTCCCCAATGCAGGAAAACCATTGAACAATGGAGTAAGTCCAGCAAAGGATACGGAAGGTATGCAGGGTGGACAAGGAGAGGTTGAACAAGCTGAGCTTGTTTAGCCTAAAGATTAGGTTGGTGGGCCTTGGGAAGGCCTTATTCTTGTCTGTGAATATCTGATCAGAGGATACAGATGTGCTGGAGCCAGACTCTTCTTGTTGATGCAAGCAGTATGCTGAAAGATGATGAACATAAGTTGGAACAGATGAAGTTCCAAACAGATGTAAAGGAAAAATGTTTATTACTAGTAGGGCACACAATTACTGGAAAACAAGCTGAGTGAGGCTGTTGCATCACTATCCTTGTGGGTGTACAAGACTAAGCTGAGCACTGCCCCAAGGAACCTGATTTAACTAGACCTGTCTTGAACAGGGTGTTGTACTGGATAGACTCCAGAGATCACTTCCAAATTTAATTTTTCTGTGATTTTATGATTGTAATGTCACCATTTGTGCCCACCACTCCTATCCTCTCATCATCAGCCAGTTTGTCTGAACAAGCTTGCATCCTTACGTCACAAAGTCAAAGCTACTGCTGCTTTGTTTCTGATACGGAGAGCTTTTCTGGCTTGGACATTGTAGAGCAGCCCTTGTACAAGATGCTTTAGGAGAAGTGGACTTCCCTGGAATAACTCCTCAAGTTAAAAGCAAGAGAGAAAGAGAAGTACGCAGAGGTGTAGGGAAAAAGCAGTGAAATGTCCCAGGTATTACAGTGTCCTTCCTACTGGAAAATTTTTAAGTAAAACTGCCATTTTTTTCCCTCAGGCAGTGTTATTTCTGCTTGCACTCAAGCCTCTTCTATTCACTCAGCTGACAAGTATTTTTACTATCTCTCACACTTAACACTATGGTGCCAGCAGGCTGGGCTGCACTGCCTTCTGTCTCCTGCTATAAATCAGAACAAAAACTGTCAGCAAATTTGTAGTTATACAGCCAAAACTCAGTCTTCGTTTGTGGCAGAGGTGCAACAGGTGATACTAAACCTGATAGGAACATCTTGCCTATGCTTCTGTGTGGATTATAGCCCAGCATCCTCATCTGCAATACAGAAACCAGGGTATATTTGTTTTGTATGTATTGTCTCTACACACAAGCTGAACATAGCCTTGCATGTTTGCTCTGTGTTGAAAGAAATTAAATACTCTATTCAACTACAAATCAAACTGATTTTGTGTGTGTGCAGTGATTTTTATGGACCGATAATACTGAAAAAGAATTGAAGTAGGAAGGAGAACTCGTACCTGTAAAAGCTGGTGTGTGAGGAACAGCTGTTCATATGCTTCTTCCAGATGTGCTTGGATTGTGTGACAGCTATTGCTGTCATTCAAGAAGTGGTTTCAGTTAGGCTTCAAAAGGATGATTTTCAACTTTGTTGCATTTTTGAGATTAAAAGGTGCTTTCTGGTTGAAATCTGAGCAGTACAGGGGCCTCTCTGGCTTTGCTGGCTGAGTGACATACTAAAGATTTCTACAAACCAAAGTTGCCTATTGAGATTATTTTATTATTTCAGGTGACAGACTCCAGGCATTTTGAAAAATTCCCTTCTGGTTCTCAGACCCTACATCTAGAAGTAAGATAAGAGCCCCAGAGAGGAGCTGCTTTTCAATGCAGTTCAAGACAGCTCTTAATAGTACCGTATTTAATTTGGATTTTTAATGTTAGCATGAAGTAGTGGTATACTGCATATTGCTGCAAGTTAATTATTGTTATTATTTATCTCAAAGTTGGGGTAGGCTCTCTATGCATGACAAATGAAGTTTTATTCATTTTCAGGTGTGTGCCACGAAACTCAAACCTTTGTGTTCAGTTAGTCACTGAGCAGATAACCATGGTAACCAAATTACCGTTTTAACTCTGCTCATCAGTTAATCTAAGTAGCCAGGTGAGGTGCTCTACTACCATTCAGAGTCATTCTGAATCATTATGCTCTAGGTAAAGATTTCTGCAGATAGTTGGTATTACAAGAAGCTTCAACCTTGCTTTTGGCTTACCTATTATACTCAGAAATATGTTTTCAAATAAATCATCTTCCTGAGGAGGATGTGTAAGCCAAAAGGAACACAGTAGAACATTCTTATCCCAAAGGAAGCCTTCTGGCCATATTTCTGGAAGAGTGAAAAACAAGTTGTGCTTTGAACAAATGTGATTTACAGCCTTTGAGACACATAAGATGCAGAGCCTTAAACAGCTTGGTTTTTACAGCCACTTTTGCAAGAATGATGTTTGTTCCCAGTTTGTTACATTTTGGATTGTGTCGAACCTCTATTTGTCATACAGCATAAAAAATTGTAAATTCCTGCATTACACTCTGCAGCCCCACATAGACATTCCTTATATTAAAGAACATACAGTGGTAGGCTTCCTTTATTCCTTGCAACAAAAAATTTAAGGAAGTTTGAAGGCTCAAATACCAATAAATGCATCTGCCACTGCCACTCTCTTATTTAAAATTTCTTTTCCATGCTTCCTTGGTCTCTCATCCTTGCAGTCATTTCTGTCTCCTTTATAAAAATGTCCTCTTTTATTAACGTTAATAACTTTACTTTTTGTAAATCTATGCTTTTTTTTATTGACTTCTCTTAACAGTTAATGGTAATTTACTTAATGCTAGCCTTACATCTAAAAAGTGTAAAGAAAATTTTCAAGCCATTCTAATTAATCAAAGTGTAAAGTCAATATGGCAATTTTGTTTATTACCATAAGGTTTACTAATGCTACTTAGCCTTAAATACATTGCCAAATGACTGATGCTGAAACAGAGACATCTTAATAGCTCTGCTGGCCTGTGTGGAGATGAGCAGTGTCTATACCCAAATTCCAGAATAAAACCCAATTGTATTAACTGATGATGTACAGGAAGCAATTTTTCCTGTGATGTGAGAGCTATCTTGCAACTTTTGCTTCTCTAGTTTCTGTCATGTACAATGGGATGAAAGAAAGTCCTATGGAACATACTGAAGTCGAGACTAAGACTGTTGACTGAAATGTAAATGTGGTTTCCCAGATAACGCCTCTAAATGGGAAAGCTACAGTTTCAATCTATACAGTCTGCAAAGCGCTCATCCAATGAATAAAATGAGCAACTCTGCTAACAGTAGAGTTTTTCTGATCAATGTTTTTGTCCAGGAGGGATCCTGCAGCTCAGGGACTCTGTGTATCTTTGTTGGAGCTGTGTCAGCAGAACACTGGAGTGCAAGCTAAAGAAACAATATGTTATAGGCAACTTTAGTGACTTCGTTAGAATGCACAGAGTCAACCATTTGAACAAATTTTTTTTTGAGCTAATCTGTGATCTGAAGATGTTCTTAGGCTGTTTCCAAAACAAGTCAAGTTTTATTTTTCTTGGGCCTGGAAATCTTTGTTTTAAGAATCATATACTGCTTTGTAAAGAATGAAAAATAATTATATAAACCCATCTTACAGTGTTTATGATAGGGGCTGTGTTCATTCTAGGTGAAATAGAAGTCAGGCCATATTAATTACATATCAGGCACAGTTCATATCAGTGACAGAATAGTTCTTTGTTGAACAGGCAGCATCAGCAAAGACCTGTTAGTGCAAAGGAAACTATGAAGTTGGGTGTGATTAGCTTAGAAAAGATTGCTGTCCTTTCTCTTAATTGAACTCTCTGTGAATTACAGATAGATTATATCTTCAAAGTTTTTTGTGGCTTCATTAAAGTGTTGTTATAGGAGCAAGTATGGGCATGGTTTTAGTGACATGACAGTGTTTAGATTTGGAGTTTCTGAAATTGAAAAGACCTGATCTTAAATAAACTTATTTTCAGTTCTTAGTTGTTTTTTTTTTCTCCTCAAAATAGTAACATAGGAACAAAGTTGATTAAGATCTCTGTATGAATAAAACATATATCTTCTGATATAATTTCCAATTTCCCTTAACCAAAAAATTCAAGGAAGTGGCACTAATTTTCTTTTATTCATACCAGAGCCACTCCTTTTCCACAGCACTTGTAACTGATGCTTTAGGGAGCTTACAATAATGACAAAACCATGCACTGCGATTCCTACCAAACATTTATTTATGTTATGTCACAGTCCTGGAGACAGGCACACAACTGAACACACCGAAGTTCATGTGACAACAGCCAACACTCACTGAAGAGTGCCCCCTGTTATGTGGGCTCAAATTCCCCATGCTTACTGCCCTGTTTGGGTGGACTCCTAGCACTGCCCAGCCCACCTGGCCAGTGGTATGTCTGCATTCATGATTCAATGGAATTGGATGGGTCCCCTGTCTGAGTTGGAATCTGACCCATCACAATCATACCCAGGGATTTGTTTACTTCTATTCTCTATTGAGCTAGGCTGGTTGAGTTGGGGTCTGTTATGGCCAATTGTCTGTGCAGCTATAGACCATATATAGCTGTCACAACGTTGAGAAATTACTTTGCTAGGTAATTACCCTAAAATTAATCAGGATTCTTTTCAGCAATGTAGAATCAGCTGTCTTAAAATATTTTTTTCTTAAAATGTGTGGTAAAGTATAGGGCATACTTTACACAGCCCTAGAAATTAAAGATGCCTATGTTTTTTAGATTTTTTTTAAACACTTAGAAGTGTTTAACAAACAACTAAGAAGGAGTTGAAAGTTTTCTTCCTTACCCATCAGATTTATTTTCTCCTGAATCTCTTTACTGCTTAGCAATTTTTTTCCTTAAGTCATCCTATTGAAAGAACATTGTACATCACATACTGGTGATTAAAAAAAAACAACTTCATCATATGATTTTTCTTTCTATATAGCTTGTATTTTGCCAACATACTCTTTTGTGTTAACGAATAACTTTTCCTATTAGTCGACATAATTTCTTGGCTCGTCAACATAACAAAGATATAAGCAATTTCTGAACAGTTGTCGGAATAACCTGAGAAACAAGGAAATGTCTTTATCCTGAATTTACAGACAAGGAACAGAGAAACAGACTAGAAATCATTCTCAGAGTCAAGAGTCAACCAGCTTTGCTTTTAAGAGGGTCCAAATTTCACTCTGCCTCAGACAGTACATGCGGCTTTTAGTGTCAGTCTCTCTAACCCATACATGCTGCCAGTCTCTCCAAACTGTATCATCACACGTGTCCTCTGGACTCGGGCTGTTCTTCAAAACAGAGCAAGTCCAAGTCATGTAGGTCCTGAATGTTTTACTGTCTGTCGCAGTGGTGATATATGAAGCCCCAGAGCTGTGGAATAAAAATGAAGTTGGAGTCTAACAAAGAAGGAATTTCTTCTTTGGAATAGTAACTTTTCTCCTTTGGAAGGAGAAAAGTAACTGCTTTATAAGCCACTTGAATTTGAAGTCACCAGGCTCTAATATAATACACTAGAAGGGAAAATAACTTACTCATGTGCAAATAATTTCCAGTGCCTGTTATAAAATGTCTGTTTAAATGCAGAAAGAATTGTCTTCATGGATGTGGCTGTACACACTTACTAAATTGAGGTTCAGATAACTGGACAGATTACATAAGAAAGCTCAAGAGTTTGCTCTCAGCTTGGCACAGCTCATGCCCTGTATTTCATGGTGTGTGAATTGACAGATACAGGTAGCCAGCTACAGATCACCAAACCACAGCCAAAATGCAGAGTATATTTTTATCATTACCCTCCTAACACCAGGCAGCAGAGACACTTGGGGCACGGGCTCCTTCAGGCTCAGGTTATCCTAGTGGGCAGAGACACAGGGACACAGGCTCTGTCAGGCTCAGTTCATCTTCAGACACAGCGGGAGGGCCGTGCTGCCTGCCTCAGTATAAGAAAGGGCTTTGCCACACACACTTTATCACAAGGCTGTGCTCTCATGTTCTCTCTCCCCCAGCAGGAGGCTGGAGCATGTCTGTGACAGTGTCTCTGCACAGGAATTCTGCTGCTCTGAACAAGGCAGGGCATGAACACAGGGCATAATAAGTGGAGTTTTCCCACACTTACATTCCTAGTATTCCAAACTGCAAGGTGACTTTGAGGGAAATTATTCACTTCTTTCCAAATCTTCTGGTTCTAAACCTTTCATCCCAACACATGGTAATGCTTAGTAATAATGCATTAAGTAATAAAACAATGCTTAGTAATATCTTTAAATGTTCTCGCAGAATATGTGGGCCTACTAGAACAGTAAAACAAGCCTCCTCAGGCACACTCAAAATTTAGACATTGGAGTCCAGTCAAAATCAGCTCAAAAGACAAAAGTTCAGAACTAGGAGACAGAATTTTCTTTTCTTTGACATTACTTTGGCTGCTTGAACACCAAGATCCATTTTCAGAGATTCCTTGTTAACTAAATAATGTATCAACCTTTAAAATTAAGATCTTGCAAACATAAAAGGAAAGCATATAAGCAAAGCATACAGAAAAGTCTCCTTGCCTTTCAGCTGTTTGTGTCACTTCACACCAGTGCTCTGTTGTGCCACTTGTCTGCTGTGTGCCTCTGCCATGGTGTTAGGTTATCTACTGAGAGTGCAGACAAAATACTCCCTCATAGGTTTTAACCAATATGTCAAAAATATCAACAGCATCCAGGCATATGTTGCTTCACTTCCACATCTTGGTTTTACAGTTCCTATTTTAGGTCACATTCTGCAGGACTTTTAGGTAAAGAGTAAGGTAAAATGGAGTAGTTCAACAATAGAGAAAATAGTTGCTCAGAAAGTGGTTACATAATTACTTTAAAAACCTTTCAATTACCAACAAACTTCTATTCTGAGTCAAAACCTTTTCCTATCTCTAATCTTCCTAGAGAACTAATGCCAACAGAATATGCTTTGATTTTATATCTAAATGGATCCATTTTTGATTCAAACAATCTAAGGGAATGTAAAGCACATGGTTAATGGAAGTTCTTATAAAAATTTTATGCAAACAGCAATGCCCAGTGGTGTTTGCTACAGTCATCTTATTATGGTACAGTGTTACCAATCCTCACTAATTTACTGTGACTCTTCTGCTATTTCATAGTTTTCATAGCATCTCTAAAACTAGAATAATGAACATATCAGCATGTCAGCTTCACTAAAAGAAAAATAAAGTAAATCTACCCAAGCTGAAAATATGTTCAGGATTTAAGGTAAACAAGAAAAGGAGCAGAGTTTCACTATTATTTAGCTGTAATGCATGATTTTTGAAAGCTAAAGTTTGTCACTGTCAGTCTTCTTTGAATGCAACAAAAGGAAAGCCTGACAGACTGACACCCACTCACTCCCTGGTGGCACTGCAACAAATGGGTGGAAGGACAAAAGGCATCTTATTTTTCACTCTGCCACCTGATTCCTTCACTGGGGATAGCAGCCTGTCCCTAACGTGGTGCATCCTAACAATCATTGCAGTGGGCTATTTTGCAATACTCTAGTGTTAGTACTATTTGATTAATTACAGTCTGGTCATGGGATACAAAAGGTAGGTCATATTTTTATACTCTCTTGTGGTCAATTTTCAAGCAATTTCTACTTTTACACTAATTTTATTAAATGTGAATTATTACAGTGACAGAAAATTCAACATTCTTGATGGATGACACAGAACTCCTTAATTGCTTACTGTAACAAACCTGCAGCTGATAAGGGCGTAAGTATCCCATTTTAAATTGAAATCATTTTAGCAGTCTAAGGAAACATTTGTGAAAAGTAAAAATGGCTTTTAAAGATATTCAGTACATTAATTTGATTAGTATTTGCTTTTCAATGAGGTAAATTTGATCTTTATTACCACTGGGGATTTTAATAGAAATCTAGTTTTCAGTGCTGTTATACAGACATTTGTATACATTATGAAACAATTAGGTTTTGTAAGCATGACTTATTAATTTCCTTGATTTTTTTTTTGAGAAAAAAATCAATAACTTACAAAGCAATATTAAATACCTATTGATGGCTGTGTTCTCAACTTTCCATGCACAGCAGGCTAGGCCTCTGAGTGCTGCGTTTTTTTGTAATATGTGGGTCTCATCAAGTGTTTTCCTGAACTGAAGAGGCTCCCTCTCCACTAATGCAGAAAATTCTAAACCAAGTCTAAAATAGTGAGATGTGTTTCTTTACAATACAGAAAGAACAAGGACTTATGTGACCTGAGTTTTAGGAGCTTCAGGAAAAGATTAAAATTATGCATTTGGGCTTATATACACATATGCATACACACACACACACACATATATATATGTAGCCACCATTTGTCAATCTCTCTTATCTTGTTTCCCGTCAGACTCTACTTCTTTATTCCTAGAGACAAATGAGGTAAAGATGCTAAAGAAAAAGGTATTTGTTCCCTCACATGTTTCAGAATAATTTTGTTATTGCATCTTCTTGGAGATAGAGCAAATTCTGTCTCTGCTGTCTATGTTTTAGGCTGTGCCTACATTAGTATTTTGTTTCAGAGCAGTTGTGGTTTTCAAGCAATTTCCCTCATCATTCCCCAGCTTGGTTATGATTGCAGAAGGGCTCAGTTACCTTTGCAGCCTTTGAGTTTGCAACCTTTTGGCCTCAGCACCAGATGTTTCAACCTATTGATTTGTTGATATCATAATAAATTACTTGTTCTTTGGCCCTCCAAAGGGCTGTGTGGAGAAAGGGTTGAGTGGTCTCTTTTGCCTACTCAGTCTTTTGTCACAGAGTGCATTACATTTGGGCTTACTGGGGTGAGTACTCCTGTTCTTTGGTCTTAGAAGTTAAATAATTCTCAAATATCAAGGCATGTTAGGGATACAATCTGAAAGTGGAAAGGTTTGTAAGAGAAAGTCACAGTCACAGTACATCAAAACTTACATTGAAAGATGGTTTATTGTCACAAGCCAGCTGCATTAATGAATGTGTATAAAGATGAATTATATAATAGAAGACATGTTCAAAGGCTAGATTTTTGTCACTCTCCCTTATTCATTTAATACTTTTCTCTCCTTGAACATGAGCTACTTCCTCCATCCAATACAGGGACAAACCCCATTTAACATCTTCATTAATGACCTGAATTATGAGTTTTCAGTAAGTTTTCAGATGATGCAAAATTGGAAAGAGTACCTGATACAACAATTGTTTCTGTTACCAGTTTTTTCTGCCACTATTCAAAATTTATGGGAATAAATTCAGCAGGAAACCATTGAGTTAGACAAGAGCAAATGTGCAATCCTACACCTTAGGAGGAATAACCCCTGGCATGAGTAAATGCTGACTTAGAAAACAGCTAACAGAATCTGGGAGTCCTGGTAAGTGATGAAATGGCCATTAGCCAGCAGTAGGCATTTGTGTCAAAGAAGGCTAAAAACATCCTGGGCTGCATTAGGACTGTTGGCAGCAGGTAATGCAAGGTATCCAATCCCTCTACTCAGTACTAGTACAGCTGGAGTTGCTTTCCCAGTACAATAAAGGTGTGGACATACTAGGCAGAGTCTAAAAAAGGATCACTAAGATGATTGAGGCTCAGCTTAAAGCATCAGGCATACCATGAGAAACTGAGAGAGCTGAGAGGGTTTATCCCAGAGAAGGTAAAGCTCAGGGGAAATCTTATCAATCTGAAACTGCCTGATGGTGGGAGAAAAGACAGACATACCCTCCTCAGGGATACCCAGAGACAGGACAAGAAATAAGCACAAATTGCATTTCCACTTGGAATTATGAAGGATTGTTTTTATTTCTGTGGTGGTGATCAAACACTGGATCAGATTGCCCAGAGAAGAGTGCTGACTTTGCATCCTTGGGGGTATCCAAAACATTACTGGACGTGGCTTTAAGCAATCTGCCCTAGGTGGTCCTGCTCTGAGCAAAGGGGATGGAAAAGTTGATCTTCAGAGGTGCCATCCACTGTAAGGAATTCAGTACATCTGTAATTTTGGTGTGGAAAAGGTACTTCAAGCTTCCTCTTCTAGCTGTGGGGCTGAGATGATGCTCACCTGAGCTAATACTTTAATGAGTAATTCATCAGGAGCAGACCTACTAAGTCTTCCCTTTCAGATGTTGCTCTGGTATTGCAACTATGAAAGAAAATACATCTTTGCCTGTACCTAACTTACTATAAATTGAAATTTTTCATCAATTTTGAATTTCAAAATATCTAGGTAGCAGCTGTTTATTGACTCAGAATATCCCTTTTGAGTTACGTGCTATGAAACCTTTTTACCTCTGGATTACTTCTATGTGTGTTTACATTCTTCCTGTTATCTCTTGAGATTTACAAATGCTTTTCTACTCATCTGTTTCTGAGGAGCTGAAGGGGAGTGATGGGAGACCCACCTTCAGTTTGAGCAGATGACAAGGTGGAGGCAGACAGGAGAGATGCTGTTCCTGTAGAGACAGAGTAGGCTGTGACTGTTTAAAAACAGCTGGTCACATTGCAAGTAAGTACCTTAACACTGGAGCACAGGCTGCTGCATGTTCAAACCCTTTCAAGGCCTTTCTCTGAAGCATAATAGATTTTTCTTGGTGGATTTTAAAAGCACTGAATAGTAAATCAGTTATAGGATTACTTTGGCAAGCTAAGATCCTGCAATGTGCCCCACTGTTCCCTGAAAGATAGATGAGCTCCTCAGGGAGCCAGGTCCTGTCCCTGGTCACCAGAGAAGAGATCAATGCCTGGCCCTCCACTTTCCCCTATGAGGAAGTTTTAGACTGCAGTGAGGTCTTTCCTCAGTCTTCTCTTCCCCAGGCTGGACAGACCAAGTGACCTCAGCTGCTCCTCACACAGCTTCCCCTTCATGTCCTTCACCATCCTTGTGACCCTCATTTGGATGCTAATAGTTTAACATTTTTTTTATATTGTGGCCTAACTGGGTTAGGTTGAGAATTGACTGGCAGGACTCAGAGGGTTGTGATCAGCAGGGCAGAGTGCAGTTGGAGGACTGTAGTCAGTGGTGTTCCCCAGGGGTCAGTACTGGATCCGGTCATGTTCAGCTTATTGATCAGTGACCTGGATGAAGGGACAAGCTGGCAGATGTCACAGGACTGGGAGGAGTGGTTGATACACCAGGAGGTTGTGTGAGACCTGGACAGGCTGGAGAGCTGAGTGGAGAGGAACCTAATGTTCAACAAAGTTGAACAAAGGCAAATGCAGGGACCTGCAGCTGGGGAAGAATAGACCCAGTACTGGCTGGGCCCTTTAAACAGAAGGACTGATGAGCTCACTTCCAGGGCTCTGAAATCCTTGATACTCTTCAGACTGCTCCTGGATGTATCACTGCCACCCACGTGAAACAACAGCACTGAGTAATAAGTGGTCTATGGAAGGCTTAGTAGTCTCCATCCAGAATCCCTGACATGATCCCCCAACAAACAGCACATGTCTCGAGAGGGTATGTCAAATCAGCACACGGGTGCCTCTGCTTCTCCCAGAAGAGTCTCCCTACTATCTATCACCTGTCACCTTTCCCAAGCTGTTCTGGGTGTTACATGGACAGATCAGGCTTCTTTACTGGTGGTTATACAGCAAGCAGACCAGGCTGCCTTACCCAGCCCCAGCATCTCTCCTGATGTGATGGGTCTTCAGTCTGCAGAGCAGTGAAATGGGTCTGCAAGGGTGCCTCATGCAGTGGGTGAAGTCCCTTCCTTCTGCTAGTCCTTGCATTGCCATCTTCTGTTCCTCTGCATTGTTTGCCTCCTCCTTTCTCTGTGTGCTGGTGGGGGAGTTTTGAGCTCTCTGGCTGTGGACTGTGGGCACACTACAGACTGCATTCAAAGCCAGCTGTCTAATTCCATCTCAGCTTCCCCAGTGTTCCAGCACTGTTGCTTCCAGAGGCCATTGTATGCTTCCCTCACTAACATGTGGAGACACCAACTAACTATGCTTGGCAGAGGGCTTCTAAAATTAATTTACATTAATTTCAGACATTTTTAGGTTAAAAATGGTTAATGCATGATTTTTCCTTAGAAATATCATTTCTACTATCATAAGATTTTATGAAATTATTTGTGTCAAGACCACACTGTTTCTCTTAAGTCTGTTATCTTGCCTCAGGCAGTGCCATACTCTTCATTTTGCTAGCAGCATTCAACTCTGAGGTAGAAGCTGTTCCTGAGGGCAGTTTTGAAAAGCAGAACACCTTTCCACAAGTTCAGTAGACGGAAATGGAAATCTGCATCAGTAAAGGCATCTGTAAGCTGTGTGTTGCCTCCATAGACCAATTTAGTCTGTTTTTTTAGCAAGTCTTTGCCTGGACTCTGTCATACACAGCAGTGCAATCTCATGGTGCAGGACCATCAACATTGCTGCAGCACAGACACAGCTGTGGGGCCAGGGCCCAAACTTGCAACATCAGCAACTCCCTGCTAATTTAATCTCACCCTTGGTGAAGTCAAAGGAGTGTCCTGTGTGAAAATTGGGGCACTCTGTGTCCCCATAGAGCAGAAGCATGCAAAAAGGCATCACTGAGGCAGTGCTATTTCACATCTGCTGTCCACTGATGATGTCGCATTTGTGTGTCTATTTTCTATGCTGGTGCTTGCACTGCACAGGCACAAAGCCTAGAGTGTCCTGCTTGTTTCAATCATCTGGTCCATATCTGTATGTTCAAGTTGGAGTTCTGTATTATTTTACTCAAAGAAACACTCCCTAATATTTTAGTTACATATAATGTCATATGACAATACTCTCTGCCCAGTTCAACGAGGTCTTTTCTATCAGCATGCCTCAGTAGCTTTGGGAGTCCCAGGAAAGAGCATAAAAAGGAATTGGGGGCAGGCATTTCAATGTCTCTGTTTCTGTAATTAATATTTAAATGCATATATGGTGCTGCTATAGTGGAATTTATATTGATTCAAATTTGATCTTTGTGTATGACTGCCATACTAATAAATAGTTTGGGAATTGCAAACATGCTGCATACTTAGCAGCGTTTCCTAAAAAACTCAGCAAATTGAACTCTGAATTACTGATGAAAATGAAGTCAAAAAGGTTTTTTAAAAACTAAAAAAGAAAATGCAAATGATCTTTCTTTGGTGGCAAAATTAATTTTTTTGAAAATGTAGCCAGGAATGCTCTTAGAATCTGATTCTTACTTTAAAGAGGGTTATGGGATCTTATTCTACCATGATGAATTTATGTATTTAAGGTAGAACAATAAAGGATGTATGTCTACACTGGGATCTTAAGTAAGACCTCTGTGACTTTGACACATATTACATAGGTTTCCATTTTTTGCAATAGAGATGCACTTTTCACTTTAGTAACGACTCCTTAATATCACTGGCTTTTGACATGAATGTGCTTTATGAGGAAAGGAATATAAATATTGATTTAATGGAGGAAAGTTGATTAGAGATCAAGAAATTATTCTTGAAATAATTCTATCTTCCAAAGGTAGACCTTTGGAATCCACTTACAAGTTTTCTGGGCAAAAATTAATTGTTAATGAATATTGTAAAATAAAGTGTGGCTGCTTTAAAATTGTTGAAATTATAAATAAACCAACAAAAAAGAATGGCTTTCTTTAATAGTGAGATTGCAAAACTGTAGCAGACAACAGACAGGGGACTGCTTTCAGGACACTGCTGGAGGGAGGCAGTGGGAAGGTAGAGAGTTATCAGCATTCCTGGTGGTTGAGAGGCTGCTTCCCTTGAGCTTGGTCCACAATTAGAGGGAAATTTCCACTGATTTCGATAGACTGCACATCCGGTCCCCTTTTAACGAGCTATTGGGTTTTTCAATTCACCATATGTCTCTTAATAACCAGATCACTACTAATAAAGCTCAGAAATTATATTAGGAATTCAACCGTGAAATTAGATGCAACCAGCTAAGTCAGAAGTAGAACAACAATTAACAAAATATTGGTAAATGTAAATCTCAGAGAATCATGTAATACCTTTATACACTGCCAAGAGCACAGGATCTTCATTTCTTTTTATTGAATGTCTTTTGTGGTAAACAATTATACAGCACCAGCAATTCCTTTACTCCAGCTGTCATTCTGATGATGAGAATGCTTGGGCAACTGACATCTAATTTCAGTGCCATCCAACTGTAAATAAATTGTGAAACCTTTCTGCATGTCTGGTAATATATAGTTATCTCTATGTAGGCACATATGAAGATTTTGTGAGCTTTGCCCCTAATATAATATAGTTTCATCCAGACAAAGAAGAGTGTGGGAAAAAAATAGTTTGTGAGAAGTTTGAAATGATATTTCAGGGTTTCTTTTTGGGGCAGTAATAACACTTAAAGTTCTGAGTGTCAGAGTGAGAATAAAAAAGCTGACTCCTTGCATCAAGGCAGTCTTTTTTGCCTTTCCCTGCCCCCATTTCACTCACACTTCCTTGAACAAGGAAGACAGATTGAAAAGCTTTGTCATATACAGATGCAAAACTACAGGTACAAGTAAAAATTTTCTGTATTAATTTCAAATGTTCATTCGAAGTTGCCTATTAATTTTGCATGAGGATTTGTTGAAGCTTTCATTGCCTTTGTTCCTTCCTCAGTCATTAACATTCTGTATGTCAGTTGGAATTACAGGGTTTGAAACAAATGTTTGATTTCTATCACATGTGATTGTTACACAGCTACAACTCTCTAGGGTTTTCTGATCTCCAAGTAGTTGCCTGCTTAAGAGATTCTGGTTGGTTGGGAATGACCTTCCCCCTGAAGTCTAGAAGTTAAATTTAAAATCCCAAATAAATAGAATTTTAGGCAATGAAATGTTAATTACAGTAGATGGGGTGGTTACATTCAGACTTTGTGTTCCTCTTAGAAATATTTCAATCACACTTTTAAAATATGTGTTATCCTTATATACACTTGGAAACCATGCCTTGGATAGGCTGAGAAAATGGGATATTCATTGGCATTCATTTCATTAACAATGTAAATCACTTTAAGCGGCATATTTTGGCAGTGTCCCTTGAAAGTGCTGCTCTTTAGCTGAGAAAGAGGCAAGCACTCTAGGACACACTGCACGCTGTCAAATTCTTAGGCTGTCCTTCACAGTATTCATCTTGACGGGACTCCCTGTTACTGCACTGTTGCAGTGTGTGTTTTATAATTATTCCTGGTTTTAATTGTTTATTGTTTCTCCACGTATTCCCCCACATTTTTTTATAATTGTTATGTCCCTAAACTGTGTTATTCCTTCAATGTTAGCAGTTATTTGTCAATCCCCAGCTAGCCAACCCCTAGTGTTCCCTATATAGTATTTCCCCTCCCGTTGTTCCAGTGCTTTCCCTGCCTNCTGCACACCACCAGCAGAGGTCTTTGGGGCTCTGGATCTCTATTATACATAATAAACATCCCAGTTCTACCCCACAGACAGTGCTGCTGTCATTTGTTCCTGCGTCAAACCAGCAATAACAAGGATCTGCAGAGCTCGTCAGAGCAGATCTGCAGACAGTCCCCCGACTGTCGCCCCCCAGAAGTTGTCACCAGCCAGGAACACGCACCGTGACTCTACACGTGATGAATTAGATGCCCACAAAAAGGCTTGTGACTAAGCAGGGGAAGGCCAGACTCAGAAGCAAAATTTCAAGGAGAAATGAGAGCCAAGGGAACCAAAGCTGTCCTTGGAGGAAGTGATGCTGGGCCTCATGCCTCTTTCAAGGCCAGTGAGAAGCATTTTCCTCCATTGGGGATTTAGGGCTGAGAACTTCATCTGGTGCCTAGACAAAGCCAGGCCGTCATTTCTGGCTAGGAGTTAGGGATTTTTGCCAGATAAATGAATGAATAATCATCTGGGATTTAAAGGCCTGAACCTCAAATATCCACTTAAACTGGGTTGTGATGTGACACAGATGTCCTAAGTATTTCTATCACCAGAATATTGCATAGGGAGACTGCTTTACACTTCTAGGTAAAAATGCTCTGATGTGTTTTTCTCACCGCCTGCTGGACAAGACATTTTCCAAGTAGGTGGAATTAAGCACAGACTGGATTAAAATTTCAGTGCAAAGAAAGCATAGAATCTTCACATGTCCCAAGTATGCAACCATATTGCAGACCTTCCAGGGCTTTAGACTGAATTAGACACACAGCCCAGCTGTTTAGTCACAGTTCATATTAGATATGGGTTTTTTCCATCAGCAGGAATTCTTTTCTTCACAAGGTAGGTGAAGGAGCAGAGTACACTAGGTACCTGCTTAATAGCTGATGGGCTCATGGTTTAATAGCAGGGCTGCTGGAAATACCATGAAATTCTGTGTAGGACCTGCACACCTCCTGTAATTCCCTAGGGCACCTAACTGCATCTTCTTCAGTCACAGCTCAGAAGTCAAAATTAACTTTAACACATTCTTTTTCTTCTGCTTAAATCATTGCCAGCTGATGATATTTTATCCCTGTGCTTTTTTTGTATGATCTCTGATCAACCATTGCCATCTATGTTTGCTGCAGTATCTCTTAGTGGTTGACAAACTCTTCAGCACTTAGATGGTTTTTTAGTTTTACATTTTGCATGTTCCATTTTCTGTGTCAAGGATACATTTTGTTATAATGATACTGGAAATCCTAGTTTCAAAATTACTATTGTAAAAAAAAGCCACACATTTTTTCAGAAGCTTCAATTAAGCATACTAATGGAAAATAATTACTTCATCAGGCATTCCAAGATTTTACCCTTCTTGGCTACGTAAGACAGTACTGTACAAGGTACAAGGCCTGTAGTCTGTGTTTTATTATCACATACCTGAGCCAAGTCTTGCTGGTCACTTTTTATTCAGGAGAATTTGCAGACTTCAGTGATTAATAAGGTGCATCCTCACTGTTTGTTTTGTTGTCTTGTTGGGTTTCTTTTTTCTTTGACTTTTCATCTGTTTATGACTATTCCTTGGTAATTTCCTGATAATTTATAATTTTCTGGACTTCTACATCACCCCTTTATGGTTTTTGGTCAAGTGCTGTATGTTCTGCATGAACAGGCTTTCCACACAAGCTTTTAATAACTCTAAATATGCAGTGTTAAAGCTTGATTGCTGTGTGTTATCACATTGCTTACATTTGAGACCTGTGAAACTATAAACCCCAACATTTTCTGTAAGATGTATCTATTTCCCATTCAGTTACAGAATTTGTTTCTCTCCAGTTGCTATTTTGCTGAGTGCCTTTGGGTGAAAGCATTTCTTTCAAGAGCCCTCATTTAATTAGTTGTCAAAATAAAGCAAACTGCAGGGGAGAAGAAAGAAGATGCCTTTGATTTGTGTCCTTGATTGGTTTGCTTGTTTCTTGTGTGACTAGCAAGTGTATGGCTATCTCATGAGTTTTCAGTGCTTTGTTCATCAGTCTCCACTTCCCAAAGTTTTTGGGAACCAAAACCCAGGGTGGTGTATTGGTAGTAAAGCTCTAAGTTCTTTAGGGACAAGTTCTTTTGAAAATGAAATTGTGATTTGTCAGGGTCTGTGTTTCTTGCTCCCTTATGCATGGTGAGCACTAGCCATTTATCTTACAGGAGCATTTTCTAAGTCTTGAGGAAAAATTAGTGTTTGTATGATGCTTTATGGTGTTGATTCTTAAATAACATGTTCTAATTCCCATCTATTTTCTGCAGCCTCAGTTTTTGTCATATCATTCTTGCATAAACATATATCAGTTTTCCTCTCTCACATATCTGAAGATATTTTTTTTGGAGTTTTTTCAACCATCGTGATAGAGCAATTTGTTCAGTAAAGAACATGTTGTGATGTATAAACACAATGTTCCTACTGATAGTATTTATGACTCATTTTATTCAGCTCCTCCTGAAGTTTTATAAAAACATCTATTCTACAAAAATTTGAATTCTATAGAAATTTCTGTTCATTACGCACCCACAGAAAATTGCATTTGCACTTTTTAATATGTATGTATAAGACTGCAAGTTTTTCTTGAAATTTCTGTTTCCTCATTGTACATATGTAATCTTCCATCATCATACCAGAGAAACCAAAAAAGGCATATCAAAGTTAGATGGCAATTATTTACTAGAAAACAAAAACAGTTAACAAAACATTTTTTCCTTTTTTTATGATGAAGTTACTTTTGAATTTCCTTGAATTTTTCATGTGTCTCTTTCCAGAATTTTTGCTGATTTACTACCACTAGAACAGATGTGATCAAGGCCATCTAACATACCTTTAACTTTCTGACAGTTTCTGTCTGTTTTCAGTCCACGTGAAATTGAAAGGACCACTGCAGGTCCTGGCAAGTTTTAAAGTTGATTGAGGAAGTAATTTCCATGCAAGAAGTCAAAGAGCTACACTTACGTATTTTTATTCCTCAGATGCAATCTTAGGAATATAACATTTTGTTTACATGATTTTGAATTGAGTGAGAATTGTGTACCTTAAGCAGGACAGCATCAAAATCATTCTAATTGAGACACTTGTCCTGGGAATATTAAAAAAAGTCATAATCTGTATTTTCTTGTACAGTAATATCGTGCTTGACCAACCCATTAACCTACAATGAAATGAGTGACTTGGGGAGAGCAATGGCTGCATCCTCCCTGGATGCTCAGACTACCAACACGTGTGAGCACATACATTTTCACAATGGTATATAACAATAAACTCTTAACAGTGGCTTCAACATTTGTAAAACCAAGAGTCAGATTGAGAGTAAGAATGCCATTTGGATGTTTTTTCCAGAGGAAAAACACACCTAACTTTTCATTTCCATCTCTGAACATGTGATAGTTTATATATAGTACTAAAAATCCCATAGGATTGGTAGTTTTCAGGAAAATTCAGACTCAAGAAAATACCATTAACTTTATTTCAAGTTATTCACCAGAATTTAAATTATTAATTGAATATATTATCTCAATAAAATTGCATCTGTCTGACCCAGCAAGAGGCTCAAGATAAAATTGAACCTGAGGTAGGGTCTAAGTGAAGTTAAAATATAATTTCAGCATCAGAAATAAAATGCCTGAAAACTATCTGGTAAGTTCTTTCCTTACCTGAATAAATGAAGAATCATAGTATGGCTATTGTGCAATATTATTTTTAATTACTTACTCTTCTTCTACGAGAAGTGAAAAAAGAGCAGGAAATGGGGAAACTGTGCTTCCACAATCTTTTCTGGAGTCTTTGCCATTAATAGAGTTTTTCTTCAGGATTGTTTTTACTGAACATAAACTACTGTTTTGCAAACTCTGCACTTTTCTTGTGTTTATTCTTTACATATAACATATACAGGACAATGCAATCTATCACTCTGACAGAAATTACAGAAGATGCATTTTCTTCAATGTGTGAGATATTTTTTTCTCTTGTTCATGTCCTTGTCTGTCAACTAAACTACAATAAAGTCATGTACAAAGCAGTCATGAAAATAGAAGGATTGCATTCAATGTTAGGATTGTCCTGCCTATTGAAACATCTACCCCTATTTAGGAATATACATAAGAAACCAAAAGCTCCTGTCCTAGTACAGTCTAAAAATAAAATTTGCTTTTAATGATTTGATGCTTTTAGTGATACAACTAANACCAAGTGTTAAATGCAGTTAAAAGATTCCTAAACTTATAAGCATTGAAAAAATGTGGATTTGTACTTCAATTATACAATATTTTATTTCTATCAGATTTCATGTGTGTCTCTTTATTTCTAAGTCTTTCCAGGTTCTCTATTTCCAAAGATTTATCTTTTGGTTATGTTCTCATGGTGTTGGGTTTTTTGGGGGGTTTTATGTTCGTTTGTTTGTTTGTTTGTTTAGTTGGTTGAGTCTGAGGTTTTTCAGT